>PIJE02000585.1:147338-169838 GCA_002895965.2 Coryphaenoides rupestris | reverse complement strand
CTGAGTGAAAGTGGCACAATGTGCAAGAACGTGCAGTGGGAAAGAGACACAGTGAAGAAGAGATGAAGAAGAGCAAAAGTGAGAAAGCTGTTGGGAAGGAGATATTGACAGGGAATAGGGGAGGGAGAGAGAGAGAGTTTTGTTTTTGTCTTTATTTACCACTCGCTTTGGCAACGCAAATGTACGTTTCCCATGCCAAAGCTCTTTACATTTAATTGAATTGAATTTAATTGAAATTGAGAGAGAGAGAGAGAGAGAGAGAGAGAGAGAGAGAGAGAGAGAGAGAGAGAGAGAGAGAGAGAGAGAGAGAGACACACAGGTGGTGTGAGCAGAGTCAGCTGTCCAGACTTGGCCTCCACCGTTAGAATATCAATCAGGCAGAGTGGAGGACACCACCCTGATGAACGGAGAGAGAGATCAGCCTCATAATGAGCAAGACATCTTGGAATATAGGAGAGCAGCAAAGGGAGTTTAGCCTTGGATTTAGGATGCATATTTGACAACAATCCCAATCCACACTTCTTATTTGTACACCGTGGGTAGAAGTCACAATGCAATCATACATTGTTTGGCATGTAGCAGGGATAATAGTAGGGATAGTGCAATATTATAATTCTTTTCAGATGTAAATGTTGCATTGTTGTTGTTGTTGTTGTGGTCTGTTTTATTGTCCACAAGGGTTGTTGTCTGATGTAATTTAACCAAACAAATGACACCATGAGATAATAAAGTAAATTGAATTAAAGAGTTAAAAGGATTTAAAGGGGAACCTTCACGCTCGGCTTCATATACAATGTTATTAAACAATTGTGGTCTCGAAATGATGCTCAACTCATGAACAGCTCAATGAAAATCATTTGATCTGACTAATGATGTCACTGGTCCAATATTGTTAGTGGAAACTGAGATGTTAGATGTTGAGATGTTACAGACCATGATTGGTTCACAACAAGCAGAACCTCATGGAAAGAGCAGTAGAGGCAGAGAAAAGCTGCATTTGCAAAATCATATTCACGTAAGAATCCATCTTGCCAGGCTTCGAGTCATCTGCTCATGGAGTGTCCTATGAGGAACTAGCAGCAGCTACGGGCATGGTGACAGCCGTCATGAGATGTGAACTGGAAGCTGCGTTGGGGGACAGATATGGATTGAAGACTATTGAAGACGGCTCTTTCCCCCCCTTCACTAACAATGGGTCTTTAATGTTGCTCTCACATCGAGCAAATTGATTGGCTGTGGGATGCGTTGTGACATAAGTGGGAACCATGTGGGAACCAAAAAAAGGACACAGTTCCCTACTGATGCTACCACATGACTAGTGTAGTAATCAACCTGGAAGTGTACGTCTGTGACAGTCCCTTTCACACATGCAGTCATGTGTGAATGGGAACCTCGTAACACAACAAAACAGTGCTTATGTATTTGACATATTCGAATTTTGACTATTAATCTTATGGCACCAATGCTTCTTCAATGTGTGGTTCATCTCAGTCTGTCCTCTCGGTTCTTCTTCTGTTGAGTTTCATGGCAGTTCCATCCTGATATGTTGCATTATCGCCACCTCCTGGACTGTCCCTTGGCCAGGGCGTGAAATAATCTTTTTTCCTCAGTGTCCCACAACCAAATTATATTTTCAACTGTCCCAGAATGAACAACCATCGTCCCAAAGTAATTTGTTAAATTCTATATAATAAATATAGTTTAATAAACTAATTGACTCACTTTGCGCTGCCTTGCGACTTCGTGTGGGTCTTTCTGTGATTGACTTGTGTGTCAGCACTCGTAAGACGTGGTGTACAGCTTGTGCTGGCGCCACATCACATTTTTTTTTATTTGAATACCTTACAATTCAAGTGATATACAGTATATTTTCCATTGAATGAACCTATTAATTTAACTTGTAATGAGACGTTTTTCTATTGTCCCAGACACCGTATTTTTGTGTCCCAGGTGCTATTTTTACTGTCCCTGGGACAACGGGACATCTTTAATTTCGCCAATACTACCGATTACAAATACTCAGGCAGCTGATAGTCTACCCTACAGGACTAATATGAAAAGTTGATAATACCAGTATCAATCTATATTTAATAGGATCTCCAACTGTCAATTTCTGTCTGCGTGCCATTTGTTCATTAACCTAATCTCTCCTTCCATTGGAGATTACTTCCTTAGAAATAAATCTGTGCGATATTTACACACCGGCGTCCATGAGGAACCCTGAAACCATGAAAGTAGAGGACTTATAACATATAGGAGGGAGGGGTCTCGTGCTGGAGCCGAGCCAGGACACACTGTGGAGCAAGGCCATAACGGTAGCACAGGAAGAGGAAGCAGGGGAGCTGCTGGACAGGAAAAAGGAAATGGCAGGAACACAGAGTTCTGAGAGAAAGAAGCAGGCTGGTCCAACAGGGACCACAATCAGACAGAACAGGGGAGGGGGGCGGCGAGGAGAGGCAACAAACAAGACATGGGAAAGTACGAGATAGATTGAGTGATTAAGGGACAATATGGGGTGTCCTCCCAACTAGTTTTAAATCTAAATCTGATTCCATCGTTGACTAATCGCAGAATCTGATTTGCAGAGTCTCGCTAAATGATGACGAATTTTGTGGGACTCTTGAGAGGTTTAAATGCCTGAAAATAATCAATTGGCTTTCAGGGTTTCAGCTGTCGCAAGCGAGGTGAGGTGCAGCACCTCTGCTAAATGCCCGCCTCTACAAATCAACGTTTCATAATATGATGACAATGTGTGTGTCCGTTCATGCCAGCATCTGCATTCAATTTGACACTGCCTATTAGCCAAATATGCAATATAAGCCTAATATACAACAATATTGGCTAATATAATGTCAAACAGTGGCGTAAGTCTGTCTGAAGGAACTAATCGATACGGAGAATAGCATATGTGAAAGATGCATTTCAGCAGATAGAACAAATGGGGCACCATTACATTTAGCAGGACAGAGAAAATGGACGACTGGAATAGGTCTACAGAGACAATAATCTTCCCCAAGTGCTGTATGATATGACTGCTGTTGACAGTTTGCATGTGACTTTTTGATAATCTTTAATAGTTTCAAATGCAGCCAAACTTGACTGACCGCCTCTACATAGAAGTTCACTTCGAACAAAAGGCCTATGACAACAATGTGTGTGTCTGTTCACGTCAGTCTGGCTGCTCTCTGTGGAGACGGAGAGCTCCCTTCTGTGTGATCACGCACAGCATTCACATCCTATCATGACAAAACACTCATCGATAAAGAGAATGAGAGAGAATGTAGAAGCGTTTGACCGATTACAAGTTTAAAATAGCCTATGTGAATAGTGATAGTGCCACTGCAATTACACAAAGGGGTTATCAAACAAATTATGAGGACATTTATTTAAAGCAAAACATAACACAGCAAATTGGACAGAGACTGAGCCAATCCGCCACAAAAAGATAGTATAATTTCTAGAAGGAAAAAGGCTTTTCCTTCTAGAAATGCAAAGCTGTGGTATCACTCATTTAACACCCCTATCCTCCCAATGGAATGTCCAACTGTTACACACGCACAAGTTTCCTGACACGACGGCTATGACAGATAACATTGAAACATCTTCTTATCAAAAATTCGAGGCCCAAACAACCTATTGACAAACAGATGCCATTTACGTGAAGCATTTGATGGCCAATTAAATCAGCCAATAAAGATTAAAAGGCAGTATAGGCCTACATAAGCTCTTTGTGAATTCACACGACCAAGAAATAAATGCACTGATGCTCAATCTTCACCCACTTATTTTGTCTACACAGCCAACCTCAAACCTAGAGCCCACCACCATTGGCAAGACCTTTGCCCTCTCTCCACTCCATGTCCATGACAAACTTAAAACATGAGGACGTACGCATATAGTAGTGTGTGTGTGTGTGGTGTGTGTGTGTGTGGGTGTGGTGGTGTGGTGTGTGTGTGTGTGGTGTGTGTTGTGTGTGTGTGTGTGTGTGTGTGTGTGTGTGTGTGTGTGTGCGTCGTGTGTGTGTGTGTGTTGTGCTAGTGTGTGTGTGTGTGACTTTATTACTAGAGATGACTTTATTACTAAAGACTATGAGTAGTATTAGGATGGATGTCTGACTGGACTGTATTTTCCATTATTGTTTGAGATTCAGTGACTCAGCATGTTGCAATAAAAATATATCCTCGATTGAAATGTACATATGTGTGTGTGTTGAAAGTCTTCTCTGAATAACATTGTCGGCAATCCATTCAATTCTAATTATAAATGTTATAAATATTGACCTCTGAACAATTAACTGGTCATTTAAAGCACATTAGCACATCTATTAAAGGTGCAGTGTGTAGAATTGAGTGGCATCTAGCAGAACAGACTTGGCAGAAATGTAATAAAATGGAGGATAAAGGATAAAGGATTATAAAGAATAAAGGAGAAGATGAAGTAGAGGGGTATTCATTTGGTTTCTCGTCATGAGATGTCACTAAATCCTACACACTGCACCTTTAACATCATGATATTTGTATCAGAACATGACAATATCAAGAACATGTATTGTAAGCAAAAAGTAGTAAAGTGCACTCATACAGCTTGTCATCTATTATTTTATTGCTTCAATTATGCCTCCAAGAAGACCAAAATTACATTCTAACTAGGTGTCGTTGAAGAAATGACTTACTTACTGATTAAAAAGTCTAATAATTTATCATCATCATCATTATTATTATTATTATTATTATTATTATTATTATTATTATTATTGTTGTTGTTATTGTTATTATTTTAATTGTTGTTGTTGTTGTTGTTGTTGTTATTAGAATAATCCAGACTAGTTTGTGAACTACTGCTTGTCTCTTGTTATCTTTAACGATCTAACCCTCTTGGTTATGAAATCATAAAGCACAGGTTATCAGTCATGGGGTTCATTACAGTGAGCAACATAGATAGCCACCATACTAGGCCCTAACTTCTTCCAATCTAATACAATAGCATATAGAGTAAGAGAGTTTGCTAACCTGTCTGATGCCAACAGACCTCTGCTCAGAAGCAAGATGGGAACCCGGCTACTACTAATGTTAAATATTACATGGATGCCCTGGATAATGATATCCAGTATAATCATAGTATAACCCTTAGCTCTCTCTCTGTCCCAGGATATTACTTTCATGATATCCAATAAAATCAAGTATCAATTGATAAATTGGAACAAATCGATTAATAATCTATGAACGTATACAGTCTTTCCCCGAGCAGAAAACCCAATCTACAGTGTGATAGTAATTTGAAAATTGCAAATTCTAAGCATACAGCATGAAGGCAAATCTTGAACAATAGTTCACACAATTTATTTATTAATATGTAGTTGCCAATATTACCATTGAAAAAGCCAAGAGGGGACAAATCTAGCTCCAACCCTCCTGGCTGTCTCTTCTATTGTCTCTCTTTACTGTTGCACACAGCTCACTGGGTAGCTGGTGGCTACTGGTAGTGTTGGGTAGTAGTGCTAAATGACTAAATGTAAATGCAATAACTGAAAACATATCTACATGGAACCCAACATAGCACGAAAACTAACTTCTTCTCCTTAAAATTATTCTGAAATGTAGCTTTTTAAATAAACAGCTGTGCAAGCCAGGAAACAAGTCCTTAATCACACAATTTATCAGCGTCAATTAGAGCTTCCAGGCAGAATTAGTGAGTATCTGCAACTGGAAATCACACACACACACACACACACACACACACACGCACACACACACACACACACACACACACACACACACACACTCCCTCACCTTTTCCAACACCCTGAATGAAGCACTTGCAGGCTTCCTCCTCCCCTAAAATGGCCGATAGGTCCCCTGAGTGTTAACCCAGTGAAGGGGGGCCTTGGTAAGATCATAAATCCCCATACTATTTACCCAGGACAGATCCTTGTGTTGTGTTTACATGGTTTTAAATGTCTCCCCTCTGTCTGAAGTGGATGTGAAATCTTGCTGGCGAAGGCACGTAGATAAGAAGAAACGTAGCAAGACACTTGATATGGCATTTGTGCACACAGACACACGCACACACACACACACACACACACACACACACACACACACACACACACACACACACACACACACACACACACACATACAGTGACTCCTTCAAAATGAAGAGGACTTCTATTGGTCACAAAACAAATATTGTATTGCTGTTGTATTTCTTTCAGTTGAAACAGCAAATTTGAAAACCTCATTTCAACAACCTTAAAACCAGCTATGACGTTTTTTGAGGGGAAAAGTTCATGACTTGAAGACTAATGACAATATTTTCATAGTGGATCATCCAACCCCTTTGGCGATACGTCTAATATGAGTTTAATAAAACAATAGATGAAGAATTGGACAGAGCAGCAGGATATGAGTTCAATATATCAAGCCCTTCTATAATGAAAATGATTATAGGTCATGATATAGACCGAGGTTATTCACACTTTCACTTGTTGTATGCAGTTGATACACACATAGTGACTGTATAAGGCTTTGTTACCAATATCCATTGACAGTCAAGAACAATAACATTTAGAAAGCACATATATGATATGAGTTCAGGAGGTAGCAGGTTTATATTCCATATAGCGTGACCATGAAGAGCATGGAGACACAAAGCTTTCTGTTGATATAATTATTGATTGTAAAGATAGGATTATGGATTGACAACATTGAAACCCAAAATTAAAAAAACTGAGGCTACTAATAAAGTTCTTATGACCTGTAGATTCACATGGATACTGATTTGATATTGAGGTGATGTCATATGAGATTTAATATTTGTTTATTTTCGTCATATGGAATAACAACAATGTTATGCAATAGCCTGTAGCCAGCATACAAAACTAATAGTTCATTTGTTGTTTACCATTTAGTAGTATTATAGTTATTACAATTTGACTTGTGTGCAAATGACAATAAAGCTCAGACAATAATATCAATAATATTAATAATATCATGTAAGCCACACGATGTTTCCACTCATGTATTCAGCATGTTTGTTTATTGTGATTATAAAGCAGTTTCACGTCAGTTTGTTCGAGCAACGCAACAGGTTTCATGAACGATATCATGACTTAATATTACAACAACAACAACAACAACAACAACAACAACAACAACAACAACAACAACAACAACAACAACAAACACAGGGTGTCCTACCTCTTCTTCTCTTTATCAGCTGTCATTCTTTCCTTATGCAAACACAAAGTGGCTGAAATGGCGTAAATCCCAGCAAAGTTTGGTCCAACTTTTGAGCCCAACGTTCAACAACCGCAGAGAAATAAGTCAATCAATCGATCAATCCAAATAAATTGAAATAAATTGAAATAAATTGAAATAAATTGAAATAAATTGAAATAAATTTAAATCAATGCAAATCAATTCAAATCAATCCAAATCAATTCAAACTAGTGCCGAGGCTCCAGCGTGTGATTAAGTTGTGATTAAGTTGCGTGGTCGTCCTGGAGGCTCAACAGTCTCAGAACACTGCTGAGGATTGTTCAGCCGCCGGAGACCTCAGCGCTCAAATGAAACCCGCCGCTCGGGAAGCCGCTGGTCCGCTGGTCCGTCCTGCTGCCCTGGAACTACTACTGCTGTCTCTGACTCGAACCCTTGACTCTCTCTCTCTCTCTCTCTCTCTCTCTCTCTCCTCTCTCTCTCTCTCTCTCTCTCTCTCTCTCTCTCTCTCTCTCTCTTCTCTCTCTCTCTCTCTCTCTCTCTCTCTCTCTCTCTCTCTCTCTCTCTTCTCTCTCTCTCTCTCTCTCTCTCTCTCTCTCTGTCTCTCAGCTGGCAGACTGACAGCAGGGGCAAATCAATTCGAGGATGCTGATTGGTCGAAACCACCACCAGACACGCCTCCTCGGTTCCCGCCTCACCCCTGTAGCCGGTTGGGGGAGGCAGGTCCCGGTGGGTCCGAGCCCAACCCGGCGGGTCCGAGCCTACCTCGGGGGGGTCCGGGCCCACCTCGGCGGGTCCGGGCCCACCCCGGCGGGTCCGGGCCCACCCCGGCGGCCTACCCACCTGCTGTCCCAGAGAGGTCAGCATGTTGTGGTCCAGACCTACAGTATACTTGCAAAGCTTCAACACACTAAACCAAGTGTGGCCTGTTTACCCTCTCTAAACAACAAAGGTCAGATTAAACAGAGTAAACACTTCAGAGCAGCGCATTCATAGCAGTGGGTGTATTATAGGCTTTATCCCCATTGGAGATACATACCTAAAATACAAAAACTATATTTGAACATCATTGAAATCAGTTTGTTTAGGTCTTAGCAAGTTACTTATTGAATGGAATGAATGGCATTTAAACAATCTTTCCTAAAAAATGTATGTTTATCTAAACTTATTTTCGTTAACCAATGAATGGCAGGTTCCACGCCGACATATAACATGATGTTGAAAAAGAAGTGTGCTACACCAGAGTTTAGTTTTCAACATCATCATCATATTTAATAAGTTTCCAAAATAAATTTACTACACCTTTAAATCCTTTTTTAGAATACAGTACATTTGGAACCCAGCAAAAAAAAAGAAAAAAAGAAAGAGAACAATGGAGGGGATTGAACGAAATTCACAAAGTAAACAAGAAGTTAGCCGTGTGAGACCATCCTGTCGCGAGTCTGTTTTTCTCGTTGCGAAATGCAAACATGAATGTCTGGATGCTCTCACAAGTCTAAGAAATATCACACCTGCGACAAAATGTACATATGATGCTTCACAAATGAAGGACTTAAAAAATAAAACAACCTTTGGCATGATATTGCAGTGACATGAAGGGGAGTGTACACTTCTTGTATGAAGGTGGTTCATCTCATTTCCACCAGCTATCATTGATCATGGACGATGCATGAGCCAAAGCAAAGTGGTTTTGAAGAGATTGACGTGTTGAGTTGGTATTGAGCGCTGAGGGCATCTATGAGGAAAAGAACGGTGCTGTCTGCTTCAGCGTTAAAGGAGTGTCTGATGTTTAGATTACAAAGCAAACAATATGTCTCAACAGACAAGATTCAAAACGAATGAGAGGAATGAGAGGAATGAGCAAATCTTGGGCAAAAAGCAACATACAATTCTGATCAAACAAAACTAAAAATTGCACATGGGCTTACACAGGCTTGTTCTTTTTCAGATTCAATTCAATACAATAATATATACTATGCTTGATCATGCAAGGTGGGGTTTGTTCTCCAAAGGGCTCTGCTATAGCTCAGCGTATCTTAATATATACAAGGTATACACAACGTGAGAAAGCACTTAAAACACACACACAACATTGTGTTAGCCCGGTGGCTTTGTGAGTTTGGTTGCTTTCTTGGTAAATCAGGGGGCCGCCGTGCGTGGGCACAGAGAGTGTCCGTTCAAC
The DNA here is from genome assembly GCA_002895965.2 of Coryphaenoides rupestris. NCBI lineage: Eukaryota > Metazoa > Chordata > Actinopteri > Gadiformes > Macrouridae > Coryphaenoides > Coryphaenoides rupestris. The sequence goes on along the minus strand of PIJE02000585.1, from coordinate 160,439 downwards.
AGGTTTAAATAAAGGAAAGCATCGTACAATTATCTTCAAATGAGTAACCCCATACTGTCTCTAGAATATATGAACACACACACTCACACACACACGCACACACACACACACACACACACACTAGAATTGATACATTCCAATAAACACTTGTTGTTTACACAAGCTAGCACATTCATCTCAATTAAAGGGCTCCTATTTTACCACCAGATGTGAGTGTGATTAGCCATTACAAGCCATTCAAAATTGTCATGTGACTTCCCTCTAGTGACATCACAAGTGAAAGTGTCCACCTAGATGTATGATGGATAAAGGCTTGTAATGGCTAATCACACCTGGTGTTAAAATGGGGGCCTTTAAAAACGCAGGTTGAGTGACAGTACAGTATCAAGGTAATCCAAGCGTCTTCTTGTGTACTTCTTTGTGTGTCATCCAATAACAACAAAGGCTCCGGGATTTGCTGTTGCTGCTAGCGATTGCCTGTTAGTGTTCAGGCACAGCGCCGCCCCCCCCCACCCACCCCTACCCCACCTCCCGGGTACCGCCGGCCACAAGGAAGCTGGGTTAGTTTTAGTTTTTCTGTGTGAGTTTTTTTCAGGGTGGCCTCATGACGTACCGTGATGTACACACAACGCAACAAAAGGTACGTGCTGGACACATTGCCATGGTCACATGACACGAGGAGACAATGCAAAGGTTCTGTTTGTGATGGGTGGAACTCCAGAGCGCCTTCTCCTCCGTCATACCCTGACGTGCTTAACATTCTTGAACTCTTCATCGGTTATTCCTATTACACATCAATAATGCATGAAATACTTTACTTTTTTGGTTTAATACAATCATTGGTTCCATGAAAGTCTCTGCATTCACATATATACGGTTCAAGGAGGAAAACACATAAAAGTTACAGTTTACAGTTTATAAGATTCAGCACATATACAGAAATGTCAATGACACATGTATAAAAAAACACTTTCGACAGGGCCTTGCGCCCGCTTAGGTAGCATGCTATGAGTGCAAACACACAGGCACACACGCATGCACGCACATACACATACATGCACGCACACACACACACACACACACACACACACACACACACTCAAACACACATACAACCACACACACACACACACACACACACACACACACACACACACACACACACACACAAACCACCACCACCAGCCTTCATTTGGTTTGCTACTCTAACCGGATCATCAGTCACGACAGCGGGAGGGGGGCGTGTCCTACAGCATTTGACCTGCTCTCTCCCTCTCTCTCTCCCTCATGATGTCTGGATAAACTAATGGCTGATGATGAGATATTAACACCACATGAGTTGGGGGGGGGGGGGGGGGGCTGTGGTAGACAGAGAGAAGTCTTGATTCCTGGATCAGAAGTGAACTCATTCCAGAAGCCCATGTTGTTTTAGTCAGCACTGTTTCATGGGTACTCCATCTGAAAATGTGTGTGTGTGTGTGTGTATGTATCTTTAGTGGAATGGACACAGGAAAGGGCTGTATGTGTGTGCGTAAGTGGGAATGATTGTGTGTGTTTGTGTTTGCTTCATGAAATGTGTGTGTGTGGTGTGTGTGTGTGTGTGTGTTAATGCCCCAGTTTATTCTCCGAAGTAGGAGAAGCCTTTAAACTCGTCCTGGTTGATTTGCTTGGTGATGGCATCTTCCACCGGCGTCAACACGGGGTCTTCTCGTGTGAAGTCCTGGTCGAAGTTGTTCACATCCCTTTTGGTTTTCTGGAAGAGGGTTAAAGGTGTAAGAAAGAAGACATGGCATGTCTCTATTTAAGTTAAAGGTGCTGTCGGTAAGATTTGAGAGCTATTATTTAAGGGTAAAGGCCTTTAAGGCCTTTACACACCGGGCCCCTTTTTTGTGCAATTAATTCGACCTGTTCTTTTTGTACTTACACACAGAACGCGAATATTATGCAGCGAAAAAACGATATATTTTTTATTTGGAACGAGGTCGATTTCTATGAGATCTCGCACAGCAAATAAACACATCAACCAATCAATTGTGTGGAACAGACGTCATGTGACAATAACAACAGGGTTTCCTGACACAAGTATGGCAGACCAGTATGTGGCACTAGTAGAGTCTTGCCCTTCTTGGTTAACTGCTATTGCAGAATATCGATATAGATATAGTTATAGATATTGATATATATAAAATCAAGTATATATAAAAGACAAGATTTTTTGGGGAGGGGCGGATGACCATTAATTGATATACACTATTTTATTAGTCTACATGAATATTATTCAATGGAATGGACGGCTTCATTTAGGCTAAATTGTATTTCCTTGATTAGGCTACCTTTGTTTAAAAATATATTAGCTTTATTTCACATTCATAAAATGGCCCAAAAGTATCAACAGAGGCTACTTGATTAAGCCTAACCGAATTATTTAAACAACAGCTTGAAATGATTCCATCCAATGTGTTTTGAGCCAAATACGTGGCAGTGTAAGGTGATCATTATGAGACGTTTTCACTGGTCATGGTTATTATAGGATATTCATGGATCTTGTGCATCGGGTCGGGTGGCCATATGTGCGGGGGTGGGTTAGGTATTGCGTGTCGCAGGTGCAGGGCAGGAGCAGGTCTTGAAAATCAGACCCGTGTAGGACTCTGATCCCGATAGTCCTGTGTGCAAAGGCCTTCAGAGATTGTGGAAAAATCGGAGGGACACGTATATGTCAGGAAGAAGAGGGAGGAGAAAGAGACTGGGAGTGGCCAGACCAAGAATGAGCCTGCCGCAAATGTATTTGTAACTTTATTGAAAAAGTGTCGCAACAACGCTTCTCTGCCACCAGTGTGAATAGACATAGGCACCCATCAGTGAGTGAAATGCTCTGTGAGAATATCTGTTTTGAGTTGACTGCAGAATTTAGATTTTTGATTTTTTGCTCTCGGCTACTTTCTGACCTATCAGGGCATCTCTTCTCTGATTGGCTCAGAAAATCCATCTTACCTGTCAATCAGAGGCAACACTTCTCAATGGCAGTGAAACATAGGGAGCATTTTACCTACAGTAGCTTTAAAACAAATAACATGTAAACGATGGAAAGTTTCAAATCAAATTTGACACTTGATTACATCAAGATAACCTGGTATTCTTTTAATAGGGACATTTCTAACAATTCCTCTCATTCTATTGTTTTACACACTTTATTTCAGCTCAACGGTTGGTGGCGACCTGTGTGTGTGTGTGTGTGTGTGTGTGTGTGTGTGTGCGAGAGTCTGTGAGGTCTTACAATGCGTGGTTTAAAGGGTGGCCTGATCTTCCTCTGCTCCAGCAGGGTCCAGTCCAGCTCCTTAAAGAAGGGGTGCAGTTTGATGCCGTCCTCCAGGCCCTGGGCTGGCATGCAGCCCAACCGCTTGCTGGGACTCTTGGTCATGAACTGGATGAACATACAGAGAGACCAGAGGGTAAGGACAGCAAGAGGAATTATGGATGAATTACGCATTAACAGTTTCCTGTTTCATGCATTTCAACCACAAATTGATTAACGGACAAGACATAGTACAAAGAGTGCAAAGGCACACACACACACACACACACACACTTTAACTCAGTGTACAGGGTGGACATAGGACACAATAGATTATGTTTCCCCATCTTTAAGCTCACTGTTATACATCCCTAAGTACTTAACTTAAGTATTAGATAATCCATGATTAGGTGTGATATTGCACAACATGAGGCTAAGAACGCTTTGCCGACGCAAACTGCATCATTCGCAAAGTGCATTATTTCAAAGTTACTTTGAAATAATTAAACATACATCAATAAATCTTTATATTAGCTTGCACTTTTGAAATCTATTAGCTGTAGGAGGTGAACATCATGGGTAAACAGGAGATATATGACGATATACACGATATATACTGTTTCTGTTATCCAGTCCAGCACAACAGTTTGAGGGGAGTTTGCGGCTCAGGGAGTTGTGTTGCCACCTTTTTTGTTGCTTCCTCTCGATGGAACAGTCTGCTAGCTACAGAAAGAGTTTTCAATACATGGCTAACAGCAAGCTTTATATTTAATGAAAGCTACGAAGGCCAGATGAAATAAAGAGTGCGACTGGTGCCAGAAGAATTGCTCAAGTCCTCCAATTTTTGTTCTCAGGTATTTTAAGAGCTGCAACAAATTAATTTTGAGCTGTGACTACTCAGCATATGTCCCTCAAAATGGATGACGACATGGCCAATCAGGATAGAGTGCTGTGGTCAAGAGTCCATGTCCAAGTCCTCTCCAAGATAAACACACTCACTTTCCCACAAGGCTTTGCATTTAAACTGCACAAACAGAGTGAACATGAGGCAGGGGGGGGGGAGTTATAACAGCCCAGATTATAACAGTTATAATAAGCCTCTACACACTACACAACTTTTAAAGTCGTCAGACGCTGTACTGCACACACTACACAACTGTCTGTCTTTTAGTTTTGACTCCCTCCCAGATATTTAACAGGCGGATGACCATTCATTGATAAAGGCTACATTTAGGCTAAATTGTATTTCCTGTGTGCCTGTAAGACACCCACTGCACTCTGAACCATCCCTGGAAGGAGGGATCCCCCACTATGTGTTCCTTCTCCAGGTTTCTTCCTTGTTAATTAAGGGAGTCGTTTCTTGCCCTTTAGGGGGGCTATAGGACTAGGGGGGCCTATAATCACATGGCCCCATAATCATGTGGCCTGTAAAGCCCTTTGAGACTCTAACTGTGATTAAGGGCTATACAAATAAAATGTACTTGACTTGACTAAACCTGCTAGATATCTCTCTGTCGGTCGGTCGGTCGGTCGGTCGGTCGAGAGAGAGAGACAGAGACAGAGCGACAGAGAGAGATTCAGAGACAGAGACAGAGAGACCCAGTAACAGACCATAGAAGCCTAAGATGAACCGGCCCACTCCCTTGCCTTCCTCCTGACTAGAGCCTGGTCAGCAGTGAGCTCAACTGACCGCTTTCAGGATGGAGACAGCCTCCTTGCTCAGCCACACGGGGTAGAGCACGTCATCATGGAGGATGGACTCAAACAGGTCGTCCTCATTGTCCGCCTCGAACGGAGGCTGACCCGCCATCATCTCGTACATCAGGACCCCCAGGGCCCACCAGTCTACTGAGGGGCCGTAGTCCAACTCCTGGAGAATCTACACACACACGCACACACATGTTACATTTACACACACAGGCTGGTTAAAGCAGCCTCACCTGGCCCGAGTCAGGTGAGGGTAATTTGACTCTGGGGCTGGGTGAGGCTGCATTGTCTAATGAATGCACAAAGGACCTGTCCGTTTCTTCCACCTGATATGTCTACAACAAATATAACTCACTTACAATAAACCAGTTTATTCAACACCTTCTTGTGTCCTGGTATTGGAGGAGCCCAGCAGAAAAGCCACTTTAGTGGCTTGTAGCAAGGAGCATTGTTCTACACACACGCATGCACACGCGTGCCACGCAATCTCCTACCGAACAGGGCAAGATGGTTGTGTTCAGACAAAATGACTACAGTGTGTAGTACTACAGTGTGCATGTAGAAGGCTGACCTCGGGTGCGATGTAGTCGGGTGTGCCACAGAAGGTGGCGGTGGTGACCCCGTCCAGGATGCCCTCCTTGCACATGCCGAAGTCAGCCAGCTTGCAGTGGCCCTCTGAGTCCAGCAGGATGTTGTCCAGCTTCAGGTCTCTGCGGGGGGGAACCAGACAGATGCATTACATTTTGCCACTCCCACATGAGACAAGCATTAAGGTGGAATCATCATTGTTTGGCACAATTACACATTGAAGTGCTTCCAAGAATTTTTTTTTTTTTTTTACTATTTGTCACAAATCACTTTTGGCCCATAATAATCTGGCCTGGCCCTTTGAGACTGTCTTGTGATTAAGGGCTATACAAATACAATTTTATTGAATTTTATTTATGTATTTTATTATTCATTTATTTTCAAAAGTTTCATTATGTATTTCTGTGTTTAACTATTTATTGAATCATGTGTTTGTTTATTTATATATTTAATAATGTATTTATTTATTAAGTGCTCATGAAAAAGCAGATGTCAACACAAGTGCACAATACACATACAACAACAACTGTCAGGGAGTTGTACACAGCTGCTGTGGTTTGCATGTGAACGACATTGGGAACAAGCATCTGCTTTACACGTATGCATAATAATAAGGGAACAAAACAACAGCACTGGACCAAATGAACACGACAGTTACACCTGCTGTTTTACAATATGGTAACCGTCGACATACACAATGGACATTGTACCGTGGGGTTACACAATACGTTTATTGCCGTCTTTACAATTCCGGCTCCAGATTGTTACTTCAATGACACATGTGCACGACAAATGTAACGACAATGAAAGTATGTAGTAACAAAGGTAACAATGAAAAATAGAATGTGTAATATTTTCAATATCTAATTGACTGGAAAGAGGTGGCGCTGACAAGAGATCCTATATCATTAAAATGGTGGACATGACATGACAAGTGAACATATTTGATATATTGTGCCTAACAGCCATGGTATTGTGAATCTCATGAAAGATGGTGTCTTCATGGGAGTAAGAAAACCACAGGATGGGGAGAAGCAAGACGGAGGGATGTCAAAGAAAAGAGACTAGAGTGAGAGATGGAACAGAAGGAGTAAAGGCAGGAAAGTAAACATTACATTTACATTTACATTTACATTTACATTTAGGGCATTTGGCAGACGCTTTTATCCAAAGCGACTTACAAAGAGTACATTTGTTGAAGGAGAGGCAGCAATATATCACTGTGGTACCTGAAGATAGGAATAGAGCTGTTTTCGAGCATTCATATTTACGAGACGAATAGAACGAGTTTCATAATAGCCAAGTTGCCTGCATAAGTAGCTGGGCAGGCGTGTGATTCTAAGCATGATACAACATCTGAGAACGAACAACAATGCTAAGTGCCATTAATAAATGTTAAGACGTATAAACACGCAGGTTAGTGCTGGGGGGGGGGTGGGTTACGTAGAGTCCAGGTGAACTCTGAACAGGTGGGTTTTGAGTCTCTTGTGGAAGCTGGCGAGTGACTCGGCCGTCCTGACATGAGCCGGGAGCTCATTCCACCACTGAGGAGCCAATGGCGAGAGACAGGAGAGGAAGAGAACGATTTTGAACATAACTTTATTGCAACATTTTTTATTTAAAATGATCATATTCTTGTATCTAATTAAAATAGTAGAATATATAAATTTTATTCTGTTCCAATAAAACATGAATTTCACCATCAGGGGGGAATAAGTCAAGAGGGAAACATGTTTTTGCATGTTTTCATAATACTTTCATAATCAAACCCTCACTTTGACTCAACTCTTTAAAAGTGCAACGCACTTTGCTTGACCTCTGTCTATCTTCTCCGTTCTGCTGCAGTAAGTTGCTAGTTTCGCTTGCCCAGACATGAAATTGAAATCAATCAGCCTTTTTGCTTTTTTGTCTTGCCATTTGCAGGCAAAAAATCCAAAAGTGTGTGTGAGAGAGAGAGAGAGAGAGAGAGAGAGAGAGAGAGAGAGATACAGAGGGAGAGGGAGAGAGAGAGAGAGAGAGAGAGAGAGAGAGAGAGAGAGAGAGAGGGAGAGGGAGAGAGAGAGAGAGAGAGAGAGAGAGAGAGAGAGATACAGAGGGAGAGATAAGGTAAATGCGTGCTGAGTGATGGCAGAGCTGAGCGTGGACACAGCCGCTCCTAACTTGATGGTTGATTGCTGCAAATATGTCAACATGTTCTCTACACAGCCTTCCAGTCTGAGCTCACCACCTGAGATTGTCTGTGTGTGTGTGTGCATGTGTGCGTGTTTGTGTGTGTTTGTGCATGTGTGTGTGGGTGTGTGTGGGTGTGTATGTGTGTGTGTGTGTGTGTGTGTGTGTGTGTGTGTACATGTCTGAAAAAAAAGCTTATGCAAGTGAACACATTTTCGGGGCAACCCCCTCCTCCCTTAAAACACTGCTGGTGACGATGTGTGTTTTTCCATCCCAGAATGCTGTGCTGCACCTGGCAGGTGTCACTAATGGAAATTCCTACTGTCGAGTTACCATGACGATCCCTCGTTGAAGACTTACAGGAATGTAACTAGAAGAAATGTCAAATCAATTCAAATGTCTTTAAAACCTAAAAAATATACATGTACTGTATATATATCTTGTACTTTTTAATTGTGTCGTCTTTCTTTTGACAAACAAACAAGACTTAACTCTGTTAGTGGTCTGCTATGACATTGTGGGTTTCTTACCGGGTTATCTTTTACCAACAGTGCATGGCAACACTCAGAACGAACCACTTGCATGGAGCAGTCGCTCAGTCACGCTCCACTAAAACTGCTCCAAGGAACAGAGGTTGACGCCCAAGCTAAAGTGCACCACAACATCCAGTCAAACAATGGAGAGGAGAGCCTACTGGTTGACTTGTTTACCACAAGCCTATTCTCTCTGTGGTGAGAAAATGAAAATGGCAAAATACTTCAAAGCGTTTGCATTGGCTCACCTCCAGGCTACTTCTACATTACTTTTGAATGAGACACCTGCGGCCAAGAAATAAAAACCCAATTACCACTGGGACTGTAATAAGGAGACCTTTTATTACACATCACATGGCTTCAGCAATATCTCATTTATATTTAATTTAGTGTGGTTGCAGGTGCATACATTGTGGCATGGAGCACCTGCAACCACATGTCTTGATTGCATACAGAGTAGAGTAATAGGATGTTGTTGTGGAGAACATGCTGTGTCTTGCTCGTTGGAAGCCAGATGACACAATGTATGTGGAGTCAGAGGATGGCCACAAATGCATTTTCAATGGTCCTAATTTTTTATAACCACTGTAGACTACCACTTAGGAGATACAATGTCGTTTTTCTTACACACACCGAGGAATAAGGAGAAGAGGAGAAGAAAGAGGACTTGGTAGTGGCCATGTTCCAGTGAGGGGGTAACCGTAACCAACAACAGGCCGCCCCGGGGACACGTCGATGTATACGATCCAGGGGGAGTGCGAGGTGGCAGACGGTAGCGGACATCAGGACCGGAATTGGTACGCGGGAAGAGAAAAAGACACACTGACCGGAAACAGCGTGACTCCAGGTGCTATTGTGGGATGTCAGCCTCACTAATCATTCCACTATTCTTTCTGAAACACTTGGTAATACAAAGTTATTTTCTCTGTGATAGATCTACATGTAGCTTACAGTCTGAACAACTGCTTGGTATCTCCATGTATGTATGTGTTATCTCTAATATGTGTTTCACTATAGCGTGCGAGGGTAAAACCAACATCCTTTATTGCCAGGAAGCCCGTATGAGGCTAGGGGTGGAGAAAGATCTCCCTTCAATTATTATGCCTCTCCTGCCGCCCTGCCATTTGCCACATTACATATCCACATGCCATTCCTTTTAGCTGCTCAGAGACCCCGATAAACCTGCATCATCATACACATATTGTAGTTATCCACAGAACTATCTGCTACTTGCTCTCGAGGTTAAGACGTCCTACTATGTTATAGCAGAACTTCTGGGGGAGACGGAAAAGAGACTGAAAAAAAACTGAAAGGGGCGGAGTTACACCTTGTTTCCTGTTTTGTTACACTACCGATGTTCTACTGTCGAGCAACTCATTCTTGTGAGTGAAATAAGCTTTTAGAAGGGGATTTTAAAAAGTCTATTTCTACAGTGGCCAGTTTACACTGTGTTTGGACCAACTTTTTCTAAGAATGTCGGTGTCCAAGACAGGATATTTTAGCTTGTCTTCCCACCAGGAAAAGTTGACTAGTGCTGGCTGAGTTTGTGTTGGCTGTTAGCCAATTAAATGCTTACAGATCCCTTCTTCCAGCAACATAATTGGTCGAAACTAAAAAGGTAAAATGCCCGTTTAAACCCTGATTTGTGCGTCTGCGATTATACGTGATTATTTGTGATTTATTTGTTTCTTTTATTTTATGTGCATGCTGTGCACAAATAATTAAATCGTAAAAATAATTGGACGTGAGATCATTTGAAACTGTCTCCTGCTCTGCATTTTCGCTGCTTCCAAGACAGTGATAATATGAAATGAATGTGAGAAGCAAAAGCATGAACGAGTGAGGAAAAGAGCGGAGGGGGAGAGATGGGGGGAGACTGAGAGAGAGAGAGAGAGAGAAAGAGAGACAGAGGGAGAGGGAGACAGAGAGAGAGAGAGAGAGAGAGAGAGAGAGAGAGAGAGAGAGAGAGAGAGAGAGAGAGACATGTATGACCGTCTGTCATACAGATGACAGACGGTATGGAGAAGAGGGAGATGAATTGCACAAAAACAGACATAATTAGTTAACAACAGTAGAGAGAGAGTGTGAATGTGTGTGCGTGTTGGAGGGTTGGTTAGCTGTTTCCATATCAACTTGGTTGTCCTCTATTTGCAAGCCTTGACAGGTCTGCAGGCTATGCTCTGTGCTTGCGTGTGAGTAAGAATGGGTTGCTTGTGGTTTTTGGCCTTCAACAAGAGTCAGAATAATGAGAATAATCACTTATATTGACAGGGTGTGACTAGATAAGCAAAGTGTCTCATGTACGCTGTTAATCTAGAACAGCCACAAAATGATCAAAGCTATGATGACGTATGGTACAAATGGATTTAAATAGAACCGTTTAATCCTTTTATGTGTCAAAATGTTAATTGAATACCATATTGAAATGTAATGTGTGTGTGTATGCATCCACACACAGACACACACACTCCCCCCCCCCCCACACACACACACATGCACATGCACACACACACACACACACACACACACACACACATGCACACAGACACACACACACATGCACACACACAGACACATAGACAGACACACACACACACACACACACACACACAGACACACACTTCACCTCATTTCAGAAACAAGTAATAAGAACAACAGCTCAGTTAGCATCCTCCTTAAGTGCCTAGACGAGGTCAAAGCGTGGATGGCTAGAAACTCCTCCCAAACTAAATGACGCCAAAACATGAAGTGGTACTATTCGGCCCCTCCAACATCACCAAGGCCACTGCTGACTGCTTAGGACCCCTGGCACCCAACCTTCACCCCCATGCCAGAAATCTTGGTGTCATCTTTGACCCATGCCTCAAGTTTGACAAACAAATAAACTCTGTTGTGAGAGGTTGCTATTTTCAACTTACGTAACATCGCCAAAAGTAAAAACCATTCCTCACACCAAACGATCTAAAAAACCGTTACCAACTCACTAATCACCTCACGGCTAGATTACTGTAATTCACTATACCTAGGCATCAACCAGTCACATATATCCCATTTACAACTGGTGCAAAACGCAGCTGCCCGGCTTATAACGGACTAGAAAAAGAGACAGCATCACACCCGTACTGGCATCCCTGCACTGGCTACCTATCAAGTACAGGATTGATTTTAAAGTTGTATTTGTTTTTAAGGCTCTACATGGCCCAGTACATCACAGAAATTATCCACCCACTCTCCAATCCCAGGACACTCAGATCCTCTGACCTGCTCCTCCTGTCAGTGCCTTGGTCAAGGTTAAGGGCTCTGGGCGACCGCGCTTTCTCAGTTGCTGCCCCAAAGCTCTGGAACAGTAGACCATACTCAATCAAATGTTCCCCGTCCATTGAACTCTTCAAAAATAAACTTAAGACACATATGTTCAGCCTGGCATTTGAATGTCTGTGAAGTTTCCCTGACTACTATCTATTTATTATGATTTTATTGCTATGTTCTTATTTTTAACTGTTTTATGTTTTCACTGTACAGCACTTTGGTCATCCAGTGGTTGTTTTAAATGTGCTATATAAATAAACTTGATTTGATTTGATTTGATTTCACCTCTCACTCTATATCTCTATCTCTGCAACCGAGGGCTAATGTGTGCTACACATTAGCGCGCTACATTATGAGTCCATGGTTTAAAAAACAGGGGCGGGGCTTCCTTAACAGGGGCTGTGTGGAGACAACAATGTGCTCTGATGTGGCCGGCACCACGGTGGCGGGCTAGCTGCTGCTGCTGGGAGACCACGTAGTCGGAGGCGCTTTTGATACACGCAGGAACCACGAGCACAGACCACCAGTCTCACCAGCCTTCCTGTCCCCACACTGGCCCAGAGAGAGTGGGAGAGAAAGGGGGGGAGAGAGAGAGAGAGCGAGAGAGAGAGAGAGAGAGAGAGAGAGAGAGAGAGAGAGAGAGAGAGAGGGAGAGAGAGAGAGAGAGAGAGAGAGAGAGAGAGAGAGAGAGAGAGAGAGAGAGAGAGAGAGAGAAGAGAGAGAGGAGAGGAGAGAGAGAGAGAGAGAGAGAGAGAGAGAGAGAGAGAGAGAGAGAGAGAGACAGAGAGAGACAGAGAGAGAGACAGAGAGAGAGAGAGAGACAGAGAGAGAGAGAGAGAGAAAGGAGAGAGAGCAGAAGACATGAGAGCACACACAATAACCTCATAAGACGCTATTCCCCAATGATCCCTCTGTATGTATCGTGTGCTGGTGCACCTCTACTTGCTTCCCTACCGTTTTGGAGTTGGGGGGTTATTGCATTCGAGAGTAGTTCACAATTCATTTTCACAATAGGCGCTTGTGTGTTTCTAAGCGGTTAAACAGTAAAAGGTGATGGGTCTTGACAACTTTCATGGAAACGTTTATCCGACCTTACCAATGCTTGTGTGGGCATGAGTACATCATAAGACAGTGGGGCAACATCGGTTTAGGCATCAAACACCAAGCGTTTAGTCGCGAGAGGCATGGATGTCCAAACTGCACTTATCTCGCGCTCAAACGCATTTTGCAGCCACGCACACAATAACCTCATAAGACGCTATTGCCCAATGATCCCTCTGTATGTATCTTGTGCTGGTGCACCTCTACTTGCTTCCCTACCGTTTTGGAGTTGGGGGGTTATTGCATTCGAGAGTAGTTCACAATTCATTTTCACAATAGGCGCTTGTGTGTTTCTAAGCGGTTAAACAGTAAAAGGTGATGGGTCTTCACAACTTTCATGGAAACGTTTATCCGACCTTACCAATGCTTGTGTGGGCATGAGTACATCATAAGACAGTGGGG
>PIJE02000585.1:139838-142338 GCA_002895965.2 Coryphaenoides rupestris | reverse complement strand
TATCTATCTATCTATCTATATCACTATCTATCTATCTATCTATCAATCTATCTATCTATCTATCTATATCTATCTATCTATCTATCTATTTCCTTCGATCAATAAAGTTCTATTCTATTCTATTCTTCTATCTATCTATCTATATATATACTGTACATCTCAAGTCTCATCACAGATATATCAAGTCTTATCACGTCTATATCTATCTATATATAATGTAATGTATATCTCAAGTGTTATCATCGCTATATCAAGTCTTGTCAGATATATGAAGTCTATATATACATAGATATCAAGTACTATCGTAGATATCACGTCCTACCACATATATCAAGTCCCATATACTGTATATATCAAGTACTATCCTTGAGTACTTCGAAAAGCGCTGCATACATGTTCTAACATATGAAGATGTTTTCACTGTACAGCACTTTGGTCATCCAGTGGTTGTTTTAAATGTGCTATATAAATAAACTTGATTTGATTTGATTTTGATTTCACCTCTCACTCTATATCTCTATCTCTGCAACCCGAGGGCTAATGTGTGCTACACATTAGCGCGCTACATTATGAGTCCATGGTTTAAAAAACAGGGGCGGGGCTTCCTTAACAGGGGCTGTGTGGAGACAACAATGTGCTTCTGATGTGGCCGGCACCAACGGTGGCCGGGCTAGCTGCTGCTGCTGGGAGACCACGTAAGTCGGAGGCGCTTTTGATAGCACGCAGGAACCCACGAGCACAAGACCACCAGTCTCACCAGCCTTCCTGTCCCCACACCACTGGCCCAGAGAGAGTGGGAGAGAAAGGGGGGGAGAGAGAGAGAGAGCGAGAGCAAGAGCAAGAGCAAGAGCAAGAGAGAGAGAGAGAGAGAGAGAGGAGAGAGAGGGAGAAGCGGGCGGGGGGGGAGAGACGGAAGGGAGAGAGGCAAGAGAGAGACAGAGAGAGAGAGCGAGATGTGGGAGAGGGAGAGAGAGGAGAGAGAGGAGAGGGAAGAGAGAGAGAGGGAGGGAGAGAGAGGAGAGAGAGAGAGAGAGAGAGAGAAAGAAGAGAGAGAGAGAGAGAAGGAGAGAGAGAGAGAGAGAGAGAGAGAGAGAGGAGAGGGGAGAGAGGGAGAGAGAGAGAGAGAGAGAGAGAGAGAGAGAGAGAGAGAGAGAGAGAGAGAGAGAGAGAGAGAGAGAGAGAAGGGGGGGGAGGGAGGGGAGAGAGAGAGAGAGAGAAGAGAGAGAAAGAGGGAGAGGGAGGGGAGAGAGAGAGCAAGAGACAGAAAGGGAGAGAAGAGGAGAGAGAGGGAGAGAGAAGAGGGAGAGAGAGAGAGAGAGAAGAGAGAGAGAGGAGAGAGAAGAGCGTGAGAGAGAGAGAGGGGAGAGAGAGAGAGAAAGAGAAAGAGAGAGAGAGAGAGAGAGAGAGGGGGAGGAAAGAGGGGGAGAGAGAGGAGAGAGAGAGAGAGAGAGAGAGAGAGAGAGAGGGAGGGAGGGTGGAGAGAGAGTAGAGCAACGAGCAGCAAAGGGGGCGGGAGAGGGGAAGGGGGGGAGATAGATGGAGAGAGACAGAGGGAGGCGGGAGGGATGGGAGGGCGAGTGGGAAGAGAGAGAAAGGGAGATGAAGCCGATGGTTACGGTGAAAAATAATGGACCCCAATGAGGGAGGCCAGTTGGCGGGGAGAGAAGTTGGGCTGAATGAAATTTGCAACATATTCAACTCAAATAAAGGAGTGAAAATAAAGACGTTACATTGTTCAAGGAATTGTAAATAACCAAAAAAAATCCACATCAACACGAAGATGGATCAATATAATCTGAGGAGTGGGAGTGATGTCGTGTGCCGTGTGAGTGGTGTGTGTGTGCGTGTGTGTGGTGTGGTACGTGAGTGTGGTGTGTGTGCGTGGTGTGGGTGTGGTGTGTGTGTGTGTGTGTGCGTGTGCCGTGTGGTGTGTGTGTGTGTGTGGAGAGACTAAGACCCTTTGGTACAGGACACCCCTTTCCGAACTAGCATGTAGATGCTTACATATATATACGCCACTAGCAAGCATGTACACACATAGACATGTACAGTCCAGTCAGCAATCCGTGTTTCAAACTCAAGATGACAAAATCAGAGCAGTAATTACATAAACCCTTCAGCGCAATGGAAAACACTTTGTCCCCGGGTCTTCACAATAGTGTTATGATTTAGCCCAGCAGATGGTCTGGCTTGCTGGTGTTTGCTACGTGGTTGACAATGATATTATGGACTGTTGTTGGGGACAGACAAGAGACAGCTAATACAGAGGAAGTTCCGTGAAAGACAAAGTGATTTTCATTGTTTCCGCGCCACGTGACAGCTCGTTACCAGGGTTTTATGTGGGGATTCAAAAATGATTTGACTTGGGTGTGAAACTGCAGTGGTGGAAAAGAAATATTCAAATTTTAATTTCATAAAAAAATAGTACTGTTATACCACCCTGTGAAAATATGCTGTTACAAGTAAAAGTCCTACTTCAGTAAAAGTAAAAAAACAAAAT
>PIJE02000585.1:119838-134838 GCA_002895965.2 Coryphaenoides rupestris | reverse complement strand
GGGCTTTGGGTATCGGCCGATACCGAGTACCGATCCGATACGTTGTTAAATTAATAAACTGTTTGCCTTCACTGTGTGGAAGAGAATGGGATCATTCTTTTGTGCAAGGCAACATCAGGCTTGACTTAAACATTACTTGCCTAACTTTGTAAAACAAAATAACAAATTAACAGATATAAATGTACTGAATTGTTATTTATTATTAAAATAATAAATAATCGTGCACCAGCAACTTGAACAAAATATTCAAAATAAACAGGAATCAACATTCTTGGTAAACATTTAGTGCAAATAGGAATATTCCTAACATTTACATCCCGCCCTGATCCCTCCGCGATTCATTTACAGTCTGGACGCGGAGGGGTGAACGTCTCGTGCTCTGACTGCAGCTGGGAGGGACTGCGAGGACAGGACCGGGCCGCCTGTGAGCGCTTTGGGGGAGGGGCCCACGGCAGCACCCGTCCGCTGCTCGTTGACAAGAGTAAGAACGATACGAGTTTTCACGTCAGAGTCGCCAAAAGTCTCCAATAACACCAGAAAAAGTCGCGAGATTTGTCGCTCGTCGCTTTTTTGAAAAAGAGTCGCTAGAGGGTACACATAGAATTGAAGTGAATAGATCGGTCCCATTGTCTCCGATACCCGATCTAGCTATTTTAGTCATATCGGGGCCGATATCCGATATCAATATCGGATCGGTGCATCCCTACCTGAAGCTGCTCACCCTCTCCACAGCAGTCCCATTAATCCCCAGTCCTGTGTACGTCCTCTGATGTTGTGTATTCCTAAAGTCCACAATCAGCTCATTAGTTTTGGAGACATTCAGCATGAGGCTGTTGTCTTGGCACCATAGTGACAGGTTAGCAACTTCCTCTTGGTAGGCCTTCTCATCGTTACCGGGTATCAGGCCCACCTCCACTGTGTCATCCGCAAATGTGACGATGGTGTTGGAGCTGGACCTGGCAACACAGTTATGTGTGTACAAGGAGTACAGTATGGGGCTGAGGACGCAACCCTAGGAGGATCCTGTGTTCAGGGTGAGGGGTCTGGAGGTCAGGAAGTCCAGGATCCAGGCGCACAGCGGGGTGTTCAGACTCAGCTGAATCAGCTTGCCAGCCAGTCTGCTGGGAACTATGGTGTTGAAAGCAGAGCTAAAGCCAATAAACAATATTCTCACATACACCTTCTTCCGACTGTTAAGATGAGAGAGGGAGCTGTGTATTACCTGGGAGATGGCATCGTCTGTGGATCTGTTTGGCACTGCACAGATCTTCAGTTCTCATCCAGATATGCTGTCAGAACCTGCAGCTTTTCTGGTGTTCACCCTCATCAGAGCCCTCCTCACGTTGTGCTCGGTCACAGAGAGAGTGTGGTCACTTGTGAAACTCACTTCAGCTACGGTCCTCAAACCATGCATAGAATGAATTCAGATCTTCCGCTAGGGATGCCTCGGCACTCACAGTTGAGGGGGTTCTACCCCGGTATCTTTGATGGTCTGTAGCCCTTGCCATAAGCTGCTCCATCTGTGCCTCCACTCTGTCTCTGCACCCCCTATTTGCGTCCTTCACGTCCATGTTAGGTCCACAAACTCTGTCACTGGAGCTGGATCGGAACATGTCCCAGTCGGCGTCGCTCATGGCATCCCGAATATCGTCATCAACCTGGTCGGACCACCGACTTACTTTCCTTGTCACTCCCTCCTCCCGTACTTTCCTTTGTTTATATTCTGGCCGCAGAAAAATGGCGCCATGGTCCGACTTGCCGAACGGGGGAAGAGGGGCAGCCTTGTAGCCTCTCTTGGATGGTGTGTAGCAGTGGTTCAAAGTTCTTTCTCCCCTGGTAGCACACATAATGTGCTGAGGGATGTTCGGCATGACTTTCTTTAGATTGGCCCTCTTAAAGTCCCCCGCCACCACCACAGCCATGTCAGGATGTTGGGTCTTTCCGTCAGTCAAAAAATATGATAGTCCGTTATGTCCCGTTGGAATCGAATCCTCGCCCTAATATCATCTAGCTTATTTTCCAGAGACTGGACATTAGCTAGAAGGATGCTGGGCAGAGGTGGACGGTGTGCCTGGACTCTCAGTCTGTGCCAAACCCCGCTTCGTTTCCACCGGTGTTTCCTTCTTTGTTTCCCTGGAGGCGCATCGCCACTGTTGTTGTTGTGGCTCGGTCGTACGATCTCTTCTGGCCACTCAGGATCTGTGTAAAAAGTATCCAAGAACTTTTGTTGTAGACCACTTCTACGGTTTTAGATTTTGTATTAAGGCCCTTTTTAGCTAATATTGTAATAAAGTATTATTGTTATTCCCCTTATTGGTCTCAGTAACTTTCTTTTGGCTGTTAATATTCTTTCCTCCCCAGCATTCCCAGTCCCTGCCGATGTGTTTATTTTGATTATTTCAATAAAACATTTGGTTTATTGTGAAAACACGTATCGGCAACGAATCTGTGTGCCATATCCTCAAACCCCAAGATAATATTTAAGGTTATTGAGTATTTCCTGGGGAGCAATTCCCTAGGTGGCGTTGTTGGTGTTTTTCCCTATTCTCCCCTTATTGCCCCCACCACACATACATGAATACTAGCCCAGTGACGGCAATGGACAGTGGAACAACCAGAACAACTGTGGAAATTATACCTAAATGGCAAAGAAGAAGAGGGAGAGTGATGGAAGACAAGAGTGAACCTCAGACAGGTATTCACTAGATGTAGAAAGGCTCCGGGGCTTGAAGGGGTTTCAAAGAGACAATCAGTTGGCATTATTTCTTCTTGATCAGTAAGTTACATAAAATGCCTACTTATTAATACTACTGAATATTTTAGACTCTGCCTTTATCGCACCGAGATCAGGGCTTCCAGTTCAAATTGGGATTCTTAGGTTTGTTTTTTGTTTTTACTGGGCAGGCTGGCAGCGGTTAGCTATGTTGCTCACAACAAGAAACACACATCAATAATCAATTGTTCGTTTGAGAATCTAAACAAAGAACATGTTTGCAATTGTATTCTTTACGGCAATGTTGAAACAAATGAACGTCCTGTGTTGTTGGTAGTTGCTCGGGTCTGAGGAACACCAAAATCCATTGTGTTTGCAACAGCGGATTGCCTTTGTGACAGCAAACGGTAATACCATTTGGAAACGCTAGGGGGGGGGTGTTGAAAAGTTGACTACTTCCACTTTAACTGAATGAGCACACTGATAACTGGTGATGACGATGTCCTCTGTGTTCCAGAGCCAGGTACCTGCATGGGAGGTGAACGCATATCTTCAGCTAAAGGCCCACACATGAAGCAGCACAGCAAGGATTGTGAGTGTGAACCTAAACAGACAAGCTCTCCCACTCCCCAACTGGAATTGAACAAAGTTCAAGTTAGAAGTGCATCCTTCGTTACATGAAAAGTATTGTATTAAGTTCCTGCTGATCTCAAACTCTCTAGCACCCTTGGCCGCAGTTCTTTATTTCTATTTCTCTCTCTCTGTCTCTCTCCCCCCACCTAAACGGATGCATATTTATGAATATTACTTTCTTTGCTTTCATTAAATGTACTCTTTTGGATCGTGTCAGGATAGTTTGCATTGGCCTCCATTAAAACGGTCTGTTTGTGTGTGGAAATTACTGTTCTTGTAAGATAATTGTGCCAATAAAGGAATGGTTAAAGGTCAGGTCTTTCCCCCTGTCTCTTCTACTCCCTCGTTCTCACTCTCTCTCTCTCTCTCTCTCTCTCTCTCTCTCTCTCTCTCGCTCTCTCTCGCTCTCTCTCTCTCTCTCTCTCTCTCTCTCTCTCTCTCACCCCCCCCCCCCCCCCCCTCCCCCGCTCTCTCTCCAGCCAGTGGCAGAGAACAAAGAATCTTTGAGGTACCTGGCTAGCGTCAGGCGGACCCTGGCTTCCTCTGCTCCCTGTGATGTAACAGCAAATTACGGCCCATTAAAAACAAAACACCCCCACTCCCACTCCCCGCCACCACCACCACCACCACCACCACCAACAACACACCCCCCTTTCCCACACCACTGCCCTGTGTTCGTGGAGTGGGATCACTCGGTACCCAATGCGTTGCTGTCAGGCAACAACATGCGACCGGTGGGAGGAGCCAGACAGATTGTGCCATTAGTTTGTTGTTTTATTTTACGTTTAGCAATTTTCTTTCCCTGCGGCGTCTGTCGCGTCTTACATGCTGCACGCGCGCATACACACACACACACACACACACACACACACACACACACACACACACCACACCACACACACACACACACACACACACACACACACACGCACGCACACAGAAATGCAATCCATTTAAGCACGCACACGCACACATGCACACATGCACACGTGTACACGGCCTCCCGCTGCCCCCCCTGCCCTAGACTAGGGCGTCCGTGGCCTGGATGTTTTGCTGTTGTATAATGTTATTTACATTTCTCAGCGGTAATTAGGCCGATAGGGGCTCAGCGTCATGATCCCACAGACGATTAGCCCGGACAGAAGACAGGGCGGGAGGGGCGGTGGGGGAGGAGGAACACACTAGAACATAGGTCATCAAGTACATAGATTTTGTGTGTGTGTGTGTGTGTGTGTGTGTGTGTGTGTGTGTTCTTTCACAGACAAACGTGCACGTGCGCGCACACACACACACACACACACACACACACACACACACACACACACACACACACACACACACACACACGCTGCAGTCTCACTCAGTGTGTCCCATCTAAATATTCAGACCACACGACATGGCCACCAAACTGCCCAGGATAATGCAGAGGAAAAGAGGCTGCAGATGCAGAACATCATGGCCGTGGTGGGACATGACCGGACACATTTCCTTGCAGGCTGGCAAGTACATGATGAGCCGTCGGCGGAGCACCGCAGTGATGCAAGAAAAGTGTTCAAAGTGTTCAAAGAAACGGCAACAAGGAGAGGAGGGAGAGAGTGAGTAGTGAGCCAAGAGAGAGAAGTCGACAGTGAGTCGTGACAGGAGAGTATTAAATAGTTATGGATTTCTGTGTTCAACTAGAAGTAAAGTGATCTTCTCTTGATGATCTGTGAAGCAACATCATCGTGACAAACAGAGCGCTGTGTGTTTGTTTAGCTGCTAGGAGGACTGCTTCCACTCAGCCTCATCAGAGCCCTCTCTATCGGCTCGGCCAATAGGAAGGCTCCTATGCGGTGTGTCGTCGCCGCCATGAAACAAACACATTCATGCAGTCGGTTGGTTCTCTGTGTCTCTGCTGAAGACCCCCGTGCCATGTGGGGTTGTCAATGTACAGCTGAGCAATGTACGGCTTTCTGTGTGTGTGTGTGTGTGTGTGTGTGTGTGTGTGTGTGTGTGTGTGTGTGTGTGTGCACGTATGTGTGTGTGTGTTTGTGTGTGTGTGTGTGTTTCCGAAAAGAGGCGGGGCATTAGGAAACGATAGGGGTCAGCATATGGAATCGGCATCATTGCCCTGATAAGAATCAAAGCCGTTATGTAAGAAGGCCAACAATCACTTTGTTATTTCCAAACACACTCCCAACCAACCATCGCTCCCCCCGGCCTGTGCACATGTGTGTGTGTGTGTGTGTGTGTGTGTGTGTGTGTGTGTGTGTGTGTGTGTGTGCGTGTGTGTGGTTAGATGAAAGATACAGAGTGAAAAAACAGATCAAAAAGACTCCCAGAATCTTGTTTTCACCTTTATTCCTTTTTTACTCATCTAAATGCATGCTGTGTGTGTGTGTGTGTGTGTGTGTGTGTGTGTGTGTGTGTGTGTGCACGTTTATGTATGTCTGTGCGTGGGTTTACTCGCTTGTTTCCTGTGTGTTCCAGATAAATAAATTAAATGAGACGCTGTCATCAGAGTATCAGGTTTCCAAAACATTCTGAGAAAACAAAGTGACTCAAAATGGAGGCACACCGTCTCCCTGCCGACCCCACTGCCTCCTCCTCCACCTCCTCCCCGTCCCCCGCCGACCCCTCCTCAGCTCCTCTGCTCCTCTTCCTGATTGCTATTTCCTCCCCTGATAAAACCACAGTTGGAAAATGCTGAAATATTTCACAATAAGAGCGTTGAGTGAGCCACGCTGGTCTCTATCGTTACCCCTGTTGTTGTGATGTGTTACTGCTGCGACCATCAATCAGTTTAAAGACAAAAAGAAAGGAAGACGCGTATGAAAGACACAAATGAGCACAAGCCAAAAGGAAACGAAAGAAGTCAAAGTGTGGAATTATTATCATTTGTTAATGAGAGCAATAAATGTCAGAAATTATGTACTGAGGTTGTTAATTATTATAACCAAGACATATTGTCATACAGTCCAACACAACTACTAATATGATTACGTTTTCCTTAATGGACAGAAAAAAGGGACTATATAAAAATTATATGAATATATGTTATAAAATTATAAATGTAACAGAAACAAAATACATTTCTATAATCTTCTTCTTTCGGTTAACCAGTTCACACTTCTCCGACTTTCTCTGCAACATTTCATCTGAACTGGGACACACGCACACACCACACACACACACACACCACTGATTTCCCTACAAGATTACTTATGCAACAAGCGATGCATGAAACATTCAACAAGCTAAATAGCTCTTATAACCAAAACACAAGCCACATGTCTGTGTGTGTGTGTGTGTGTGTGTGGGGGGGGTCCAGAGAAAACAGGCTTTTCAGAGGATGTACTAGGACAAAATGGCTGCTCCTCCTTGGTTGTCAATGAAAATTCATTATCATGAACCAAACCAGCCACATAGTGTCCTTGGTGACCAGCCCTGCTTACTATACATACAGTGTGTTTTTGAAAGGAAAAACATTCATATTGAATTCTATTTAGATTCATGCAAATACTGTTTGCATAGGAGTGTACACAAAAGCAACACATCAAGCAAATAGAAGGTGTTTTGTAGTTGTTGGAAGGCCAATTACAAGGATATGAACCGTGTTGTTATTTACATATAATGCATTGTTCATGATAATATAAAAAATACACAATTCTCCACTTTCAATGCTTTTCCAACGAGGCCTATTCATATGAAGCTATCCAACCTGTATTACAAAGTACATATTGGTTTACAAAAGCTGGAAACTATTTGACAGTATCAAATATAATATACAGATATTGCCCCCTAGTGGTAAAAACACTATAATGCCCCAAAGTGGTATGTCTTTCTTACATGTGTGTGTGACTACAACTGAGTGAGCACACACACAAGCACCCAAGGTTTACGTGTGTAAGTGCATGTTACTGTAGGGAGCTGGGTACATAGGTGTGAGTACAACATACACATACCCCCGTATGTGTATTTGTATGAGTGGCTCTGGACATGTAAGTGTGTGTGTGATTGTGTGTCTACCAGTGGTGTAGTCCAGGGTATACGCGGGTATACGGCGTATACCCACTTATTTTTCAGTCAGCATTGCGTATACCCACTTCTAAATTCCCCCGTATACGCGGGTATACGGCGTATACCCACTTCTAAATTCCCCCAGATGCGCACCATTCAGTAATAGTAGCGGACGCGCGACGGGTGCTGAAAAGCGCGGGCCGGGCCATTGGGTAGATGAGGATCGCAGCGTTCAAGCACCCCCCCCCCGGCCCGCTGAAAGCGCGGGCCGGGCCATTGGTAGATGAGGATCGCAGCGTTCCAGCCACCCCCCCCCCCCGCCCCCCCGGCCAGGCCATCGGTAGATGAGGATCACAGCGTCTAGCACCCCCCCCCCCCGCCAAATAATTGCCCACCCCCTGATTTAGCGTATACCCACTTCTCCAGGGACCACTACACCACTGGTGTCTACGTACAGTATATACATATCTACGACTACACAGACTGACTGACCAACTAGATGACAAGACCATGTCCCAGTCCGACCGAGCCAGCCATGGCATAGGGGAAAAGTTACTTGGAAACACCCCCCCCGGCAATTTTTTTTCACCAGCCGCCACTGATCCGAACCCTGGTTGGGGTAAGTGGGAGTGGCTTAGGGAGGAGAGGTACCTTGGTCTGGAAGCAGCAGTACAGCTGGGTGAGGTAGGGGTGCTTCCGGGCCAGGGCCAGGATGCGTTTCTCCGTCATGGTGCAGTCCACGTCGTCGTCCTGCAGGATCACGTCCTTTTTAAGAACCTTCACCGCATACACCTCGTCACTCCCCTTCAACTCCGCCAGCATCACCTGGACACACACACACACACACACACAGTCAAGGACCAGTACACACCAGGACCAGTGTACAAAAGGTCCAGTATACACTGGGTTACTCACACCTTGAGCACACACACACCACACACTACAATCCTTCCTAAACGCATATATATAATATATAAACTGCTCAGACTACATGTTTGGCACAGATGCATCCTGCAATATTTGCATTATTTGCAATATTGGATGTCCATAATATTTGCATAATAGATGCAAATATAATTTACACACAAACCCGGGTCCTCTCCCTAAACTCTTTGTGGACTTTTAAATGTTTCTGCTTCTATTTGTCATCCTCCTCTATGTTTATCTGTCATGGAATGTCCTATTTGGTGCACACACCTTTGGCTTTCATTAAGTGAATGAGGTGCAAGAGTTGAGGGTGCAGTAGCTAAGATATAAGAGCAAGTATTATTTTTGTGTAATTTGTTATAAATGGCATAGACATCCATCAGCTATTAGTGTGTGTGAATATCCGTTTAGTGTTTCTCTGCATGAGACAGCTCCTGGCTCTGACCAATCAGGGCATCTCTTCCCTGATTGGTCTCAGAATACATTTTGCCTGTCAATCACAGGTGTGTAAATGCAGAGCTTCTCAATGGCGGAGAAGCACAGAGAGGGATGGAGCAGAGATGGAGTGAAGATTTTTTTGGTTGATTAAAATGGAATTCTATTCTGTTTTTTTCAGCTCTCTCTTTATTGAATCTTACCGACAGCAACTTTAAAGGTTTAAATGTGCAGGAGTTAAAGGTACAAACAAACCTTTCCGAAGCTGCCCTTTCCCAGGACTTTGATGAAGAGGAAGTTGTTGAGGGTCATCCTCTTAATCTCTGGGACATCAGGACCTTTGACCTCTCCGTTTTCCTTGCCCGCCTCGCCCTCCAATCCCTCCCTGCTGCCACTAACTCCGCCCTCCCTCGTCGCCGGGACAACGGGGGAAGACAACGTGAGTGTGACAGGGTGCTTCTTGTTCTCATGGCCGCGGTGGTCGAGGGAAAGAGCCTTCCGGATGTTCTCCAACTCCTTCTGGTCTTCTTGTTGGACAAAAGCACACGTCAAGTCTCCAAATACCCATTTTAAAAATGTTACGCTGAGCACTGAATCATAACCAACTGTCTCAATCATTTAAGAATTAAATAATACAAACATTTTGAGAAATTAGTTAGTTTACTTTGTTATTAAATTAACCTTTTGATTTACCTTGGTTACCAAAAGTGGCGCATCTAAAACATACCTTATTGTTGTTGTAATATTATATTTGCATAATTTTATATTATCATGACAATGAGGTATGTTTGAAATGTATAATTTATCGTTATTTATCGTTATCATTATGATCGTTATTATGTGTGTTTTTGCATTTACGTGTGTAAGTGTGTGTGTGTGTGTGTGTGTGTGTGATACACACCCTGATCACATGGAGACGTGGGGGCAGACCTGGAGCGGTCTTCTTCCGTCTGAGGGCTGACTGGCAGCGGCTGCTGGTGGTCCTGTCCCTGGTGAAGCTGTGCAACATGATCACAATTACAACCATCTGTCACGCCCACTTCACCTGCCACACCCACTTCACCTGCCACGCCCACTTCACCTGCCACGCCCACTTCACCTGCCACGCCCACTTCACCTGCCATGTCGCCAGGTGAGGATGGACCTTTACACACCTGATTCTACTTCGAAACCATGCTTAACCTCAGCATGGGCAGCTACTCATCAGCTCAGTATTCCGCACTTTCTGCCTGTGTTCTGACCTCCCGTGTTTTTGGACCCGATTGTTGCCTTACACCTGTAATATTCCCCCCTTCATATCTTAGCCTGATCAGATGGACTACCACCTCTTCCAACTCAAACCATTACATCGGATAATTTACCCCTTTAATTTGCATGGAGGACTGCTTTCTCTGTATATTGACCCCTACTTGCCCATTGATTATGATTCCTGCCTCAGCCCAGGGTTTCAAATTGTCTGCATTACAATAAACTGGACATTTGTTTTCAACTCTGCCTCCCTGTGCTGCCTCTTTTTCTGCCCTCTGACAACCACCAACAACCACTAGCCTCTCATCACAAGAGTACGGGTGTTAACCCCGGTGTCCTGGCTCAATTCCCACCCTGGCTCTTGTCCCAACAATTATCAGTTGGTCACCAATTGTCTTGCATCATTCCTCACCTCTCCACTGTGATAGCCAGTGTGTGTGGTGTATCACCCAGGTGGGTGCTACACACTGAGGTGTGATATCACTATATCTATGATTATAGCTCTGCTACTTAGGGAACGGGTAGCACATGTAGTCTGCATCCGAACATGCATACTACGTATGATAGTGTGTACTGTTTTGTGGTGTACTATTAGTATGGAGCCAAAAGCATGTTTTTGGACATACTACGGTGTCTGGAAATATGATTTCGGACATACTGCATATTACTCTTGCCTACTATGCAGTATGCTAGCTAGTAGCTAGTCCATGGATTTGGGATTACTGGGAAAATCAGCAACAAATGTGTTTGAATGTCAGTATTGTGTTGTGTTGTGTGTTGTGTTGTGATTCAAGACGTTTATTTGTCACATACACATACAGGATGTGCAGTGGAATGAAAAAGTGGTGATGCCCAGTGGAATGTGCAAAAGGACAATACAATACTAATAACACAAATTGGACGATCACAGTCAGAATATCCACAATATTTACAAATATTACCAGCAAAAAGAGCCAGCAGGAATGAAATCTAAAACAAATCTTAAACAAAATAGCATATAACAACAAGCATATAAACCAAAAGATATTAAAAAAGTATCAAATAAAGTGAGTACAGACCATGTCTTTTAATTGTATGTTCTGTAATAAGTTATGTAGTGAAACTATGTGAGTGCATGTACTGTGTACTAACTATGTGTACATGTGTGTATGTGAGTGTGTGCATGGGGGGGGGCAGTGAGGTGGCCCTGGTGAGGTCAGAGTTCACAGTTCTGATGGTCTGCTGATGGCCTGTTTTAGTCTTTGGTGTTGGAGAGTCAGTCATTTGTGTGTTGGTCAGTCATTTGTGTACATGGAGTACAGTAGGGGGCTGAGGACGCAACCCTGGGGGATCCTGTGTCCAGGGTGTTCAGACCCATCTCAATCAGCTTGTCAGTCAGTCTGGTGGGGACTATGGTGTTGAAAGCTGAACTATAATAAATAGCAATAAATAGCATTCTCACACAGCTCCCTGTCCAACTGTCAAGATGAGAGAGGGAGCTGTGTATCACCTGGGAGACAGCATCATCTGTGGATCTGTTTGACAGGTAGGCAAACTGCAGCGGGTCCATGGAGGGAAGTAAGAACGTAGTCCTTGATCAGCATCTCAAAACATTTCATGACCACCAAGGTGAGGGCGACCGGTTGGTAGTCATTCAGGCATGCTGGAGAGGCAGTCTAGGGCACAGGGACAATAGTGGACCACTTGAAGCAGGCTGGGACCATGGACTCATGGCTAGGGCGAGGTTGAATATTGTGGTGAACACTGGAGCTAGGTGGTGAGCACAGGTCTTCAGTACAGGTCCAGATATGCCATCTGGACCTGCAGCTTTCCTGGTGTTCACCCTCATCAGAGCCATCCTCACGTTGTGCTCGGTCACAGAGAGAGTGTGGTCATCCCTAGCAATCAAACTCACATATGGTCTATGGTCCCACTAGCGGTGTTGTTGCTAGCCTCGAACCAAGTATAGAATGAATTCAGATCGTCTGCTCGGGATGCCTCAGCACTCACAGTTGAAGGGGTTCTGCCCCGGTAGTTTGGGGATAGTTTGTAGCCCCTGCCATAGGCATCTGGGGTAATGCTGCTCCATCTGCTCCACTCCACTCTCCACTCTATCTCTGTACCTCCTTAGTGTCCTTCACCACTCGCCGGAGTCCGTAGGATGCCATGTGGACGGATACGAGGCCGGAGATGTAGGCAGCAGTGTGGGCGTTCAGGGCACCGCAGATGGATCCATCGAGCCACGGTTTTTGATTAGGACAGGACTTAACTAACCATGGGGACGATGGTGTCCGCTAGTGTTGCTATGAAGCTCGTCCCTACATCTGAACTTACTGATGTCACTGGAACTGGATAGGAACATGTCCTAGTCGACGTCACTCGGCCGGCCACTTGGGATCGATGGAAAATGCATCCCAGAAACTTTGTTGTCGTCCAAAGTTAATGTCCAGAAGTGTATCTCACTTGTATGTTGTTACTGCCAATGTATTTGTGCAAAAGAAGATGTTGAAAAACGCACAATCTCTGCAGAGCTACCACAACGCGACTAGACATGGCTGCGCCATCTCATATCTCTCTCATTGGCTAGCTGTCTGCTCTCTCATTGGCTAGCTGTCTGCTCTCTCATTGGCTAGCTGTCTGTCTGACTGACCAAGCTGTCTGTTTGATCTAAATGATACACCCTTCAGTTTCACCAAGCTGTTTCACTTCAGTCTGAAACAGGGGTCTTTCTGTTTTTAAATGTGAAGTAGGAACTTTGACCTGTTGACCTCACCTTTTTCCGTCTCTGGGCGCTGCTGGAGATTTTGTCTGGGGTCACCCCAAGGTCAGAGAGGACCTTGGCGATGCCCCTGGCGTCCACCCCGCAGTTGGGCGCCACGTTGCTCTCACAGCGCCGATGCACATTCACTTTACATACTGACACACACACACACACACACACACACATAAAAACACAGTGGACATAAAAACACAGAGAAAGATCTAAATACAGGTGAGTGGACGTGGGATGGACATTTTGTGGAGCACTTCTGAGATATACAGTATGTCAAATTATGTCAAATTGTATTGTAGTACTGAGGGCGAGAGCTGAGGTGGCATCATCCCACTGGTTCCATGATTCATTTCATAATCATATTCCATTTCATTGGTTTCAGTCCTATTGGTAACGTGGCAGCAGGGATGAGGCACCTTTGCACTGGAGCCCCTGGCGCAGCAGCCCCCACAGCAGAGAGCCACAGTGGTCGGCAGAAGGTGAGCACCTTGAAGTTGTGGATGCTGAACTTGTGAGCATGTTCACACTGAACCGCTGGGAGCCGACGGGCTGCAGGGAGAAGAGGAGGAGGAGGATGAAGAAGAGAGAACATAGATCAATCACCACAGAAAAACAATGCATCATTTTTTTAAACCTTCTTCGAAACCAGGTAATGACTCATTTTAGATTACAAATGTTATTATTTTCAAGAGAAACCTGGCCTAGAAACACACACACAAACACTCAAACATTTAAAATGTGGATTGACTTGATTATCTGGGTTTATTATGACAACATAGTTCATATTCCATTATATACTATTCCATAATATATATTGTATGTATATACTGACGTATACAATTTTTCTGTGCTAAATTCCTGTCAAAATACGAGACACTCCATGCCTTTCTCCATGGAGAAATCCTACATAACAGTACATAACAACACCGCTCCCAAACCCAAGCCATTGCATTTTCCATGAGACATCAGCAGAACACTGTTCCTCTTGAATCCTGCTCGTGTGTTTTTGTTACAAACAGGTCGTGACCTTTCACTTCCCCACATCCTGCTCATGAGTGCACCCTGGTGGTCCACGACGCCTGATGATGTGTCTTCAGGCAAGGTTAGCTGTCCCGTGAATATGTTGTGCAATTTAATCATATTCCCCGACCCGGGGTATCGTAGGCTATAACGACACCAGTGTCATTTCTTGACATATCACCTAGCCTTTAAAAATGGACATGAGTGTATTCGTATTGTGATGTTATTTTTGTGGTACGCACTTCACCCAAACATTTTCCGTGCAGTCATGGCTGCACGTAATCAATTAATAAATGTTGAGAACCTGAAGGCTCTACAGGCCGGAGGATGCCGTGATGAAGACGAGGCTAAGAAGCACTACACTAGAGGTTGGGGGTTAGGAGGCGGTCAGGAAGACGAAGCTAAGAAGCACTACATTAGAGCCTGGGGGTTAAGAGGCGGTGAGGAAGACGAGGCTAAGAAGCACTACACTAGAGGCTGGGGGTTAGGAGGCGGTGATGAAGACGAGGCTAAGAAGCACTACACTAGAGGCTGGGGGTTAGGAGGCGGTGAGGAAGACTACGATACCTCCTCAATGGTGTCCTCCTGTTTCTTCATCCCTGCGCACTTGGTGATGATCAGCTCATGGCAGCGCTTGTGGACAACGCACGTACACACTGTGGAAGAGAAAAGACACACACACACACACACACACACACACACACACACACACATACACAAACAGACACAGGGGATCAGGGATGGGGTACATGTGACATGATGACTTCGTGTGGATATCTTTTTGAGACATTTACACAAGGTTTAGATGTCTAAAAGTGACTTTGAAGGATTGCAGGGGCTACTGAGAACATGAACAAAAAATGTTGCTGTTTCAATATTGGTTATGAATAATTGTAAAATAATACCACCTTTGAAAAATGAATGAATACCACTTAGTAATTGTGAATAGTAACATAGTAACAAGTTTGGTAAACCTTTACA
The DNA here is from genome assembly GCA_002895965.2 of Coryphaenoides rupestris. Classification (NCBI taxonomy): domain Eukaryota; kingdom Metazoa; phylum Chordata; class Actinopteri; order Gadiformes; family Macrouridae; genus Coryphaenoides; species Coryphaenoides rupestris. Next base: position 120,130 of record PIJE02000585.1, on the reverse strand, counting down.
ATACAAGCTTTAAACTTTAAAGGGGTTTGTTGGGGGGGTACACTAGTCAACATTGTTATAGAACCACTGATGTAGATGGTACATTGGTATAAATGACAGTACAGATATTAGACACATGAGGTCTGATGCAGAGTAGAGGAAACATGGTTTTACCTTGACACTGGTAGCCCTGCTTTCCTATGACTCCCCTGCAGAGTGGGCACAGAGAAAGGCAAAGAGAAAATTCAAGTGAGTACATTTATATTTTATGATATTATACATAAAATGCTTCAATGCTTCCTTTATGTCCTTT
>PIJE02000585.1:92500-118089 GCA_002895965.2 Coryphaenoides rupestris | reverse complement strand
CCTCACTCTGTCTCCACCTCTAATGCACAGAGACAGCCCTTTCTATATTCCGTAATGTCCAAGCTGTGTGTGTGTGTGTGTGTGTGTGTGTGTGTGTGTGTGTGTGTGTGTGTGTGTGTGTGTGTGTGTGTGTGTACCAGATGAAGTCCCTGCAGTGGGAGCAGTAGGTGGGTTGTCGGAGGTAGGTGGCCATGAACTTGTGTCCGTTGACCTGGTGCACCCGCCGGCGCACGGCCCCTTGTCTCTTCCTGGGCCGCATGCGCTCCCGAAACACACGCACCTCATTCTCACTGGAGCCCACTGCAGCTGAAACACACACACACACACACGCACAGATGCCCCCCCCAATAATAAAATGCCCATATTGTGGAAGAGTGCCCCAAACCCCCCCCGCCCCCCCCGTCGTCGGCAACACACAATTACTGCATCTCGCTCTGTGCTGGTGGAGCGACATACTCCACTAGCATAATTGTATTAGTCATGGGTTCTCTTAAAAAATAAAATCCATCTATAATATACACACTGCACACCCTGAACTGTCAGGCACAAGTTGACAACATGATTGAAAACACTGGTGCTCTTCTCATGTCCTGCACTGCACTGTGTGTGAGAGTGGGTGGGATGGGTACTGCTTGATGCTTAATGACAGATCACTCAGCCCAAACCACCCGGGATGTAAACAGCTGGATTGGGTCAGTTTGAGTGATAATATCTACACGATGAAAAGGTCCAAGCCGTCAGGTGCGCAAGCAAGGGTGAAGACGGAGAAAAAAGGAGGGGGAAAAGAATAAGAAAAATAAAGGTATGTCGTCTTATATTACATTAACAATAAAATGCCATTTTGTGTGTAGACGTTTTCATTTGTAATAGCTAACTAAGGAGCAATACAGCTAGTAATGCTAGATAATAATGCTACAATAGGTGGTAAACTCTAATACATATTGAAGGATATGAATCACTTCAATCCAGTGCCAGGTGTAAATAGGCTTGGTGCGTTGTATGTGGATTTATAACGCAATTCAGGGGATGGAAATTAGCACACAAGGCAAATGCTGGTAAAATATGGAAGTGACTGGTAGATGATTTACACAATGATTTAGGATTGAGTGGCATACAATTTATTTGTAGAGTGTTACTTTATATGGAGTACAATGACACAAAGGACTCAATGCAGTGTATCTTGTATTGTATCTTTACAGCTGCAGGTCAGATAACATCCAGTACCATGTCTTGTCAAGCACTCCAGCTGCCTCCAGCTGACACAGCCTGCAGCAGGTGAGTTATGATCATTGTGTGTTACAGCTGCCCTTATGTTACAAATGTGAATATGGTCAAATCCAGACACATACGTACATGTAGTCAATAGACTGCACCATCTATATTCATTCAAGCTGTCTACAAGACACACAAAAACTAGAATAACTTATTCCCATCATAATTTAATTGATGGGAATGTAATTGAACAGTACTGGTCAACCATTACCTATAATGTATGTACATGTGTATATAGTGTGATGTGTTGCAATAAATGAATCATTGTATATCCTAAAGTATTAATAACTCTATTTGCATGTATGTCTGAATTGCCTGCAGGTGAAGGAACAAGCACAACATACACTGTCACAACTGTACAGCCTGCAGACACCCCATCAACTGGAACATGTCCTGAAGTATGAGAGTTCATCAAGGCAGCACCTATAGATCCTATGCTGTCTGATACGGTGAGGATGGTTAGTCAGCACAGGGCCATACCATGTAACATCGGACCCTACATTTAAAGAAAATGGCTAGAGCCGGCCCTGACCATTAACATTGATTCCTGCTGTATGTAACAACGATTACGGACGAGAGAAAAACTGCACCTTCTCTATTTGGCCACTAGATGTTGCTGTCATTGAATTGTTTTGAAAGAGTACTTGCTGGCCCGAGGAGATCGAGAGCAGGCAGGTGTTAGAACAGCAGCAGTCTCTATTAAGCAGACACACAACAGCTCTGTCAGCCCCTCTGTGACTGATGGCGGACGGCGCTCCCAGAAGAACAGAGATTTTAATGACTTATGTCAAGCGTTAATTACATACATGGGAAATAAGACGTGAAGACGTGAGAGGGAGATGACTGGGCCCGTCTGCACTCGGGGGACGTCCAATATGGATAGCGAGAGAGTCTGCTTGTCAACTTAAAAGGGAGAAGAGTTCAGGAAGTCATAGCACACACACGCACGCACACACACACACACACACACACACACACACACACGAGAAGGGACAGCCATGTCACACTCTCCACGGTAAGGACGGGCAGTTAAGTCTCATTATCAAATGACCTCCAGCTACTCTCTCGCACGGCGCTTTTGATTTAAAACTGTAGGATGATCTAGCACTGTCAACATGAACAATGACACACACACACACACACACACACACACACACACACACACACACACACACGCACACACACACACACACACACACACACACACACACACACACACACACACACACACACACACACAGTGTCACACGCTAACCTTAGAGTCGTGACATCATAAACAGCAACATTTCCACCATAACAATAATGAAATAAATAAAAATGCTACGCCTCACACTGTTGCTAGGCAGCAACCATCAGTTGCTAGGCAATGGTGATGGGATATAGAAAGTGGTTGGAAGGGTAAGGCTGAGGACACACACAGCATGACAAGGGAAGATGCGGTGTGTGTGTGTGTGTGTGTGTGTGTGTGTGTGTGTGTGTGTGCGTGTGTGTGTGTGTGTGCTGTGTGTGTGTGGGTGTGTGTGTGCATGAGTGCACCACTGCATAAATAAAAGTTTGTTTTCCGCGCACGAGACGTGAAACACATCAGCACTGGTGGTTTTGTTATGTTCACTTGACTCCGCATTAACGAATGATTCTGACCCCGGCTCAGCTAATGTCTGCTAATGAATGAGAGTGGTGGTGGGTGAGGTGGAGGGAGGGGGGGGGGGGGGGGAGCATGTGATGATAATTATGATGATGGTGATGAGGTTGGTATGAAACCAGAACAGAGCAGGACATTGTGGGCTTGTGATCGCTCTGCACCTCCTGCATACACAAGAACACGGCCGAGGGCTCCTCACTACACCTCGGTAAACATTTCACATTGAAAGTGTTTGCCCTGGTCAATGGATGGCATTGTACTGCTGTTTTACAATATAGTCTCACATTCACTTATTCATGCACACATTCATACAATGATGGTGGTGTGAACCATGCAAAGCAACAGCCAGCACGTCGGGAGCAATTAGGGTTAGGTATCTTGCTCAGGGATCCCTGGACACTTGGCAAGGCAGAGTCGGGGATCGAACCAGCAGCCTGCCAGACAACCTCTCTACCTCCTGCATGTTAATGCAGTACTACAAGTACATTTAAGTACACAACCTAGTATGGTTTGCTTGTGTATATTTGTGTGTATGTGCAATTGTTTATCTGTGTGTGTGTGCACACATATACAGTATATGTGCACAGGCACCCATGCATGTACAGCCACACCAGCACATACAGACAGGCACATGGCGGCGACATGAGGGAAATAACACAATTTAATGCACACACACACACACACACACACACACACACACACACACACACACACACACACACACACACACACACACACACACACACACACACACACAGACACACACAAGTAACTTAGAGGACATGTTTCATCTAAAACCTGCTGTCCTCATGTGAACGCTTTCATAATGCTTTCCTCTGGTGTTGTCCTTTCCCATTGTCTTCTGTTGTCTCTCTCCCTCTCTCTTCCTGTATCTCTCTCTCTCTCCCTCTCTCTTCCTGTATCTCTCTCTCTCTCCCCCTCTCTCTTCCTGTATCTCTCTCTCTCTCCCTCTCTCTCTTCCTGTATCGCTCTCTCTCTCGATGATGTAACTCGTCCATTAGGGAACATCCACTTTACTAATCAATTTATGACCCTGCTTCCTCTTGCTCGCCTACACACAGACACGCACACACACACACACACACACACACACACGCACGCACACGCCGGGCGCACACACACACTCTCACACAATTTGCTGACATATGTGCACACATACACACACATGCACAGACATACACAAAGGCACATTACAAAATAATGTGCCATAGAGTTATTTTAATATAATATTATTGTTGCTCTGTTTTCATGTTTTCATCAAGAGGTTGGCTTTCAACTGAATGACTGGACCTGTGTTCCCCAAAAGCAGACAACACGTTTCACGTTTTCAACGGTCCCTTTGACGTGGGCCTGGTGGCTTGCTGGGTTACTGTTGTAACATCAGAGCCTGTGTGTTGATGTGGTGGTAAATGGGGATGGGGTTGGGAATTAAGGGGCTTGTGCTGTGTTGGAAAGGGAAGTAACTGAAAGCAGGTGGAGGATATTGTATGGCAATTTGGCCACACCCACATTTGAGTTCTGTGGGCTATGTGTCTTTTTTGCTTCCTTACTGAGTGAATGACTCAGAAGTATCTAAGTGGCAGCCATGATAATATCTGTTAGAATTCTCTAAACGCTAAGGAAAGGTGTTTCAATGCTTCCTTCAATACCTCCTTTAGCATAGGATACACTGGACCTTCCTTTACCAAAGGAAAGAAGATAGTGGCGTCCAATTCCTTCTGGTAGGAACATTTAAGGCACCATTCGGCTGTTCATGGAAACAACCGATCATCATGCAAACAATAACACAGCCGATCATCATGTAAACAATAATACTAATTGGGATTCATGTACGAGCAGACAGGAGGATGAGTGTGAGCAACCTTTCTGAATAGCATTTGGTTTCACTTTTGTGACTGTTATACTGGTTGCCTAGATTGCTTTTTATGTCAATTCCAATGTTGGCAATGAACTAATAGACTTAAAATGCGCTTTTTGTAGTCCATCTTCGGATGACTGCAGTCTCACCACAGCAGACCCACGTCCATAACATGCACCGTTGCATAATGACGTATCTTAGTGTAAGTGGAGCCGGATTCTCTTAACAGCACAGTTGTCTTTTCCTAAGTCCTTATGAATTCTCCTTTCCATCTTTCCTTGACCTCACGACGGGGTTAAGGTAAAGTAGTTAGGAAAGGACTTAGGACGTATTTTTGACTATTCAAATGCAGCCTTGGAGCCATGCCACCCAAGATGGCCGACATGTGGAGAGACAAAGAAGAACCACTGTTGCTGCGGTCGAATAATCATTTTTGCTTTGGAAGGTTCCTAACGGAGTGAATGACCCGGATGTACTGTACCTAAGTGGCAGCCATGATAAGGTTTGAATTCTCTAAGCACTAAGCAAAGCTTCAATGCCTCCTTTCTTATCTCCTTTCACGTAGGGTATACTGGACCATCCTTTACGAAAAGAAAGGAGATAGTGGCGTCCCACAATTCCTTGTGGCAGCCGCATTTGGCCATTCACGGAAACAACCGATCATCATATAAACAATAACACTAACTGGGATTCATGTGTGAGCGAACAGGATGATGAGCGTGGGCAACCTTTCTCAATGTGACAAGCATTTCGTTTCACTTTTGTGATCCTGGTTGGTTATATTGCCTAATATATATATATTGCCATAATATCCCTTGTCGCATAGTGACGTATCTTAGTGTAAGTGCTGTCAGATTCTCTTAGCAACGCAGTGGTCTTTTCCTAAGTCCTTATGAATTCTCCTTCTCATCTTTCCTTGACCTCATGATGGGTTTAAGGAAAAGTAGTTAGGAAAGGACATACAAGGACATATTTTTTTGACTATTCGAACACAGCCCTAGTTTTAGGGGAAAGGGACATTATAAGGAAACACCTTTGTAGACTGATTACTCCTTTTGATGATGTTCTTTCCGTTAATGGAGTATGTTACCACATGTGGATTAATGGACTTCTGACATTCTGGACATTTGGTGAGGAAGGCTGTGGACTTTGTTGGACTGTTGTTTAAATGTTCACTTCCTTCATCTCAGACTCTTTGGACATTGTTTGTTTTTGTATTTAATGGACTGCCTATATATATTGTAATACAAACTCTTTATATCTATTCGCCACCACAGTACAGTAGATCAAACGGACTGTAGACTGTTATACTGTATCTGTGAACAAATTGATGGGATTTGAAAGTTGAAAGTTGAATGGTCCATCTGTATAACCTTACAGTCGCGGGTGAACCACACTTAATAGGTTACTAGCTCCATGGATGAATGATGATGCTGATGTATCTGTGTATAGAAGCAGTCCGTCCGAACGCTACAACGATAATACTTGACCATTTGAATGGCCCAACAAACCACAAACATGTCTGTGTCTACGTGTGTATTGTTCACCAATGGAGAAAGTGGTATATATACAAATCATCTGATGTTATAGAGACACGAGGACACGATGGGGACGTTGGATCGCCACCCACGTTTCACCTTGACGACCACGCTTGTGGTCGTGACACATATCGTGGGCGTGCACAAAATTCCAACCACTGAGTCTAGTATCGATCACATTACAAGCCCCCTTAAGACAAAATGAAATAGCATTGAGATCAAATCTAACCTCTCAAACTTATTTCTAAGTAGGTAATAGGATATTAGCATGGGACAAAGGAAACCGGGTTCTCTCTCTCTGAATCCTGATTTGCATCATCGGGGAAATTACTTACTAATACACACACTGGCAATACCCCGGCTCACGTATTTACTATATTCAAACAAAATGTTTTTTCTGATGAGTGGGCCATGTATTTATCGTATATTGATGTCATTCTTGATGAATGTTTTAAAGTGTATCGTGATTAGGGAGACACGGAAGGGAGGAATCAGGGAGTCAGTGTCAGGCTGTTAACTCATGAGGTTACATCATGCTATCTCACCGCTGCTGTGTCCCTGTGACTCATATTCCCCTCTCTGTCTCTCCCTTTCTCCTGCTCCATGTGTTGAACAGCTAGACACAGGAAACACTAAATGTCTATTTCCTCTTGCCGCCGTGGCAATTACAGAATGAAAACAGGTTGACTCTTACACTTACACACACACACACACACACACACACACACACACACACACACACACATACACACACACACACACACACACACACACACACACACACACACACCACACACACACCTTGCTTTGTCTCTCTGAAATATCTCTCTCAGCTCATCGTCATTCTTATTCATATTTTGACTCAACTTGTACCCGCCATGTTGTCTTCCTGCAGATCGACTTGGAGCCCGAGGGGAAGGTGTACGTGGTCATTGACCTCTCTGGTTCCTCCAGTGAAGGTAAGACCACCTAGCCGGCCCACAGAGATGCTAATGCCAGCGTCTGTCATCTAAATGTGCTCAAATTATTACTGGTAACACCCTGCCCTGGCCACTCCCCCTCAGCCACGCCCCCCCTCGGCCACACTGTACAGTCTGTGTGTGTATACAGCGTATACGTATGTGTTTTGTGTTTACATATACATCTGAAGGTGTAGATAGATGACGTAACACTCCAGAAGACGCTTCTTAGTACCAGACAGCCAACTCTTTTGACAAGACTATTTTTTGCCGCGTGAGAATCAGTCTAAAAGTTACATTGTCACACCACCGTCCTTCATATCTGCCTGGTAATATGTCTTACTAGGGGTGTAACGGTACACAGAAGCCACGGTTCGGTACGTACCTCGGTTTTGGGGTCACGGTTCGGTACGAGTTCGGTACAACAGGGAAAAAAGCAACAAAAATCCCAAATGCATAAGGCTAGGTTTCTTTTCATTTATTTTGAAGCAGACAGTAGTGCAAGTTATACTTAGTTCCACCTAGTGTCGTATAGTCCCCCCTGAGATAGTTGGTACAGCCTGGCCCTGTAGTGTATCAAGCAGTAAACACAACAGTGAACATACACTCTTGCATCGGTCATATTTCTATGTAGGGCTGATAAAAAAACAAAAAGCAATTGGTCACAATCAGCTACAAAACTGAAAAGCATCTCTTATGTTATAAAAGTACAAAATAAATAGAATAAAAATAAAACTTGTACAGTGTTTCAATTTGTTCCACTTAAGCTATATTTAAACATTCAAAGCTTAAGCCCGACCCTCCCAAAAAAAGACAGAGGAAACAAAACTGCTAGTAGGGAGGTACTGAGTAGGCCAGTACAGCCAGGTAGTATTTGCAAACTGGCAACTTTGGTAACTTCATTATAAAATAAGAACTCAACTTTTCCATATGCTGTATTATACAGTTAAATGTAAACAGCAAACATACACTGTCCCCATAGGACATATTGTTATGTTGGATGACGTCAAACTAAAAGGTTCAATAAGCTCCAAAACTGAAAAGCAGCTCTCATGTTCTGAAAATACTACTAAATAAATAATAACAAGGAGTGTTTCAATTATTTCGGCCTAGGGCTGATGCAAAATAAAAAGCAATACAGAACTGAATAACATCTCCTGGTGTGAAAATACAAAATATGTCAAATATGAGATAAAATTAAATCAGTGCCTTTAGGAGTAATGTATCACATTTGTGATTAACTTGTGAATCTGAAAGGTCATATGCATCTCTTAAAGGTACTCAAGCTTCATCTCTCTTTACAGATCTCCATCGCCGCTGTAGTCCACTGAGAACCCGACATTTTCCCACACAGCTGATTTGAAAGTAGCAGGCGGGTCTTCTAGCTCCTGTGTCTCAGTTGCACTCATAGTCTTATGCCCCTTTTCCACGGTCACGGTACCGCGCGGTACGGCACGGTACGGCGCGGTATTTGCGTGTTTCCACTAGCACGTAGTACCTGATATCAGGTACTATTTGGTATCACATCTGCCCCTGGTTCCAAGCCAGCCGAAGCGGTACTATAGTCAACGTGAAAGCGTCCGCTTCATCTTGTTTAGGTCTTCTTCTGCTGTTCTTGTTCCTTAATGGCGGTCGGCAAACAGCGTTGAGGTGCTTTATCGCCACCTTCTGGATTGGAGTGTGACTCAGACGTATTCGTCGTATGGCTGCACGTACCGAACCGTGAGGTCCGTACCGTGAAGTCGCGGGACGAATACACGTACCGTTACACCCCTAATGTCTACCCTTGCTTTGTCTCTCTGAAATATCTCTCTCAGCTCATAATCATTCTTATTCATATTTTGACTCAACTTGTACCCGCCATGTTGTCTTCCTGCAGATCGACTTGGAGCCCGAGGGGAAGGTGTACGTGGTCATTGACCTCTCTGGTTCCTCCAGTGAAGGTAAGACCACCTAGCCGGCCCACAGAGATGCTAATGCCAGCGTCTGTCATCTAAATGTGCTCAATTATTACTATTTGTAAAATACCCACACAATGCCACCCCCTTCATCAGGTCATCGCTGCACTGAACATCACTGTCTCTTTCAATACGGACTTTTGCAACCCGCCCACCCACTTTAGCACCTTGTCATTGCCTATTACCGGGCCCTGCTTGAAGGGCCATTATGTGACCTTTTTCATGACCCTATCTCTGCCTATGGATCCTTGTATTGCTTTGAAGGCCAAGGGTTACGGCCCTGTTCAGCACATTTTCTCCTCTCTTCTTTCTTTCTTTCTTTCTTTCTTTCTTTCTTTCTTTCCTTCTCCACTCCATCTCTTTAGCCGTTTGTCTCATGTGACGTGCGTGTGTCGTCCTTGTTAGCTACACATGGCTTTATAGCTAACAGGTTTAAAATGCATCTTAAAAAATACTACTTCCCATCTCCGTTGCCTCTAATTCTAATCCTAAATCTTAATATTCCAATCTGTTCCGAAGATTTTGTATGAAAATGAAAGCCATATTTTGTTCTTGCTTTAGTTCTCTGTTTCCCTGTGTGTGTGTGTGTAGACATATACAGCAGATATGAATGTGACGACGTGTGTGTGACAATGTAACTTTTAGACTGATTTCTCACGCGGCAAAAAATAGTCTTGTCAAAAGAGTTGGCTGTCTGGTACTAAGAAGCGTCTTCTGGAGTGTTACGTCATCCATCTACACCTTCAGATGTATATGTAAACACAAAACACATACGTATACGCTGTATACACACACAGACCGTACAGTGTGGCCGAGGGGGGGCGTGGCCGAGGGGGAGTGGCCAGGGCAGGGTGTACAGATGAGAGTGTTTACCAGTTTTAAAGGAGAACCTAACCCCACAACCACTTGTACATTGCATTAGATAACTCCCTCTAGAGATCAAACACATGCATAACCTCTGATTGGCTGTTCACCTGCTGATTAAGCCTGCAAGCTATCGGCCCGTTCTGAACAGGCATGGAACGGGCACTGCACTGGATGGTGTATTGCAGAAGACACAAGGAAGCTCAGTATCCAGTGGGAAGTTGTTTGGGCAAGGGGTTCTCAAGAATGCTGAAATAAGCAGCAATACCGGAGGCCACGCAATCGGCACATAGCGAACAGGGAGTTTTTCTCTCTCTTGCAGTGAGGCTGGGCCCTAGACACATCCTTCCGCCAGTGACTGAAAAAGTGCTTGAGTATGGAAAGCTCGGTCTGTCTTCGCCATATCATTTTTTCCCACAAACCCAAGTGGCTATAAATGCACATACAGTACATCTTCCTTATAGCTATAGAATTCACTATTTTAGACGGGGTGAATGGAATCTCACATTGACACTGTATGGTCTGATTGTTATTATAGTATGTTGACTTCATTCAACACTTCAACTTCATTCAACACTTCTCTAAACAGCTTGCAGGATTTACTTGACGTATAAAAGTTGAATTGAATAAGTGCAGCACATGCGGGTAAAAAAGGAGCAGAAAGATAAACCAGCAGAGGATGGGATGAGGATGACGAGGATGGCTGATGTGAGGAAGGCTCCAGCGATGACCAGACAATGATGTCAACAATGAAATTTCATTTCATTGTTGTGATACGGAAATTTCATTTCGGTATAACCTCGACTGTATCTCACCCCACACGTACACACACACACACACACACACACACAAGCCTATTTTAATACACACAAACACAGACACCCTCCCTTCCTGTGAGGTCAGCCGCTGGCTACCATTCATCAGCTGCTCAGGGAGCTCAGACTCACAGGTTCACAGGTCACTAAATATAGACACGGCTAAGGAAGGAACAGGCCCCTGTGTGTGTGTGTGTCTCTAAACTACTTTTGTTTTGTGTATGCAGTATGCACACACACACACACACACACACACACACACACACACACACACACACACACACACACACACACACACACACACACACACACATACACACATACACACACACACACGCACAAGGGTCATAGCAGGCTGGATAAGGGACAAGTGTTGATAAGGATGCCAGAGGTTGGCAAGATCTCTCCCTCCCTCTGTCTCTCTCTCTGGTTCTCACATTGCACTGCATTGGGATGTGAACGATACTGTCAGGGTGTTGAACTCTTCTTATATGTGGACAATATATCCATACTGTAGTCTCCACTGGTGTTACATGCTGCTTAACACTGGCTGACGATAATACAGAAGATACACACTACACAGTGTGAGTTTGGCAATACTGTATATATATCCTGATATAGATCATTTAATATCTCTAACAATATGTATGATGATATAGCATGTTTTTTGGCAATTCTATATCGTGTGTGTATCTATCTATCTATCTATATATATATTTATATTTATATAAAATAACCGAGTGTTGAAGCCTAATTTGTATACTCCTGAGTTAATTCAATACTTGACAAATGAAAAGTAAAAATTGTGGTGTTTATAAGAACTTGAACATAACATTTTCAAGTAAAACTTTTACAGAATAAATAAAGAAATAAAAATAAATGTAGACCTAGCCTACAAAATGAAAATGTTAAATATCAAAGGGGTCAGAGGTATTGACAAAATCATGGATCCATATTTTGGACCAAATAGCTCGATATAGATGTTGTGACAATATTGTAAGCACAGAATATTGACATAATCAGATTTTGGAGTAATATTCATCAGGGCGGCAGTAGCTCAGGAGGTAAGTGCAGTTGTCTGGCAACAGGAAAGTTGCTGGTTCAATCCCCAGGCTCCCCAAGTGTCGAGGTGTCCCTGAACTGCTGTAAAGCGATTTGGATAAAAGCGCTATATAAATGCAATCCATTTACCATTTTACCATCAGTAATGTGGATATAATGACTATGTGGGTAAAGGCAAATAAAATAACAGCTAGAACAGTCTGGAAAATGACATCACTTTACTGTAATGCTGCCTTTACAACCAGGAACTTGACTTTGGCTTTATCTAATAAAACATGGTGTTCCCTCACGTGGTGTGTGTGTGTGTGTGTGTGTGTGTGTGTGTGCATGTGCCCATAGAAGTGTGTGGATGGATGTACATGTACACATGTAGATCTTCCATACCCTAAAATATCATCCCAGAGACTTGTACAAATATGTATCGCCAACTTCCTGAATTAGGCTCCGCAGGTTGAAGAGCAGGGTTACTAACCGTCTCTCTCCCGCTCTCTCGTTAGATCTCTGCTTAATAACCTAACACACATGCATGCGTCACGGGTGGGTGTGTGCACACGCATGCACAGACACACAACACACAAGCATAAACACAGGCAAATTAAATTGCTTTTCCCAATTCAATTGAGTAGTTTTGTCTGCACCCACTAATGCCTTCATTACATCTTGCTCAAATCCACACGTTCTCTGTGCAGTGTGTGTGTGTGTGTGTGTGTGTTGCCTGATTGATTGTTGCCTGATTATTTTAAGAAGGACAATCCATAGAGAGAGAGAGAGAGAGAGAGAGAGAGAGAGAGAGAGAGAGAGAGAGAGAGAGAGAGAGAGAGAGAGAGAGAGAGAGAGAGAGAGAGAGAGAGAGAGAGAGAGAGAGAGAGAGAGAGAGAGAGAGAGAGAGAGAACATGGTGTTTTATCTGTTCAGGCTGTGTGCTTCTTGCCGCTGGCAGGGAGCACACAGCCTCCATGGAGTGACACACAACAGACCCCCTCTCTCTATCACACACACAGACACACTCACGCACACACACACACACACACACTCAATCACACATGAATACAAACCCCCTACACACAGACACACTCACACCAAAAACAGAGTGAAACGGTGGACTTTAAGAGGACAGCCTTTACAGTAACTCCTATCTTATCTTCATCTTAACATTCAGCCTACCTGAAGCTTAAATTAAAACGTCTGCGTACAATTTCTGACTCAACGTTCACCTTGCTGTGAGTGTGTTTGCTGTCATAAACCTAAATAAACTGCACCGTATGGCCGAGTGAAATGGAGCATATTATAACCGAGAACACATACACAGCAGAACACAACACAAGGGCACAGCAAGAGCCCCACAAAGACACACCTGACACCTCTTATTAATGCAATGTGTGTACACTTATAACAGATCCACACACACACACACCACACACACACCACACCACACACACACACACACACACACACACACACACACACACACACACACCACACACACACACACACACACACACACACACACACACACACACACACACACAGCCACTCAAGCCTGTCCTTCTGTTTAGCCATGTCTTCCCTGCCTAATTTGTCCCTGTTGAATAAATGATACTGTAGCATTGTCCGGAGGTTACACAAAACACACATCCCTCTCTCTCTCTCTCTCTCTCTCTCTCTCTCTCTCTCTCTCTGTCTCTCTCTCTCTCTCTCTCTCTCTCTCTCTCTCTCTCTCTCTCTCTCTCTCTCTCTCTACCAGCAAACGTTCTGTTCCTTTTAGGTTATGAACATGGGCTCATGAGGAGTCTAAAACTCAATGCTATCACAAGTACAGCAATATCTCTGTAACCTTTCAATATTTCGATAGATAGATAGCTAGATACTCCCAATGGTGGTGGGGATGAATCATGGCTGGTTGTGGGTGTGGGAGAGAATTTCATTCGCAAGCATTTATTTTCTAAACGCTCATAATATGAAACAAACCAGCATGTGAAGATAAGATAAGATAAGATACGATAAAATAAGATAGAACTTTATTAAGCCCAATCAAATTCTTGTGCCAGGTTGAAACACCCAAGAGAAAGACCTCACAGACAATTTCTGGGAGATACTGTAACTCCTCTTCGTCATTTAAAAATCACCCGATTGTTGCAATGTTGCGTTAGCGCCCGGCGAAGAAAATCAATGCTGTGTCCATCGTCAGGGTGTTTAATAACCAGGGCTAAATGTACAACAAGGGCTAGTGATTCCAGGATGGGGAGATCGATACCTGCGCACACCAATGTGTTGTTTGGTGATGTTTGATTCCACGTAACACCATGAGAGAGAGAGAGGGAGAGAGAGGGAGAGAGAGAGAGACAGGACCTGTATGGTAAATGTCTTATTATGGAGCGATGTGGGCGGTTTAAAGATGATGGCCTTCTTCTCCGCCAACATGATCAAGACACACAATGGCAGGTTGTGGAGGAGTGTGTAGTTTAGTAACAATTTTGTCCAAAGTGACATAAAATGAGTAGATTTGTCCAAAGAGAGTGAAGGGACAATATATTGCTGACGGTACAGTAAGTACAAGTTTCAAGCACTCATAATTGCTAGGTTAACATCTTGCCGGTAAACAGCAAGATGGCTAGGATAAGACTTTTAAGTGCCGGGATGTATGAACATACAAGTAAGTGCTAGGGACCCAAGAGGGGATGGGATTTGAACCCGATATACATTTCCACTGAGGGCATTTGGCAGACGCTTTTACCCAAAGCGACTTACAAAGAGTACATTTGTTGAAGGAGACAGCAATATATCACTGTGGTACCTGAAGATGAGAATAGAGCAGATTTCAAGCATTCATAGATGCAAGGCTAATAGAATGAGTTTCTTGCTAGGTTGACTGTGTAATAGCTGGGATAAGAGCAGAAGTGCCATTCTGGGTGCATTACCAACATCTAAGAACATACAATATGCTAAACAATGCTAAATACTATTAATAATGCCAAGACGTACAAACACACAAGTTAGTGGTCGGGTTAGGAAAGGGGAGGGGGGGGGGGGGGGGGTTATGCAGTTCGTTGTAAGGGTTTGATTGCGGAGGCAGGGAGTCCAACCAGGAGAGGGTTGCAGTAGTCGAGGCGAGTGATGATGAGCGCTTGGACCAGGATCTGTGCTGCTTCACGTGGGAGGAAGGGACGGATCCCGAGGATGTTGTAGAGAGCAATTCTACAAGACTGGGCCACAGAAGTGATATTGGCATTGCAGGACAGCTGGTCGTCCATCACCATGTCAAGGTTCCTTGCAGTCAGTGCAGGGGAGACTTTGATTGTCCTCAATGCGTGACAAGTAGGTCCATCTGAGCGGCAGTCTTTCCCCGGCATGAAAGAAGCTCAGTCTATTTACTGATGTCAGCCACGGCATTTTAGAGATGCGTGTTGCGATTTGGGTGTCAAAGAGGGAGGGAAGCAGAACAGTTGGGTGTCGTCTGTGTAGCAGTGATAGGAGAAACCATGGGATGTAATTACAGAGCTTGAAATCTAGTGTATAAGAAGAACAGTAGGGGGTCCTAGTACTGAGCCTTGGGGGACTCCAGTGTCAGAGGTGCAGGGTCCTGACAGGGAGCCATTCCATGTGACCTGATAGGTGCAATCTGTCAGGTAGGAAGTGAACCAGGATAACACAGATCCAGCAATGCCATGCTCTGCCAGAGTGGTCAGGAGGATCTGGTGGTTCACTGTGTCGAATGTGGCAGACAAGTCAAGAAGGATGAGCAAAGATGAGAGGGACGAGCCTCTGGCAACACGGTGGGACTGGCATACGGTATCTAAAGTGAGAGAGCGCGAGCGACAGACAGAGACAGCGATATGATGAGATACGATGAGCACAGGTCTACTGAATCAGAACACTTCCTGGTGAAGAATCAATTCATGTTGCACGTTGACCTACTGAATACACCACAATATACCTGTTTCACTCCCCCTCCTCCTCTTCCCCTCCCCCCTCCTCCCCTTTAGAGCAATGTGACCTGGTTTGGATAAAAGCCTGATGAACAAAGGGCCAATTTATGCCCTGGTTACTGTCTGGATCCCGAGATAAAAGTCTAAACAATGGCAGGACACTAAGAGACACGCACACACACACACACACAGAAAGCAAGCCCGACCTTGCGTTCAAGGGAGAGATGTATAGCTGGAATTTTGGTTACTTTGGCATGAGTCAAGCAGTCCACTAACCCCCCTCAGCCCCAGTTCCTTCTACAGAACATTAAGTGCCTTTTACTGCAGTCTCGCTCAACACATGCAACAGTACAATGAAATAAAACAGACCCTTTTCCACAGAGGCGTCATTGTAGGACAAACACAGGTATCGCTCATAACATTACATTTCTAAATGAGGTTAGGATTTTTCAACTCAATGCTATAGCAACTTAGTTTGGTTCAAATTAGCATATTTTGTTTTCTACGGTTTCATAGGTGTGTCCTGGAAGAATTCTACAGACATATGTACGGTCAGAGGGCTCTCATGAGGCAGTATTGTGAAGATGACATTTTTCTTCCATCTTAACAGTTATACTTTTGGCTCTGACTGCGCATCTCTTGTTTATCTCCTCAACACGAGCTGTGTGTGTGGCTAGTGGTCCGATGTCGCCCACGATCCCATCTGCTTGCGTTTAACCCCGCACACACACACACACACACACACACGCACCGCACACACGCACGCACGCACGCCCGACAGTTGATGTTAGCGATTATAATGGCGCAGAAGATGATCGATTGTTTGTTTTCCTCATCTTTTTGGGTTTTGTCATTGGTCTCTCTATGAAAAGAAGCAGCCAGCCCCGCCCCCCCTCCCCTCCTCCCCCATTAAGAACAAACATGCTTATTTTCCTTTATTCTTCGAGGATTCGTGATGGGAAGCGGCTGGAAAGCGGGTTCCACAGTCTCTGCGTCCCGGCGTGCCGCTCCTCGCGCCTCCCTCTCGTGTTCTTTCCTCCCTCTCTCTGTCGCCCTCTGTCTCTCTCTCTCTCTCTTCCTCCCCCTTCATATTTTTACTCCACACGATCGGGCAGATGATCCCTCTGGAGAGTGAGACCGTGTATGCGGCCCATTGTCCCGTTTTTCAATACAAACGTCGATTGTATTGAAAAATCCGACAATGGCTTTGGGCAATATGGTAATGTGCTGCCGACAAGTTGCGTGCATGTGTGTGTGTGTGTGTGTGTCGTCGTGCTCAATGTGTTTCAGGACTCCGGCACACGTGTCCACGATACATCCATCCGCCCTCGCTCGGACACATGGGAAGGAAACAGGTCGGGCGAACTGTTTGTCCTTAGGTACAGTATGTACATGTCTCTGTATGGGGAGGCGAGGCGCTGGGCGAGCCTGCTGGAGGAGACAGAGGGCTACGGGCAAACATTCTGATAACCAACATAGGTTGCCATAGATACCACATCCTGCACAGAGTGTGCAGTGATTGCCCGCCCAGGTCTGCCTTTGCGCGTCTCTCTCTCCCTCGCTTTCTCTTTCCCTCCCCCGGTCTTTGTTCCTCTCTTTTCCCTCCCTCCCTCCCTCCCTCCAAATCCTTATTATATTTATGTTAGATTGTGAATGTGCTCTCCTTTTAAAAATGTCCTGTATCTCCCCCTGACGCCCTGCAGGGGCGCCGGTGTACGCCGGTGCTCCACTCCTCCCTTCTCATCTCCTTACTGCGGTGTTGCCATAGAAACAACCGAACTAAATGCAGACATTTGTCTTGTTCCTTTTTTTGGTGCCATTTTTTTCTTCTGTTTTGCCGTTACATCGCCGTCTACAGGGAGACAGGGTGTTGAGACATAAAGAAATGCTGAGGTTGAGGGGCGCGGCGCGGGAGGGGGGCGGGGGGGCGGCGGCGACGGGGCGGGGGCGGGCGGCCGGGCGGGGGGGGAAGGGTGTTGAGACATAAAGAAATGCTGAGGTTGAGGTTGTTGTTGTTTTTAAATGCACAGCTGTTGACAAACGAGGGATATTTCACGCTTCAGCTTCAGCAGAGCAACAAATGTCTCTATGGTTTTTAGGCCGCAGATGGGAGGATGCATGCTGCATGCAGCGTGCATCAACAGCAAGCGCTCGAGGGCTTAAGTCAGGCCGCTTCGTTGCCCCACGGGACCCGGCGGAGATCAGAACAACAGGTGCCTCCTCCAGCTTCTCGACTCTGTAACAAACTCCACCATTTTGCTTTGCTCTGGGCCCGCCTGCAGTGAGCGTGTGCTGCCAGCAGGGGTTGCAAGCCTCGAGGTGTGTGTGTGTGTGTGTGTGTGAGCTTTGGGTAGTGACCGAAAGAATGAGATCGCGGATACAAGCGGCCGAAATGAGTTACCTCCGCAGGGTGGCTGGGCTCAGCCTTAGAGATAGGGTGAGGAGCTCAGACATCCGGAGGGAGCTCGGAGTAGAGCCGCTGCTCCTCCGCATCGAAAGGAGTCAGCTGAGGTGGTTCGGGCATCTGATTAGGATGCCCCCCGGGCGCCTCCCTTTGGAGGTTTTCCGGGCACGTCCAACTGGGAGGAGACCCTGGGGCAGACCCAGAACCCGCTGGAGGGATTATATATCTCGTCTGGCCTGGGGAACCCGCTGGAGGGATTATATATCTCGTCTGGCCTGGGAACGCCTCGGGATCTCCCAGGAGGAACTAGAGAGTGTGGCTGGGGAGAAGGAAGCCTGGGGGGCCCTGCTTAGCCGGCTGCCACCGTGACCCGGCCCCGGATAAGCGGACGCAAATGGATGGATGGATGGATGGAACAACAATAATACAGGATTTCTGCTTTGCTTGACCAGGAACACGAAAAGCCTGAATCAAGTGTTATTTTATTGTCAACATTTCAATAGGACGAGAACATGAACATGGAACTCGTTTGCAGAGCGAATCCTTCACCTAGAGACGGCGGTGTTGAGTCCTTGCCAGGAAGACGGAAGGACAGAGATCACTGGCAAACCGTCAAGTCACGGAATGGCACTGTGTTAAAATCACACAAATATTGCAGCAACACACTGACTGCTGTAACACCCCTATCCCCTCAAACACACACACATTAGAGACGTGTGTGTGTGTGTGTGTGTGTGTGTGTGTTTTTTTGAGACCAATAGCACATGAGCCTTGTCCAAGTGGAGTCATGTGCTTGCAGTACCCTACAGTGGCCATAACCATTAGAGCTGGCACTATACCATGCACACTCGCCCCACCAGCGAGGTTAAGAGAGAGAATGGAAGACAGATAGAATAACTGTGCGTGGTTGTGTGGATAGGTGTGTTTGCGTGTGTGTGTCCTCAGCAGGAGTATGTGCAAATCGCAGATGGACAAGAGAATAAAATAAAGACACGGTTGTTAAGACAGTGATGGCTACGTTGTGGGCGATGTTGTGGAAATGGGTGTTAACTTTGACAACATAATTTTGATATATCTCTGTAATACTATAGCTATTAATCTAACACTTTTGTTGTTACAGTTTGGGTTGGAACAGTTGGAGACAAAGTGGAAACACATTCAGCACATCATGAAACAACCTATAGTAGCAGTAGTAGTAGTAGTAGCAATAATATTCACTATCTTGCATGTAAGCTATGTTTTACAGACTAAATAACTCAGTTCAATGTAAAAATCTATCTATGTAAAGGAGCCTCATCACTTAACAGATTCTGGCTGCTCGATGCAGTCGTAGACGATGACATCATTGAAAGCAGCGACTGATAATATTATATTATTAGTAGTATTCGTATTAGCATTAGTATTACTATTAGTACTATTTCCGCTTGGATTTCCTGCGCTACTGTTGTAGTATTGCATCATTACACAAGTCACACCAGTGAATATGTTTAAGAAGGTGCACATACGGGTCCATTCTGGATTCTTTCCGGGTGTGTGAGACAAGACAATAACAATTTCAGAAACTTAATGTTGCTTACATTACAGGCAACGCGTATTAAACTGCATAGCCCGCACTATAAAATAATAAAAATAAGAACATGTTGAGGTCTGCGGCAGACCATGCCCTGGACATGTTGAGCATGCACCATAGATTCTCGAAAAAGGCTGTGACAGAACCATAATGCCTCCTCACTGGTACATGTTATGTAGTACATATATGCCACCGGCTGCTCTTCTCATCAAATTATTGCTCGCCTGGCAATGGCAGACGAGGTCTCTGCGGCAGACCATGCCCTGGACATGTTGAGCATGCAGCCCTGCTCCTATATTCCGCTTGTTAATGGTATTAATAATATGGTGGTATTAATAGCTACATGGTTGGCATTGTATTGTATGTACGATGGAAATATCCCACTGCACCATAGATCTGAATGTGTAGATCAGGGGGGCCGGATGTGGCCCGCGAGCTGATCCAATCCGGCCCAGGAGCCAATTATTTCTTATTGATTTCTACACTTAATCCATAATCACAAAAAAGATTGGTTGTAGATCCTACAAACAAACACTAAGCTGCAGAAGTTGCAAGAGTTTTATATGTGTTTTCGGGAGTTCAGGGACCTGGAGATGAAGCAAAGACTGTTTTTCGCTCACCCTTTTCAGTGAACCCTTCTGACGTGACAGAGGACATCCAAGCTGTATATGTAGAGTCCATCTTCAATCACATCAAGTGAATGAAGGTGTTATTTAGCCCCCGCTAAGCAGGATTTGGTCTGTTATGGCCCTCAATCTCAAATAATTTTGACACCCCTGGTGTAGATAATGGGAGATGCTCAATGGTGGTGGGGATGAATCATGGCTGGTTGTGGGTGTGGGAGAGAATTTCATTCGCAAGCATTTATTTTCTAAACGCTCATAATATGAAATAAACCAGCATGTGAAGATAAGATAAGATAAGATAAGATAAAATAAGATAGAACTTTATTAAGCCCAATCAAATTCTTGTGCCAGGTTGAAACACCCAAGAGAAAGACCTCACAGACAATTTCTGGGAGATACTGTAACTCCTCTTCGTCATTTAAAAATCACCCGATTGTTGCAATGTTGCGTTAGCGCCCGGCGAAGAAAATCAATGCTGTGTCCATCGTCAGGGTGTTTAATAACCAGGGCTAAATGTACAACAAGGGCTAGTGATTCCAGGATGGGGCGATCGATACCTGCGCACACCAATGTGTTGTTTGGTGATGTTTGATTCCACGTAACACCATGAGAGAGAGAGAGGGAGAGAGAGGGAGAGAGACAGGACCTGTATGGTAAATGTCTTATTATGTAGCGATGTGGGCATTGTGGGCGGTTTAAAGATGATGGCCTTCTTCTCCGCCAACATGATCAAGACACACAATGGCAGGTTGTGGAGGAGTGTGTAGTTTAGTAACAATTTTGTCCAAAGTGACATAAAATGAGTAGATTTGTCCAAAGAGAGTGAAGGGACAATATATTGCTGACGGTACAGTAAGTACAAGTTTCAAGCACTCATAATTGCTAGGTTAACATCTTGCCGGTAAACAGCAAGATGGCTAGGATAAGACTTTAAGTGCCGGGATGTATGAACATACAAGTAAGTGCTAGGGACCCAAGAGGGATGGGATTTGAACCCGATATACATTTCCACTGAGGGCATTTGGCAGACGCTTTTACCCAAAGCGACTTACAAAGAGTACATTGTTGAAGGAAGACAGCATATATCACTGTGGTACATAAAGATGAGAATAGAGCAGATTTCAAGCATTCATAGATGCAAGGCTAATAGAATGAGTTTCTTGCTAGGTTGACTGTGTAATAGCTGGGATAAGAGCAGAAGTGCCATTCTGGGTGCATCACCAACATCTAAGAACATACAATATGCTAAACAATGCTAAATACTATTAATAATGCCAAGACGTACAAACACACAAGTAGTGGTCGGGTTAGGAAAGGGGAGGGGGGGGGGGGGGGGTTATGCAGTTCGTTGTAAGGGTTTGATTGCGGAGGCAGGGAGTCCAACCAGGAGAGGGTTGCAGTAGTCGAGGCGAGTGATGATGAGCGCTTGGACCAGGATCTGTGCTGCTTCACGTGGGAGGAAGGGACGGATCCCGAGGATGTTGTAGAGAGCAATTCTACAAGACTGGGCCACAGAAGTGATATTGGCATTGCAGGACAGCTGGTCGTCCATCACCATGTCAAGGTTCCTTGCAGTCAGTGCAGGGGAGACTTTGATGTCCTCAATGGTGACAAGTAGGTCCATCTGAGGGCAGTCTTTCCCCGGCATGAAAAGAAGCTCAGTCTATTTACTGATGTCAGCCAGGCATTTAGAGATGCGTGTTGCGATTTGGGTGTCAAAGGGAGGGAAGGAAAGGAACAGTTGGGTGTCGTCTGTGTAGCAGTGATAGGAGAAACCATGGGATGTAATTACAGAGCTTGGAAATCTAGTGTATAAGAAGAACAGTAGGGGGTCCTAGTACTGAGCCTTGGGGGACTCCAGTGTCAAGGGTGCAGGGTCTGGACAGGGAGCCATTCCATGTGACCTGATAGGTGCAATCTGTCAGGTAGGAAGTGAACCAGGATAACACAGATCCAGCAATGCCATGCTCTGCCAGAGTGGTCAGGAGGATCTGGTGGTTCACTGTGTCGAATGTGGCAGACAAGTCAAGAAGGATGAGCAAAGATGAGAGGGACGAGCCTCTGGCAACACGGTGGGACTGGCATACGGTATCTAAAGTGAGAGAGCGCGAGCGACAGACAGAGACAGCGATATGATGAGATACGATGAGCACAGGTCTACTGAATCAGAACACTTCCTGGTGAAGAATCAATTCATGTTGCACGTTGACCTACTGAATACACCACAATATACCTGTTTCACTCCCCCTCCTCCTCTCCCCTCCCCCCTCCTCCCCTTTAGAGCAATGTGACCTGGTTTGGATAAAAGCCTGATGAACAAAGGGCCAATTTATGCCCTGGTTACTGTCTGGATCCCGAGATAAAAGTCTAAACAATGGCAGGACACTAAGAGACACGCACACACACACACACAGAAAGCAAGCCCGACCTTGCGTTCAAGGGAGAGATGTATAGCTGGAATTTTGGTACTTTGGCATGAGTCAAGCAGTCCACTAACCCCCCTCAGCCCCAGTTCCTTCTACAGAACATTAAGTGCCTTTTACTGCAGTCTCGCTCAACACATGCAACAGTACAATGAAATAAAACAGACCCTTTTCCACAGAGGCGTCATTGTAGGACAAACACAGGTATCGCTCATAACATTACATTTCTAAATGAAGGTTAGGATTTTTCACTCAATGCTATAGCAACTTAGTTTGGTTCAAATTAGCATATTTTGTTTTCTACGGTTTCATAGGTGTGTCCTGGAAGAATTCTACAGACATATGTACGGTCAGAGGGGCTCTCATGAGGCAGTATTGTGAAGATGACATTTTTCTTCCATCTTAACAGTATACTTTTGGCTCTGACTGCGCATCTCTTGTTTATCTCCTCAACACGAGCTGTGTGTGTGGCTAGTGGTCCGATGTCGCCCACGATCCCATCTGCTTGCGTTTAACCCCGCACACACACACACACACACACACACACGCACACACACACACGCACGCACGCACACACACATACACACACATACACACACACATACACACACACACACACACACACACACACACACACACAGATATGATCCATTGCTGAGACTACCTGACTTTATTAATTGATCTGAAATCAGGTGGCTGTAAGTGAATAGGCCTACATAAAGTACACTCACAGCTTCCTGTGTATAGCTGTGAACACGATGAATTACTTTGCTGGGGAGAAGGAAGCCTGGGGGGCCCTGCTTAGCCGGCTGCCACCGTGACCCGGCCCCCGGATAAGCGGACGCAAATGGGATGGATGGAGTGGATGGAACAACAATAATACAGATTTTGCTTTGCTTGACCAGGAACACGAAAGCCTGAATCAAGTGTTATTTTCATTGTCAACATTTCAATAGGACGAGAACAATGAACATGGAACTCGTTTGCAGAGGCGAATCCTTCACCTAGAGACGGCGGTGTTGAGTCCTTTGCAGGAAGACGGAAGGACAGAGATCACTGGCAAACCGTCAAGTCACGGAAATGGCACTGTGTTAAAAATCACACAAATATTGCAGCAACACACTGACTGCTGTAACACCCCTTTCCCCTCAAACACACACACATTAGAGACGTGTGTGTGTGTGTGTGTGTGTGTGTGTGTGTGTTTTTTGAGACCAATAGCACATGAGCCTTGTCCAAGTGGAGTCATGTGCTTGCAGTACCCTACAGTGGCCATAACCATTAGAGCTGGCACTATACCATGCACACTCGCCCCACCAGCGAGGTTAAGAGAGAGAATGGAAGACAGATTAGAATAACTGTGCGTGGTTGTGTGGATAGGTGTGTTTGCGTGTGTGTGTCCTCAGCAGGAGTATGTGCAAATCGCAGATGGACAAGAGAATAAAATAAAGACACGGTTGTTAAGACAGTGATGGCTACGTTGTGGGCGATGTTGTGGAAATGGGTGTTAACTTTTGACAACATCATTTTGATATATCTCTGTAATACTATAGCTATTAATTCTAACACTTTTGTTGTTACAGTTTGGGTTGGAACAGTTGGAGACAAAGTGGAAACACATTCAGCACATCATGAAACAACCTATAGTAGCAGTAGTAGTAGTAGTAGCAATAATATTCACTATCTTGCATGTAAGCTATGTTTTACAGACTAAATAACTCAGTTCAATGTAAAAATCTATCTATGTAAAGGAGCCTCATCACTTAACAGATTCTGGCTGCTCGATGCAGTCGTAGACGATGACATCATTGAAAGCAGCGACTGATAATATTATATTATTAGTAGTATTCGTATTAGCATTAGTATTAGTATTAAAGGTACTATATGTAAGAATCAAGGGCATTCTGATCTCCGTGGGTTGAGACAATAACAATCAGAAACTAATGTTAGTTCTAATCATAATTTAACCTTGTACACATTTAAAAAAGCTATGAAATATATATATATTTATAATTATCCACGCTTACATGTCCCTTCTTGAAGAGAAATCAGCCCAAAAGCTGTTCTACGCAACAGAGAGAGTCGGGGAAGCTCTCATGTTTTAACTTCAACCACAACCAAACAAGACCTTTAATAATTGTATTATTGTTATTGACATCTTTTTTTCTTGTAGTATGTAAGGGCAGTAATGTGTGCAGAAGCAGCGGCTCCTGGGAGCATGGAAGACGTCTGGTCCTTCTGGTGTGGATCTGCCTGCTCGCATTCCTTAAATAACTGCACTGTAACACCGAGGCTCTGGAGGTGGAGAAGACCAGCCGATAATAAATGAGTAGGAAAAAGACAGCGATGAGCAGAGAGAGGGGGGGTGGAGAGATGGACCAATGGTAGTGGGGAGGGAGGGGGGGGAGGGGAGGGAGGGGGGGGTGTTACCTGGGGGAACAATCCATCTCTCTCCGTCATCCATTCTTTCTGCGGAGAGTAAACTTGGTGAGTGAAAACAGGAAGTCGGGGCCTACCGTGTGACTCAAATACAGCCTCCCCCCCCCCCCCCCCCCCCCCCCACCCATTCTTAGACACACACACCCAAACGCACACACACACCACACACACACACTCAGCCCTGCCCCCGCTTCCTTTGGTCCATGGAGAGGA
>PIJE02000585.1:55000-85000 GCA_002895965.2 Coryphaenoides rupestris | reverse complement strand
CGCAGGAACACCAACACTTTAAACACACCACCATCGGTTATATTATATATATTATGACGGAGCCGACCAGGGACCAAGGGACCAGGGGGATCAGGGACCAGCGATCTATTACCTCGAGGAAACAAAAGCCCAGTCCCGTTATGTCTGGTTGGAAGTGTGTGTGTTGCTGCAGGGAGGCTCCGGCTGCTGCTGCTGCCTCCTGCTCCTCCTCCTCGCCGCCGCCGAACATTTTTTGGAGCGTCTCTGCAGAGCTGGACGACCACGATTACGCGTCTGGTGGTTCAACAGCACCACGACCGCTGGGGGGAGGGCCTCCTACCTTCTTGTATTATTATTATATTATTATTATTATTATTATTATTAATCTGCGTCTCTCTGTGTATTCCCTGTTGCTGCTGGAGCTTTTGACTTCCTGTGTGGTGTGTGTGTGGTGTGTGCTTGTATATACCTCCTGCTTTGCCTCCCTCAACACCCCCTCCCCCCCCCCCCCCTCTTGGACGCTGCTGCGGGAAATGCGCAAACAAAACACGTCAGTTTCGGATGGAGGGCTTGTGATATAACTAATGGTATGGTGGTGGTGGTCTGTGCGTGTGTATGTGTGTGTGTGTGTGGGTTGGGGGGGGGGGGGGGGAGGAGTTGGTGTCCACAACAAACACCACCTCATGGTCACTCACGGGACTGAATATCGTGGATCACGCACGCATCGCTTTAATGCATCCCAGATGAGCCCATTCCCAGATCATCTATTGCGACTTTTAAATGACTCTTAAAATCTACGTACGCCTGCAGGTAGCCATGGTAACAAATGTGATTGTACGATCTCAAATTCAAATTCGCCAAATGTCCAAACTCATCCTCCCGGTTGCAGCGGGATCGCAGCGGAATGCGTGTAGGAACTGTGCGCGGAATGCGCGGAATGCAGAATAAGCGCGGCTGGTGTGTCCATACGGTCATACTGTCTGCACACACACACATGAACTGATCTGCCCGCAACAATACACAAAAGCACATTTGTTTGTTTCGACTGTGTTCGACTATGTTGGTCGAACGAGCCTATTTGGAAGGTTTTAGAAAAGAAAACAAACAAAAAACAGTTGGAAAATGTTCTAACTTTCTAAATGTATCCGCAGTGACAGACTGATCACGGAGCAGGAGTCTGTAGTCCCTGCCATTCTACTGCCCCCCTCTGGCCATTCATGGTAAATACATAGTTATACTGCTACTACTACTACTACTACTACTGCAACCACTACACTACTACTTGATAATAATAAAATATGCTGCTACTAGTCAAGTCATTACATTTTATTTGTATCGCCTTATCGCTTAATCACAGTTACAGTCTCAAAGGGCTTTTACAGGCATATGATTATGGGCCATGTGACTATGACACCCCCCTAGTTCTAGCCACCTAAGGGCAAGAAGCGACTCCTTAATTAACAAGGAAGAAAATCTCGACGAGGAACGTAAGGAAAAGGAGTAAACAAAGCATTACAACTATCAGCGACAAAGTACAAATGATAAATGGAATAGTAATATTGGCTGGAGAGCAAGCTGGTAGCCGTCAAGTGGGGTGGCCAGGTATCCATTCATGATCACAGCAACACCCTAAAAATTGGAGACAACATAATGGTTAGATGGAGCATAGTGAACAGGGAACACACAACGACCTCTACCCTAATATCTATCGGCAGCCAGGGTAGGCTAGTTAATATCGCAGAGAGGGAGCATGTAGATTGCAAAGGCATTGGACAAGGGACCGACCCTTGGTGGAACACCAAAAACTTTAAGGTTGCATGCTTCGATTTTGAATCTTCACACATTGTTGAAGATCTGTGAAATTGTGTCTCTTATTAATGTGACAGGCTAGATCTCTAACCAGTGAAAGAATGGTGATCTTCGATTCGGCCCCTTTCATTGGCTACTTCTTAGCCCGCTGACTGCCCACCCGGTTCCAGAACCTTGCCGACCATTCCCTTTTTACGAGTCTGAGAGAGAATCCCCAAGCCCCATGTCCTTATTTTCCCCAGTCATTGGACTAAGCCTATCTGCTGTGCGTTGGGATTCACTATGCCCACATAGTGTTTGAGACGATCCAGGAGGATGCTATGGCTGATTGTGTCAAAATAGGTACTGAGGTCAGCAACACCAACTGGGAGCTTGCATTGCTGTCCATGGTAAGGAGGAGATCGTTTACAACTCTGGTAACAGCAGTTTCAGTGGAGCTAGAGGGTCCTGAACCCCAGACGGTGATTGATGATTTGGCGAGCTACAATTCTTTCCAGTACTTTAGAAAGTAAAGGAAGGTTTGAGATGGGCCGATAGCTGTTAAGAGCTTCGGGGTCTAAGCCAGGCTTCTTTCCTCTGGGCCCTACCCCCGTCAATAGCCAAATGGGTTGACTTGCCACTGGCCGGCTTCCCTCGAGGGGACGATCAAGGTGAATGGTGTGTCGAAATTTGACCAAGTATCCACTGCCTTCGGGTCGACAAACTCCTGGATCGGCTAGGCATGGCTTGTTTTTTTTCGACACAGGATTTAGCCATGGGCGACTGGCAGATTCCTGCTGAGGCAGGCGGAGCTCACTGCCAACCCGAGGAAGCGTGTAATTGGACAAGAGGAGGTACGGGGTACCACTTGGGGGATGGACAGGTGCGTCTGCAGCTGAGTAAAATGGACTTGGCACCAAGCCTGTCTGCGGCTGAAAAATCTGGTGAGGGTGTCTTAGGGATAGCTGGCTATTACAGGTGTTTCATCCCCGCCTTCGCAGAGTTGACCGACTGACCTGACCCGAAAGGATGCCTCAGATCCGGTCCAGTGGACCAAGCAGTGTCAGGTGGGCATTTCAGAAGGTGAAGAAGGCTCTTTCTCTCTTTCTTTTATTTACCCTTTTGTATTACAGTGTCAAACAAGGCGCTGGGCGCAGTCTTATCCCAGGAGGTCAACGGTGTCTACCGTCCGGTTCCGTACCTCAGCCGGAAGCTCGTTGAGCGGGAGGAGAGGGACAGCACGGTGAAGAAGGAATATCTCGCCATCAAGTGGGCGGTCGGCGCCCTACAGTACGACCTACTGGGCGCCCCTTCACCCTCTGTGAACCATGCTCCTCTTCGCATTGCTACACCCTCATCAGCAGAACATTGTCAGAATAAGTTGCCAGCCGCAAACTCAGTGAAATTCATGAAGTTTGAATAGGAGCCCGGTAGGCGGTCGACTATAGCAAAGAAAAAGGAATCTGCAATGCCATGATCTCTCTGCTTAATGCGAACCGAGGAGCTGAAAGCAAGCACCTCGAGAAAAAAGGTAGCTACTCTTTGGTCTTAGGACCAGCTTTGACCTAGAGATTTGTGCCACTGGGATGGAACAGATATTAGAAGAAGAACTCCACGAGCTCAAGGATGCGATACGGGAGCTTGACTGACTGACCGACCATTTAACTCTGCCAGGGGCGCCAGGATTCTCACTGGCCAGCTCTCTGCCCACCATGGCCATGCACAGAGCCCCGGCTAAGCTGCCACGGTACGGTGGGTTTACCCTGTTGGAGCCATACCTCACCCAGATACGGCTGGCAGTGCGGAATAGCCGCTGGGCGTCCCCCCAGTGGCTATACCGCACTGAGATTGGTACGCTGCTGTCCATCTGGCCCTGGCCTTGGAGGGGCCATTGTATCTTTGCTTACCCATGTTGTCATTGCTTCCCGGCTTCTTGATCTTCCCCACATTGAAAGATAAGCTCGGCTTATCTCACGAAGGAAGATGTTCAGCTGTTGTCTCCATGGCATCCCTTGCTCTGTGCGATTCAAATGACTTTTCAGAGGGTGTGCATGAATCTCTCAGCTGTGGCATTGGCTTGTGGCCATAGAGGTGTAATTGTCTTGAGTAGAAATTCCAAGTAGTTGGCAAACTCTGTACCACCCCACCTTGCCTATACTCTAGGCTCCGCTGCCCACCGTACGAACTCTGACCTCTGTTAACTGTATCCTATCACCATCTGTCTTCTACTGCCTTGCACTGTAATGCAAGGCAGTAGTATGTAAACATTATTGTTTACATACTGTACATTTCTACTGTACTTACCGTATATATATATTTTTACTTATTTAGAACCCCTGCTCATTACCTGTTGATACTGTATACTTACCGGAATATATATCTATATATGTATATATATATATATATATATCTATATATCTCTGCACATATCCCATACCTACTCCATTAAGTTGTTATTACACTGTATCTCTGTACATAAATATACTGTATATACACCTATATATTATACCTAGTAGACCATCGGTTCCCAACCTTGGGGTCGCGACCCCTAGTGGGGTCGCATGGAATTGAAATGGGGTCGCCTGAAATAGTAAGTGATCAATACAAAAAATATATAATAATTCTTATTATAATAATAAACACACCACACACAATTCAAAACAACTAAACGTATCCTACGTTTTCACCCCTCAAATAAAATGCAGGAGCTCAGCCTTTCTTGATTCACACGACCACACGTGAACGTGACCAGGCTACCCATAAACAGGCTCAAACATAAACAGCCCGCAAAGACAAAGTAAACTAGCTGACAGGAAAGAAAATGGAAAGATTTCTTCGCCCACTCAAGTCGCCAACATCTTCAAGTGAAACTCAGAACAGACATCAAAAAGACATATGATGAAACCTTCCTTCAGTATGGATTTACTAGCATAACTGAAAACAACGAGGAGAAGCCTAAATGTCTGCTGTGTGGTAACGTCCTGTCTACCGAGAGCATGAAACCCAACAAGCTCAAAAGACATTTTGAGACAACACATAAAGAATATGTAGGAAAACCAAAATCTTTCTTTGAAAAGAAACATGCCGAGCTGAATAAGCAGTGAGTGTACTTCAGAAAAGCAATGACTGTCAATGAGCGAGCCTTGAAAGCATCTTTTGAGGTGAGCTATCTCGTTGCAAAGGCCATGAAGCCACATACCATTGGTCAGGGGTGTAAAAAGTACCCAGAAATTATACTTAAGTGAAAGTATGGGTACCGTCTCAAAATCTTACTCAAGTAAAAGTCAGAGTATCTGGCTAAAAACACACTTGAGTAAAAGTCAAAAAGTTTCTACTTTTAAATGTACTTAAGTACTAAAAGTAAAAGTAAAAACTTTTTTTTATTGCAAGGCCATGGGTGCTCGTCTTGTCCGTCCACGCCGACCGTTTCGTCCTCTTCATCACTCGTACTATCGTTTGTAGTCATCTTCTGTAGCTTGTCACTCTGTCTATTCTTCTGATAGCAGGTGTTTCATCAAAGATCCCCGCTGTCTAGTCTTGCACAAGGACCAATCAGCATGGGTATGGGCGGGTTCGTTTTCCATTGATGGGATTTGATTGGCTGTTTTTAAATAAAGTGCGGCCGCAGGATTAATAACGTTAACGTTAGTTTCGGCCAGAGAAACAAATATGCAAATTAAAATTGTTGGACCTGCGAGATTTGTACTTTGTACTTTGTAGGTCTGCATTTTAAATGTAAGGAGTAAAAAGTATGTTTTTTTTCTCTGAAATGTAATTGAGTAAAAGTACAAGTATACAAATCTAATAATACTCGAGTAAAGTACAAATCCCCAAAACAGTACTTAAGTATTGTAACAAAGTACAATTACTCAAGTACTTTACACCCCTGCCATTGGTGAGACTTTGATATTGCCAGCTGCCATTGAAATGGTAAAAACGATGTGTGGGGAGGGAGAAGCACACAAACTGAAGACAATACCACTGTCTGATAACACAGTGAAAAGAAGGATAGATGCGATCACTAACGACCAAGAGAGCACGCTAACAGAAATTCGAAATTCCCCAGCCTATGCTCTACAAATGGATGTCAGCACAGAAGGAAGAAATGCCCATGCTTTGACATTTGTTCGTTACATGCAGGAGAATGCTATTCACGAGGATATTTTGTACTGTCTCCCTCTTCCTGAACATGAGACTGCCAAGGCAATGTACGATGTCCTCCACAGCTATATGGAGAAAAACAACATTCCATGGGAGTATATGGTAGGATTTGCACAGACGGGGCTCCGTCGATGGCGGGACGGCGAGCAGGCCTACGGACGTTAATCGTGGAACTGGCCCCCTCTGTAGTATCGTCGTAACCTTGGTCAACTACATCAAGCCACATCCACTGCGTGCACGTCTATTTGCAAAACTATGCGGCGATATGGGCTCTGAACACGACAATTTGCTCTTTCACACAGAAGCACGGTGGTTGTCGAGAGGTAGGGTGCTGGAGCGATTTTTCAAGCTGAGAAATGAACTGTTGGCGTTTTCCATGGATGTGAAAAAAACAGATTTTGTCGATTTTCTGTGTGACCAGCAAAAAATGTGCCTCCTTGCATATGTAACGGA
Organism: Coryphaenoides rupestris; assembly: GCA_002895965.2. Taxonomy (NCBI): domain Eukaryota; kingdom Metazoa; phylum Chordata; class Actinopteri; order Gadiformes; family Macrouridae; genus Coryphaenoides; species Coryphaenoides rupestris. The sequence goes on along the minus strand of PIJE02000585.1, from coordinate 78,619 downwards.
CATCTTTGGAAAACTTAATGAACTTAACATAAGCATGCAGGGGAAAAACAAGACTATTATGCAGATGAGTGACCGCATTGATGGATTCAGGGGGAAACTCGCATTCTGGAGAGAAAGCCTTTCAAAGGCAAACTTCACCCCTTTCCCCCAGCTGAGAAACGTTCTTACAGACAACAGCATCGATGACCAGTGCTCCACAAAGGTGATGTGCGACCACCTGAAACGCCTAGAAGAGCACTTTACCACTTACTTTCCAGACTTGGATATGTCAATGTTTGACTGGGTGAGGGAGCCATTCCACTGGGATGCAGGCTAAGTGGACCTGCCTGCCACTGCTGTTGAACAGCTGATTGAACTCTCATGTGATAGAACGCAACAGGGACTGCATTCACAAGTGGCGGTGGAGGAATTCTGGTTTGGCGCAAGAGAAGAGTACCCAGAGAGAGAGAGCTTTAAAACTGTTGGTTCCTTTTGGAAGCACATATTTGTGTGAAGCCGGATTTAGTGCTCTTGTGTGCATGAAATCAAAGTACCGTTCGCAACTGGATGTAACGGCAGAGATGAGATGCACTCTGTCTACTACACCACCCAACTTGAAGGCTGCAGCGAGATGTGCAAGCTCAACCGTCCCATTAAATATGGTGAGTTAAGAGACAGGGAGGTGGCCTGTTTAGAGATATCATGCTGCAGGAACTGAGCTGTAGGCCTATCAGTGGGGTCTGTGTTAGATATAGCCCATATTTGTAGCCTACTTAGCCTTGTCATTGTTTGTTCAGCATTAATTTGCAGCCCATAAAATCCTCACTTGTGCACTAATCTGTGGCTCGTCCTGGCTATTCTGCCTCCGGCTGCCGTCCACAATAATATACATGAAATAGCCTAAATGTGGTCTAAAATGAACGTTTACTTGCAACAAAGTATTACAAACTATTAGGCCTACATGATCGAAAATAAATAATTGTACCAAAAAATTTTCAGTGTTTTGAATGTCTGTGGTCACTACAGTTTTGTGATGTCAAAGTGGGGTCACGAGCCAAAAAAGGTTGGGAACCACTGTGCTAATCACTCTGTTATCTGACTTTTTGGTCTATTGGACCATTGGACTGATGGACTGGATTTACAATTTCACTCGATTGATCGGACTACAATTATCGGACTACTGTTGGATTATTGGATTTATTTTATTGGATTCTTTTTTATTATTACTGGATTTTTTTGGACTATTGGACTGTTGTATTATTGGACGACAATTACACTAGACTTACACGATTGGATTATCAGTCTATTTTTTTTTTGCGATTTGCACTGTTGGATTATGTTTTTGACTTTTATTGGATTTTTTTGGACAATTGGACGACTGTATTATTGGACTATCATTGGACTTAAATTTACATTAGACTTACAGGGGTAAACTTTCAATGAGACTAGGAACTTGGTTATACAGCATGCAGGCACTCTAACTGTACTGTACTGCACTGGTCACTGATCATTTATCATTTATCATATATCATCAACTTTAACAAATTGATCAAATTTACAAATTTACAAATGTATCATTACAACTTTATCATCACATGTTGCTACTACTATCTACTCGTTACTAAGCGTAACTGCAGGTAATCAAAATTCACATCTCAGCCCAGCTGATGGCTGACTTGTTGTTCCATTCACAGAATTATTATCCATTACACGCTCACACGGTCAAAAACCTACAACGATACACACCTTCACAGACTTCTTCTTTTACGTTAACCACACCGCATGCGCATACAACTGTGTGACGGCATTATCACCTGTTCTGAACATCAAGAATAAGCTGTCTTCGGCTGTATTCTAACATAACAGAATAATGACAAATAGAAACATAACATTGGCATAGTTCACTATTCACAATATACATTAGCTCCTGTATAAACGTACATAATATTAGACCTTAAGTAACATAGTTGTGTCACATGTCATAACAACATAAGCATTTTACCAAATTCTTTGGTTGCAACCATGTAACAAAACTGTAAGTATTACTCAACGTTAGAACCTTTGGCTAAGTCCAGATATCACCAAAAAGTTTTTGAAATCTTCTGATTTTAAGGAAGATTTGGCTGCATTACAAGCAGTTGAATACCCCGATATTGTCAACTACTTGGTGCTATGAACGTCATGGCTAACAAAGACACAAATGAAAGCATACAAAAGTCTTTGACAAAGTATTTAAAAAATGTATAGACTTTCAATAATAAAATATCATTACTTGGCAATAATGAAATATAATTACTTCGGAAAGATTTGTAAGAGCACAGCATACTTGTCAATGGGTGCCTCGTGTCCACATTTTACACTAACAAGCTCTACTGACAGAATACTCTGTAGAATTACATACTTTCGTCATACTTTCTTGTGATCTCTCCTGGAAAGTTGTGTGTCTGTGGTAACTTTAACTTTGCTGTTTGTCCATGCGTTGTGTCGGAGCCATTGCTTTCGGCGAGCAGTTGAAAGGTTTTCATCTGTCTTGTTTGGATCATTATTTTTAACAATTTTCGGGATCCGAAAGAATTTCTTGTCCTTATCACAAGGGTTATTATTGCCACAGCCATAAACAGCGCATAATACGGGCATTTTCAAGTCAGAATAGATTAATTAGAGAGCACAACATCGGACAGAACATCACTCAATGGCTGCTTATCATCCAACATGGCGGATTTTAAATGTGCATAATCGGCGTGACGTCACGTGCAAGCCAAGAATAAAGATATGGGCTCGAGTGGCCCTTAAAACACCAGTATACCAGTATATCAGTTTAATCAGTATACCATTATATGTATGTCGGTATATTAGTATACTGCTTTACATGTATACCAGTACATCATTATATCAGTATACCAGTACATCAGTATACCAGTATACAAGTACACCAGTATACCAGTACATTAGTATACCAGTATACAAGTACACCAGTATACCAGTACATTAGTATACCAGTATACCAGTACATCAGTATACCAGTATACCAGTATACCAGTACACCAGTATACCAGTACATCAGTATACAGTACAGTACATTAGTATACCCAGTTACATCGGATATACCAGATACCATACACCAGTACTCAGCTCTATATACCAGTACATTAGTATAGCACTACACCAGTTATAGCAGTACATTGATACCCAGTATACCAGTACACCAGTATAGCACTACATATGTATACCCAGTATAAAGTATACCATATACCCAGTACACCAGTACGCCAGTTATACAGTACACCAGACACCAGTACACCAGTTTATACCCAGTACATTAGCGTTATACCAGTAACATCAGTATCACCAGTATACCAGTACACCATACGCCAGAATATAACAAGTACATTAGTATAGCAGTACACCAGATAGCAGTACATTAGTTATACCAGTATACCAGTATACCAGTACACCAGTATGGCATACATATAGTACCAGTACCATTATAAAGTTTGAATACCAGTCAGACCAGGATGTTAATATGCATGGCTGGAGAACAGCTGACTTGGAGCATGGAAGCACACTTGTAGCATATTGAGAGATTAAAGACATGATAATATATCAAGTAACACGTAAAGTATCTGCGGTTAGACTCCTGGCGAACACATGTTGAGACAGAGATGTCTTCATTTGATCATATTTGCTTATTACGTGAAGTCCATCATGTGTTGTAATACATGTTCATTGATTATTCTCAAACTGTAGATGGCGACAAACATTCAGTAACAAAGTCAAATACGAACCGTAAGCAGAAACACTGAACAATACATTTTGCGCCAATCGCTTCCAACAGCTCAGTGTAAGTCTGAATATTCTTCTATTTGATTTAACTTCACCGCAAACTTCATCACTCAAAATTCATCACATTAACATTCCTTCACGTCAAGTCAAAGTCAAAGTGTTTTGTCACATCACAACACAGGGCCATTCTGAACAGTGAAACTCTTATATACATATATATACATAAACTACATATACATATGTATTGAAAAAAACTAATATATATACATATTCATAATGGCAGAATATACATAACAAAGATACCACAATATACATAATATAGATAAAACATGTAATCATGTAGTCATCAGCTGTTCCAGAAAATGTAGAAATGGGGGATATAGCCTATGAATCCAGAAGTATTGAATATTAAGTATTCAAAATGTACAAGTAAGTAAAGGCAGATGCACAAGTGAGGGAAGTAGTAGCATAAATATGGCATATTGCATGGAATAGCAGAAATATACATAATAAGATCAAAGAATCAGAGGCATATGTCTCCAGAGTATTTCAATATAGCATCAGGAAAATAGCATATGTATCCAGAAGTAATTGAATAATCTAAATATTATAAATGTTGTATGTAATGTAAAGTGATCAATATGATCAATGAGATTGGTGTTGCTGGTTGAGAAGCCAGATGGCCTGTGGGAAGAAACTGGATGTTCCAGTAACGTCTACCAGACGGCAGCAGTGTAAACAGTCCATGGCCTGGGTGACTGTAGTCCTCAATGATTTTCCGTGCTTTCCTAAGGCATCGTGTGGTAGATGCTTTGCACGGCTGGGAGATGGCAGCTGATGATGCGCTCCATTGTCTTCATCACCCTCTGGAGGGCCTTGTGATCAGCAGTGGAGCAGCTGCCAAACCATCATGTAAAGTAAAGTAATGTAGCCTGAGAGGATGCTCTCAATGGTGCACCTGTATTAAACCTGTTAAACCTGTATATTCAACCAATTTGCTACACTCTCTAATACCCTCATTCACACACACACACACACACACACACACACACACACACACACACACGCGCACGCGCACGCACACGCACACTCACACGCACACGCACACGCACACACACACACACAAATGTACTACTCTCTCTCATACACTCATTTACATGCACGTACACACACACACACACACACACACACATTTGGCAGCCAATGCCTTTGGCTGTTCATGTTGGGTTCTGTTGGGTTCTGTTGGATGCGGGTAGGGTTGGGCAGTCAGCCAGAGTTTGAAGAAAGAAACAGCTGGCTTACTGCAGGTGATGGACTTTTCTTTGCTACATTGCTACGACATCACTGGATATATGTACATATATATATTTTTTTATTCGATGTAAAATGTACTGCTCTCCACAGTGCACCTCGATGCTGACACATCCTTTTCATTATCTACTTCTCCCTCTCTGCTTTCTGCTTTGCCTCTGAATTGAGAAGAGATATCTGTAAAATAAAAAAAACTCCACACACATAAATGATAAATGCTGACGCGCACTCGCTTTTCGTTGTGTTCCCGATAAGTGAACATGTTCGTTGATAGAGTTGTATGGATATTTCTATTTACTGCATATGCCACTTCACGTGAGAGATGTGTGCAAGGGGAATGGCCCAGAACAGATTAGTTTTCCCAGGCCGGTTTGATGTTATTAGCTTCTGATTGGTTTTTAGAAAGAATTAAAAAATTGCCTTCATTTACATTTCATTCAGACATGGTTTATGCAGCTACATACATTGTGTATATTGTATTGTGTATATTTAACTATTAAAATTCTTTTCATAGCTGATTCCTGATGCAATGAGACAATACAACTTTTCAGCATCCACTCACTGTAATAAAGCCTGCTAATGTTTAAAGTGGAACCGAGGCCTTGGTTTATGCCTTTCCCATGCAGTGCCATGTGAGAAATGGTTTGTGTCAAGCAGTCTCTTTGCAATGCCATCACAGTTACGAGCTTTAGAATTCAGAAAGAGATTGAGTAGGTCTATGTTTCAGAGAGTTCAGAGAGCTAGAACGCTTAAGTCAATTGTTTCATATCAGAAGAAATACATTCAGACACATTTATTGATCTAAGCAGAGTGTATTTCAATCTCACGTGTTTCCTTTCAGCCTTTAACCCAAAAGCACACACTAACACATGAATGAAACTGGAATTGTATATTATAATCAACTATAAACAAATGTTGCTTCTAAAATGTCTCAAGCCATTACCTGCCTGTGTATAAAGCTATAAAACATTGTGTCAAGGCTTGGAGACAGAGCAGTGATGTGGCCCACCAAGCACCCAATAGGAAATTGGTTCAACCAGGGTTTGTTATTTCTAATGCTTGAGTTAAATCCTATTATAGATCGTTTTAACCTCCCCCAAGGGCTGAAACACAAATATTGATTGCCGTAGTCAAAGAAACACACTGTGAGGAAAATGAAAAATAAAAGCTCATATTGATTTTTTTACAGCTGGCTTATAATTATAAATAACTGTGGTAAAGCAATTAGCTAAATTTAATTACGGAAATATGGAAGACACGTGCCGCTTAGCCTGTGCAGATGCTTTCATGGGGAATTGTGGGCTTTGTCTCACTTGCTCCCTCATTCCCTATATAGTTAAGTCTACATAGTACACTAGGCAATTATGCAAGTATAGTGCACAGGGCCAAATAGAACACGACCATGGAGAAGATGATATTTCATTGTCATTGTCTGCTGTCATTTTTTTCCTTTGCATCTTTATTCAGGGTATCGGCCTTCATCACAAGTGTAGGTGTGAACACAGGCATATCTCATGACATGAAAGGTGCTGTATGCGATATTTGTTAAGTGTCCAATAGCTCTATGTTCCAACAGCCAACACTGATACAGTGTTTGATCAGTAGCATGGATCTCCCAGTCCTGCCGCTCTGCAGTAAAAAGAAAAGTATTTTTCTGGTATCCTGTTCCAAGTTTATCCAATCAGGAGAGAGAAGTCCACAATGAGGCGGTCCTCTATCACGGCCAGGCAGAGGGATTTCAGGGATGACTTGAAGAGACAAGATATAAGACCCTGATTCATGTGGCGACATGGGGAAGAATGAAGGGTGTGCTGACTGAAAAAACAGACAGGAAGTTAGCCACAACAACTTCCAGTGCATTAATGAGCACCGGTATACTTACAGACCCGCAATGAACGTGTTTTCGCCTCTACTGTCACACCTCTTTTCTCACACTAATATACTGTAGCTTGGCAAAATTCGTTGTGTGCAAACTATGGACACTGCAGTCGCTTGGATTACTCACAATGCATTTCGACAGGTGGACAACTATGTTAACAGAAACCTTTAAACGTTATGAATAACCTCCTAAACCCCAGACCAGCAACTCAAATGAACAGACAACTAAAATAGCAACTTCAAGCTACTGTAAGCATTTATAACACACATTTGTTTTTATCATTATTTGCAATCACTTCACTTCACACAGAGTAGTACGTCCACTTTTGTCCCGCATAATAATTGTAAGGCAGAAATCAGTACATTTCGGACGCAACCACTGGCTCTTTAAATGGGGAATGCGTACTGCGCATGCGCGGGGAGGATGTCGCGCTGAGCGTGTTCTCTGTGGTGCTGATGCTGCTGCTGGAGGCTGACAGGCAGCAGCAGCATCACACCGAGGAGGAGGAGGAGGAGGAGGAGGAGGGAACCAGCCGCTGTTTAGAGCCCCGCATGGCGCTTCTTTTCTTTGTGACAACCTAGCTCGTGTTGTCGTCCAAGAGGACAGAGAAGACGAAGCTTTTCTGACCTTTTTTTTCTTTCCAATGTTGTATCGCGAAACGGATCACCGTCACACTGTCATCATCCTGCCCGACGGGAAGTTCCCTACAAGTCTAGTGTAGTGGGAGGGACCCCTACACCACACTTCTTTGTGCAGACTACATCTAGTACATCGTTGTTCACGGGATAATAATTGCGTCAAGTTGTGTGTTGACCTATTTGCTTTGGGCTCAGCGCTTTACAAGCACGTACGGTGCGGTACGGGGCATGATCTGACTGTAACCGTCCGTAAAGCTTTAAAAAGGGGGATGGCAGGGGGAGGTGAGGAGTGACACTGTTAATGAGTGATGATCACACACAACACAGGAGCGTGAAGCCGACGGTGCTCTGCAGACAAGTCCTCTCCTCTTAAGATGCTCCTCGTGATGGACGGAGGTGACCGGACCGCGTATGCTGCGAGGGGTCCGCGGGACGGGATGAGGACACACCTGGGAGCGCTTCTTGTGCTTCACCTTGTGCTGTGCCTCCTGGCCGAGGCCTCCGGGTCTCCGAAGTCCTGCGACCAGGACTGCTTCTCGGGGAAGTGCGTCGACGGATCGTGCGTGTGTGACCACGGGTGGGTGGGAGATCAGTGTCAGCACTGTCAGGGGAGATTCAAGTAAGTTCTCGGTCCGCTTTCTTCAATGATCCTCCAAAGTTATGGTCGTCACTTATTTTTGTTTTTGATTATGTGTGTGTGTGTGTGTGTGTGTGTGTGTGTGTGTGTGTGTGTGTATGTGTGTGTGTGTGTGTCTGTGTGTGTGTCTGTTTGTTTGTGTGTGTGTGTGTGTGTGTGTGTGTGTGTGTGTGGGGGGGGGGGGGGGGGGGGGACGTCTCTTGATTGTTGTTACGTTGTCATATTCTGTGTGTACTGTCTGGAGACCCCCCAGTCGTGTGTGACATTCCTTTGTTTCTGGTGCCCATCCTGTGGTCTTGACTTGCTGGAGCTGAGCCCCCCGAGGGCAGGGATGGCCTGGCTCTAGTCTGGGGGGGGGGGGCTGCCGTCCCCCTGGAGAACTCCCTCTCTCTATCGATTCATGTAATTGTTTTTGGAGCGCTGACTGAACATGAACAGGTTGTCTGGGGCTGGAAGACAGGGCAAACAATACAGCAGACTGCATCTATCTACCCCCCACCCCCTCTCACACACACACACACACACACACACACACACACACACACACACACACACACACACACACACACACACACCGTGGCTTTCAATTTGTGCCCTGAGCCCAAGATAACAGCCTACCTCTGACAAAACACAAGATTACGATCTCAACCGCAAAAGGCTGGACGTCATAGAGACTTGTCTATTCAAAGTGTAGGCATTATCTCCACTTGAGGTAGAGGTTGCATTATCCATTGAGGAGCCAAAATAAAAACCCCATAAACAGGAATTTAGTTAGTACATGTAACAATAGGACATTCACAGCAACATTAAAATCAATGCGTTAATCAAGCACAACTATTAAAACAGATGTTCAATAAAACCAGAATATAGTATCAAGGATGGCTTGTCACATTTTATTTGACTGTAATTACTTATAGGCAAAATCACACACATGCACGCTCACACACAGAACAAACTACTGGGACCAAGGTCATCATTGGAAGATGGGATTGGCAGTTTTAGTTATTGCGCCTTAAGTAATTAAAGTGTTGATTTAAAGGTTGGTTTTGTTTTTACCACAAATGTAGTGTGTTTGCAACATTAGGTCACATCCTCATTTCCAAAACACACATTTTCAAAGTGGGTGTAATATGAACTATTTGTCATTTTTATAATCAGGCATTTATGAGCCAGCAAAAGGACTATGGTGTCTGGCTGCTTGACATGGGTCTAGTGCTGAGTAGTAGTGGAGATTGCATTTAACCCTTCAATTACACCTGACCATGTCCTCACAGTTACACACTTCACCATCTCCTCTTCCCATCTCCAACTAACAAGGAGATGTGGGTTGATAGAAGCTAAGAGGATGCACGCTTTAAAGTGTTATGCAAATCTGAACACATGTTTGTGAGGCCATTGTTGTGATGCAGAAAGGTGTTTTAACTTACTCCCCTGATCACACCTGTGCTGAAGCACATGCATTCATAATGTCTCCTTTAATCAATACGTTAGCAGTGTTGTTCGGTCTCACTTATGAATTTTCTTATGTTATTTTCGAGGCGGCTGATCTTTTAAGAGCTATTATTTATTCCAACTACCGTGAAGAAAACACAATGGCAAGATGTAGTGTGCCATCTGGAAACTTCAACTAATTACTAAATAAACAACCAAAGCATGTAATCACCCACTGCTGGTGTGTGCTGTGCGTGCGTGTGTGTCGGAATCAAAGACTAGGGACAATATTGTATTATACGCCGCAACCAACCAAAAGCATCAAGAAAAACATGAAGCACACAGAAGGTGGATGTTTTTCTATAACTCACATGTACACAGTATAGTTATTATGGCATTCGCATCGTATAGTTATACAGTAAGGCTGTTGCATGCAGTCAGTGTACTGCTAGCCTCTCATAGCCAGACCTACACATATCTCCACACTTGGTTTTAGCGCTGTGCCAACGCTGGAGAAAGGTTTGGCTGAACCCATTATCATTCTGAGATAGGGGAGTAAAACACTCTGACTTGTTTGTATTTCTATAAACCAATCACAATTGTCTTGGGCGGTGCTAAGCCCATGATGCAGTGATGGCGCCCTTGCAAAATAATGTTGCGGGGTTGTTTTGGTGGAACATTTGCATGTGGGGAGGCCCTGGCATTAAAATGGCTAAATCCCTCTGTAGTAGTTGGCTGCTACTACATGCAACTAAAAATGGCTTTTGAGGGCACAGGCAGTTGGTGTTGAATAATCCGGTTTTTTATTGTAAAGTTGAATATTGAAAATGAAGACAGAGCAGGTGGTGACAAGCTAGCACACTGGCGCTCTCTGAATGTGTGTGGTGATGGCTGTTTTAACCTGTGGACACACAAGACACACCTCGGGTGCGCAGCCTCACCCAGCCCCAGGTGAGGCTGCTAAAACCAGCCAGTTGAGTTAATCCCTTATTTAGTTTCTGGTGTTGCTAAGGGAGGGCTGCTGGAATCCTGGAGGCCTTTGGTACGAGCATCCAGTGATCAAACATTTTCAAGCATTATCTCCCCCGACAGACTTCCACACAGGGAGGTGGGGGGATGTTGCTGGTGCTAATTGTAGGGCTGAGGTCAGAAGTACGACAATGCATTTACAAAATGTCAACACAGATGATTTTTCGATGATGTGATGGCGACTCTTACGCTTGTCTCTGTCTGAATGTCACATGTGCGGCTTGATAAATCCATAAATGTATGCTTCCTGTACTCCCACCCCCACCCCAAAAATGGGATGAAAATGTTGAAAGCCTCCACTTCATGCTGGCTTTAATCTATTAATACCGTGGGGGCAGTTTCCTGTGCCATTAAAATCCTGTTATGTTATGCAGGGGACACGGCAGCACAGTGTTTATCCTCTCGCTTGCCAAGAGGAAGCATATTATGAGTCATTTCTCCTGTTGGTTCTGGGATTCGAACCGGCAGTGTACCGTTCTGGGGAGCGTAACCATAAAGTATTCAGCATTGGTTCTCCGTCTCTCATCAATGGCCGTCTGCCTGGACGGTTCTTGGGTCTTACATGATGCGACTAGCAGTTGGCCAGTCATAGTGAACTTCATATGGGTCACGTGTGACAAGGGCATCTCGCGGTCATGTGACAAGGGCATCCTATGGTAATGGCCTTTTTTTGGTCACCCCTAGACTTACACCTCGTCTCTAGGCTTTAAAGGTGCTATCTGTAATAATCAGTGCATTCTGAGCTCCGTGGGTTGAGACAATAACAATCACAAACTAATGTTAGTTCTAATCATAATTAAACTTTGTACACATCTCAAAAAAATGTCACTTGGTTAATTTTTCAGAGAAATCAGCCCAAAAGCTGTTCTACGCAACAGAGAGAGTCTCTCATGTTTTAACTTCAACCACAACCTGCTCACAAACTGGCAATAGATAGATATAACAAACCATCCCACTCCTGACAAGGTGGACACATAGCAGAGCCACAGGTTCTATATAAACACTTAGCTAATGGTAAACATTTATATAGCGCTTTTATCCAAAGCGTTGCCTCACATTCACCCATTCATACAGCGACAGCAGTGTCAGCCATGCACGGTAACAACCAACACGTCAGGAGCAGTTAGGGTTAGGTGTCTTGCTCAGGGACACCTCGACACTTAGCTAGGAGGCAGAGCCCGGGATCGAACCAACAACCTTTTGGTGCCTGACAAACGCTCTTACCTCCTGAGCTACTGCCGCACATATGATGGAATGTAACGGCCTGTTTCATGGACAACACTTAAGCTCTGTAAGAAGGTTAGGCACCCAGGCAGCGACAGACACAGGGAAATAATATTTTGAACCCAGGAGGGGAGTCTGTCATCATCGGCCGAAATGTGTATCTTGCTGTGTGTTTGTGTGGTGATTTAACGGGTCAAAGCAATGCCCCGTGATGATGACACACTAAAGTGTGTGTGTGTGTGTTGTGTGTGTGTGCGGCGTGCCTGTGTTGGTTGGGAGGAGCATTAGATGACCATCTGTCCAGTGTGAGTTAATCCTGCTATGATGAGAGAGAAAGTAAGGACACACACTACTCACTACACACTACTCACTACACACTACTCACTACACACTACTCACTACACACTACTCACTACACACTACACACTACATGGTACACAATCCCCCCTGCTTCTCCTGGGGTAGGAACTACTTGCATATGGTTCTTTTCACCTAAAAACCACAACAGTGGGTTAAGTAAGAGTACAGAAATGTGGCCATGTATGTGGTTAGATGGTTTTTGATGATGGCAAAGTGAAAATGTGTTAGTAGATTAATGTTTAAAAGTGTACAATAAATCATCAATTATCCAGTGATCATTTATCCTAGCCTGACCAAGTGTGACTCATCTATGTCTGATACATAGAGCAGGTTGTTACATGCAGTGTCTTGAAGAAACTAGAGGCATGATTCTCATTGGCTGTTAGCATTGTCACTCAAAGAAATGATAGATGTAGCTCCGGGGCACTTTCAATCTGAAAACGAGGTTGTACAAACGACTTCCGGTTTCCTCCTGTGTGCAACAGGCTTTGAGGTACGTTTGCTTTCATTTGGTGGGTGTGTCAGAGGTGTTACCCACTCAGCAGCCACGTGTATATACACCCGCCGGCAGTGCTCAGAATGGATCCAACTAATGTTCTTTACATTACAAAAATGTAAACATGACATGTTTGTCTTCTTCTATCTGTATGTGCTTCCACATTCCCCTTCACTCATTTGGGATGTTCCCTCCTATTCTGGACGGCAAGGGCAGTGACTGTAACATAGGGCTTATTTTGTAGTATTAAACACCTATTTACATTGATCTCACCAGGCTCCAATCATTTATCTTAAAGAACACAAAGAAGGTCCTTCTCAGCTGACATAGTTGCAGTACTTGCGTGACACAAATGGTTGTTCAACGCACCATCGTTTCCATTTAAATATACTCTTTGCAACGTTTTGTCGAGGCTGAACACCCCTGGTTTATTGTTATATTTGCATCCATGAGTTTATCCAATTTACCGGTATCTTTTTTTTGTCCATAGCCCACAATTGACCTTTCCCTATTCAAGCGGCAAGTCCCACCCCCCCTAGTTACTGTTGCTATGTCCCACAAGCTTTCCCACAGCTCTGCAGCATGTTGGTAATGTCCACTGAACAACGCCCCCCTGCTGATGATTCTCTCTCAAGGATTCCTGACAATATCGCTGTATGGTATTTACCAAATGCCGCTACTTTATCTAAGAGAGTTCTACAGAAAGGCCTGAACTATTTGACACAAGGATATATTCATGACATTCGGATTTCGGACGGAGCAGACGACAACATAAAACTTGATGCTAAGTGTTGGCGATCTATGAGGAAGACACAAACGCCTCACAAACTCCACATTGAAATTCGTCAGGACGACATCGTGGAGTCCTACTGCTCATGTAAAGCAGGGTGAGTACGTTAGTGATGTGTTTACAATGAAAATAAGCCTAAGATCTGCTAACTACTAGCTACAATGGGCTAATCACCTAGCTATGCTAATCACACGATGGCGCGGTAACAATCTGGTCCTAGCGAAAAAAACATTTCACTGCTCAATGTACCTGTACACTGAAATAGGTGACAAATAAACCTTTGAATTTTAACTAATTAGCGAGCTTTGTAGCTTTTTGTGTCGGCGCTGCTGTAAATTGATGTGTGGAGTCGCTATCAACCATTTGATTGTTGCACTTGTGAACTTTCAGTGTTTTAAGTACATCATAAAAACCACTGCGTTCAGTAATTGTCTTATCAGATACAGCACCTGGAAATAACTCAGACACAAAAATGACAGAACCACTTGGATCACATCCAGTCAATGCTTTGAGGGTTGTGCTTGACTTATAGTCACTATAAAGCTGACTCTGTAAAGCCAGTGCAGATGACACCTGGGTCTTACATTCAGTACCATCAATAATGACTCAAGTAGAAGGAAATTATTTTCTAAAGTTTTCAGGCATGTTTTTAATAATAATGTCTCTATGAGGCCATATGTAGTTGTCCAAATGTAAAATCCATAAACTCTATCCATGTATTAAAAACAAGTCCTGCAGACTGCATGGATACTCCAAATCTGGATGAAACGCGCTCCCTGTAATCTCTGTGGATATCTGTGGTCATTATTGCACGTTCCCCAAGCGCATCTAAGAACCATGTTGTTCTAACTAAATGTAGCTGTAGTCTAATATAAGAACCATGTTGTTCTAACTAAATGTATCTGTAGTCTAATATAAGAACCATGTTGTTCTAACTAAATGTATCTGTAGTCTAATCTAAGAACCATGTTGTTCTAACTAAATGTATCTGTAGTCTAATCTATGAACACAACAACGCGGGACAAGCTTTGTTTGTGGGACATCATGGCGGCTCTATTGCAAGGGGTGTGGTCTTAAGAAATCAGGCAATCTTATTGGTTATTATTCTCCGCGTGACTCACAGGGTGGAAAGGTCCATTGTCAACAATTGTTATTTTTGTTCACAAAAGTTCAACCTGCCAAAGACAATGATGGTGCCATCATTGAGTCCATCCTCATCTCCTCCATCATGAACGAGAGGGTCGCCTCCATGCGATTACAAGTTGCTGGGGGGAAGGCTCTGACTGTTGTGCTTATGCACAGAGCAGAAGTTCAGAGTATCTGGCCTTCTTGGAGTCTCTGGGTGGCATCCTGGAAAGGGTTCCATCTCCCAAGTGCATCCCGGGGGAGGTTGGGGACATAGAATCCGAGTGGGCCATGTTCAGAGCCTCCATTTTAGAAGTGGCTGCTAGGAGCTGTGGTCAAAAGGCTGTCGGTGCCTGTCATGGCGGCAACCCAAGAACCTGTTGGTGGACACCAGTGGTGAAAGAAGCCGCCAGGCTGAAGAAGGAGGCCTTTCAGACTTGGGGGCTTGGTAGGCCCAGGGGTCTCCTGAAACAGCAGACAGGTATATATACATATATATACTGTATATACTGTATATATACATATATATTTACAGTATATATATAGTCATCATGACATCATGTATCTCTCCAGACCAAACATGGATACCTGTTACAACTTATTTTGTCATTGCATTTTGCTCTGTATTAAAGTAGCCTAAATGTAGTCTGCTCGACACTTGATCAACTATTTCCATAAGGCGACGTGATCATTCTGATTATGCGTCAGATGCTTACATTTTGGGCTTAATGGGTGTATGTCTAATCACATTGTCGAGGAATACTGCAACAATTCCCGGTCAGATACATCAATGTTTAAGCTTCTTGTTAAGCAGCTTCAGCTGTTCAAGCAGAACAGCGGGCAAAATGGAGATGGAGGAGGGAAACATCTGGAGATTTAGCAGGAAGCGTGATGTGACTGCATCTAGACCTTCCATTTGGAAAGGCTGTGGCTCTGCGAGACACACTCCGCCGTTCGACTTGTGTCAAGGCCAAGCTCCCTAATCACAAGTCAAGTGCCACCACCCCTGACTTGTTATTGGCCCAAAACTGGTCCTGCAGTCTCCCATGAAAGTGACAAAAGAGAGATTGGAAATGGAGGCGTGTGATATCATAATTATACTGAGAATAATGAGTTAACCATTATCGCAAAGTAATCATTCGCTTTTTGAGTAAATTCTATTACTGTTATGCACCATCTCTGTCATAAATGATGAGTCTTTGCTCTGCAATTTGAATAATGTTTTTCATAAGCGATTCAATGAATTGAAAGCAAATGACTCTAGTCAATCTAAAAATCTAATCAAATAAATTATCAGGCTCAATTTGCAATTACATTATTGCTACTGGGCACATCTGTTAGCCAGAATATACTGTACATATGCTGTATCGCTTTCCCATTGGTGCAGGTCTTGCGATGATCACTTGAGCTGCGTAAAGATACAGTAGATCAATATTCATTTGGCTGAAAGCCTACAGTCTAGACCACACACACACACACACACTCCATCAAACTTGCACTTGAATGCTTAAAAACCCATACACAGTTTAAGAGCCGACGGTACGGGCACACACACACACACACACACACACACAGTCACATGCATACATGTACATGCTGGAAATGACAGACTTGCATGCATCATTTACAAGCCGGGATGGCTCTGCAGCGGAGGACTCAGCGTCTATGGCAACCCCCGTCTTCTGTTTCAGGGAAAAGACTAGAAAGAGCATTGGTGGGAATTGTCCTCTCGAATAAAGCACTGTGACAAAGTAGGCCTTGTTGTGTGGGTGTGGGTGTGGGTGTGTGTGTGGGTGTGGGTGTGTGTGCAGTTGTGTACCACTGTGTGAGTGCCTGTGTGTTTTTGTCTGTGTGCGTGTGTTAAGCTGCATGCGAGTTGTGTATATAGTTTAAGGTTTTATACTGCATACTTTATCCTTTAACCTTGAGCTGGACAGGGCTATTCTTTCCTCTATAAATGGAGCGCACGTTGTCTGCATCTTATTTAGTGCTCTACATCCTGCCTATTATTTCCCCATTTATTGAGGGGAAGATAACAAAAAACGTTCACCAATATTACTGCGTTTGTTGCTTGCTATATAATCCAAAGTAGTGTGGGTGGTGAAACAGATCTTTTTGCTAAAGTCTTAATATATTCTATTCTTTTTTCATTTGCAATGTAAAAACACATGAGGCATTGCTTGTGGTACAATGAGGTTTTATTTGATTATTTGTTTTACACAGTTTGTTGTTTACCTGTTTAAAGGCCACGTAGCCGGGCATAGAGAGCAGAGTAGAGATGAGTCGTGTGGCTTCCCTGGTACGTATAGCAGCTTCAGTTGATTATAAGGGCGTTCGATGGCAGAGGTGTTGTGCCGGCGTCTGTGTCCCATGTATTATGGGCGTAAGGCTATGCTCTGGTTTCAGCAGTGGGTCCATCATGGAAGTGTGTGTGTGAGTGTGTCTGTGTGTGTGTGTGTGTTCACTGTATGGTCATGGATTTTTGAGTGCCTGTGGCAGACCCGGAAGATGGACATGAAAAGATGTCCCTTTCATCCGATTCCATCCCTCTCTCTCTCTGTCTGTCTGTCTGTCTGTCTGTCTGTCTGTCTGTCTGTCTGTCTGTCTGTTTGTCCGTCTGTCCGTCTGTCTGTATCTTGCATGACAGTGAATCCCGCCCTGGGCTCTCAGTGTTGGTTTGTGAGAGAGAGAGAGAGAGAGAGAGAGTGTACAGGAAAACAAAAGGAGATTGAACGGTTCATTCAGAGTTGAAGAGTTGAATGTAAAGAGCCAACCAGAGTGCTCATTGTCTGTTGTTTGCGTAGAGCCCTCTCTGTCTCTCTTCTGTAATGCGATCCGCTTTAATTGCCCTCCACCCGTTTGATCTTTTTAAACTCACAATTTATTTTTTTTGTATGTGAAATGTAATAAGATTGTCTCGCCAGTCTAAAGCAGTTTGTTTCCCAAAGAAAGTGGGGTAATGTGTATGGGGAGGGGTTGTATGTGTGTGTTTCTGGGTGTGTGCTCGGTAAATGGCCTCAGAATGTATGTGCTCAGTATAGTGGCTGTGTGTTCAGAGTAACTGGGTTTTGTTCTCAGCTGAAGCTGGGTTGTTTGTCTTTATGTGTGTTTATTTGCCCAGGTTCTCTCACAACTCTCTTCTGCCTCATCCACACATATACGGGTGATTCTGAAAACATATTTTCCACCCTCTGTTTTCAAAAATACCAACATTGTTATAGAACATACTGTATGTCCACAAGAGACAAAGGCAACAGAGGCAAAGATGATTTAAAAGGCTCATAAAGGGCAGTGGCTCAGGAGGTAGGGTGGTTGCCTGGTAACTGGAAGGTTGCTGGTTCTATCCCCGGCTCCACCTAGCCAAGTGTCGAGGTGTCCCTGAGACCTAATTCATACTCAAGGTTGACACCACCTTGTATGAATGTGAAACCCATGCGATGTAATGACTATGTTAACGAGGTCATCTTGTAATTAAACCTAAGAGTACTAGCAATCTCAATGTGTAATTTGCGGTCATGATGTCCTTGTTTAGCAAAGCCTCAGTCTCATCTGTCTATATGAATATACAAAAAACTGTTTTGAAAAATCTCCAGTTTTTCAGAAGCATACTTTTCAGTTACCTGAAACAGCCGTTTTGGTGCGGACAGGAGACCAAAGCACCAATCTAAGATAGTACCGGAATGCCTGCCTCTGCGTTTTGGTGTGCATTGTTTACTACCCTCGTGAGTTTGCTTCATTCAAATCCAGACTCCAGACTTAGTTATTGTCTTCGGGGACTTTAACAAAGGAAATCTCACAAAGAATATGAAGACTCTGTTGGACAAAGAAAAGGGAGTCTTTTTGCGGGAGTCCGTCCAGGGAGTGCTACAGCTTCATCCTTCCTTCCTCCCATCCTAGCCATGTGCCGAGACTAGCAGATGTCGCCGCAACCCCTCCAATCTCCTTCTCGCCTTGATGTGAGAGGGCCACTCTGGAATTGCCAATCTTCGGTCAAGATAACTGAGACAATTCTGGCCTACGCCGCCCTCCAGTCTCTCCACTTCTTGGCTCTCACAGAGACCTGGATCATCCCGGAAAACAATGCCACTCCAGCCGCCCTCTCCACTATCTACTCTTTCTCCCACACCCCCTGACCCTCAAAAAAGGTATTCATCTGAATTAATAATAATGGGGCACCACCCTGAAATCAGGGACCAATAACCGGACAGTGGATTAAGTCTCATAAAATATTCTAAGCTATCAAATTGGAACTATGATCAATAATTACCATACCAATAGCTAGTAGAGGGGGCTGGCTTCAACACAATATTCAAGCAAAAAACACAAAGTTAATATATAGGAATGTATATTAAAAAACAAAGGATAATAGGCATAGTTAATAGATTGTTCAAAGCATAAAAGTGTGGGTGTGTGCATGTGACAAAGAAAGAGGGAATGTGTGGGGGAGGTGGTTCTAACAAAGGGATCTACGTGATCAGTAAGTGACGAGGTGGGAGGATTTGAATCGCTCTCTTCTAACACCAATATCAAACACTAAAACAAGATGTATGCGCTTTGTTAGAAAAAGGGAGAGAAAACCAAAAGAGAAGGGCATGTACAGATCTAACAATGCACAGGGATCCACTTTAGATCGAAACATAATGGAAAGAGGCAAAACGTGTTTACAATATCGTCCGACAATATCAATAAACACTTTAAGCATACAATCTTATAACACAGGTCTACCTCCTCCTCTGAGAGGGGGGCAAAGGCTTGTGAAATCCAACCACGCCACCACCTGCCCCCTTGACCCAATCCCATCCACCCTTCTCCAAGACATTTCGGGCGAAATCCTCCCCTTCGTTACCACCCTCAATTCAGGCCTTTTTCCAACCGCCTTCAAGACTGCCATAATCAAGCCACTCCTCAAGAAACCCACCCTTGACACCATTGACGTCGAGAACTATGGACCTGTATCTCTCTTTCATTTCTCTCCAAAACCCTAGAATGTGCTGCCTCTACTCAACTATTCTCCTATCTCTCTCAAAACAACCTGCTAGACCCTCATCAGTCAGGCTTCAAGGCTGCACACTCCACGGAGACGGCCCTGCTCGCGGTAACCGAGTCCCTCTGTGACGCCAGAGGCTCGTCCCTCTCATCTGTTCTCATCCTTCTTGACCACCAGATTCTCCTCTCCACTCTCCGCATTATTCTGGTTCACTTCCTACCTGACAGATCACACTTATCAGGTTACATGGAATGGCTCCCTATCCAGACCCTGCACACTTGACACCGGCGTCCCCCAAGGCTCAGTAATAGGACCCCTACTGTTCTCCTTATACACTAGATCTCTAGGCCCTGTAATTACATCCCTCGGCTTCTCATAACACTGCTACGCAGACGGCACCCAACTGTTCCTTTCCTTCCCCCCCACCCAAATCACAACAGGCATCTCTAAATGCCTGACTGCCAACCACCTGAAGCTTAACCTAGACAAAACTGAGCTTATCTTCATGCTGGGGAAAGACTGCCCTCAGATGGACCTACTTGTCAACACTGAGGACATTGAAGTCTCCCCTGCACCCACTGCAAGGAACCATGGCGTGGTACTGGATGACCAGCTGTCCTGCAACGCCAACATCACCTCAGTGGCCCAATCTTGTAGAATTGCTCTCTACAATATCCGCAGGATCCGGCCCTTCATCACACGTGATCTTCGTCCAATCGCTCGTCATCACTCGCCTCGACTACTGCAACTCTCTCCTGGCTGGTCTCCCCACCTCCCCTTACAAATCAAACCCTTACAACACATCTAGAATGCAGCAGCGCGGCTGGTGTTCAACTTACCAAAATTCTCCCATGTAACCCCCATCTTCCGCGACCTCTACTGGCTCCCGGTAATCACTCGCATTAGATTCGAGACACTGGTACTGGCATTCATGGCTGTCAGCGGATTGCCCCAACCTACCTCCAAATGTTAGTCAGTTAGTTAAGCCCCAGACCGAGCAATCTTGTTACCACTAGTAGTAACTAGTGTTACTACTAGTAATAGTTGTGCTAATATGAGTAGCACACATACGGTAGTATACAATAGCTGTAGTAGGCTATATAGTGTTATATAGTATATAGTGTATATGGTGTATTCCAGGTTGTTTCATCATTTACTCTTGCACAAACCCACAGGCCAATGAAGACAGTGATTGCGATCATAAGTCAGTGAACCACCATGCTTGCACACTGTTTAACTTCACCTCTGCAGTTTTCCAAATATCTGACCATTATGTTTTCTCTGCAAGTCAAAGGAACCCAGTCTTTATGTTAATGGAAGGTAATTATCCATTGTCAACCGGCCTTCGCAGTGCTTGCAAGATTTTATTTTACGGTTTTATTGTCACTAATAATACCAATACAGCTTTAAAAAAGGACCACTGACTCCCAAACAGTGTGCTGTGGGATTTTGTAACAACCATGAATTATTATAGCAATATATATAGCTATACAAAAAGTTTGGAATTCATTTTGTATGTATTTTATCAGTACTTTGTACACACTCAAAACACGCAAATTGTTCCGAACGATAGGAGTGATAACACATGTTAGAGAGTCTATTTTGCACAGATATGAATACAGGTGTGCCTTGAGATTGCAGCTTGCCCCTTAATTATGGCCACTGGCATAGCCATTACAGGGCACACGTTAAGCACCCTATGATCATGAACAAACAACAACAACTTTTCACTGTTTTTTGTTTTGGCCATGAGTGACGTGAGACACACCGTGATCATCAAGTGGGCTAAGCAGGCGGTTTACCTGATGTTGTGCTTAAATACCAGTTCACAGCGACATTGTGTTGCATTGTGTGTACAATGTACTCTGCAGGAGAAATAGGCCACCTGACAAAAATAGACTGGTGGCCCATGGCTGGGCCCCCAGTTAGGTAGACAGACACCACAGTATTATTGCAGTTTTCTAGATGTACCTAGATAATGAGGCTGGAAGGAAAGCCAAAGCATTGTATTTTTGTATTCATTTGTATTCATCTAGCCTTTACATTTATTTACTTAATCTATTTATAATTACAGGTGATGTTCAAGTTTTCTTTCTCAGACGTGCCCTGCAAGCAGGTTGTTGAAGAAGAACCAACCCCCCTGACCCTGCCTTTCATTTAGTTTCTCTTTTAATTCAGTTTCAATGAGCGGAGGACAGGTGTGTCACATCAACTCATAACCAGCAGGCCACCGGGGAACTGTGGCTGTGTCCCAAATGGCCGTGTCCCTGCCTTCCAATGCTACCTTAATACGCAGCTTTTTAGCCGTTTAGGACACAGTCCATTTAAGAATTTATGCATGCAGTAGCACTTTTCTAACCTAATAGAGGGGGTAATCTAATAATTGTACAAGCAGTCTTGGGTTCTTCTTTAAAATGTTCAGTGTAGGACTTATATTAACCATGGAAGCATCCAGTTGGTTGAATGCAGCAGGCTAGGTCACTAAGTAACTCAAACTAACTGATGACTCAAATGTATTCCTTTTCTCCCTGAATATGTCCAAGTAGTGTCTTATCAAGGTGTCAGGACAGAGTTGGCAACCGGACCGGAATGGGGCTTTTGAGAAAAACTCACAGTCACACTGGCATCACTTAACTCCTCAAATACTAATGTGTACTATTACAGAGTTAACAGTCATATGTACGATCATTACAGGGTGAATACTAATGTGTACTATTACAGGGTTAATAGTCATATGTACGATCATTACAGGTTGAATACCAATGTGTACTATTACAGAGTTAACAGTCATATGTACGATCATTACAGGTTGAATACCAATGTGTACTATTACAGGGTTAATAGTCATATGTTCTATCATGACATGATTGTCTCCCTGTGTGAGTGTAAAGTTGTTTGGGTGAGCAGTTCAGACTACAGAAAGTTGCAAGCACGTTTCGAACAGGTTTCGAACACGTATCGCTCTCATTAGATTCAAGACACTGGTACTGGCCTACAAGGCTGTCAGTGGAACCGCCCCTACCTACCTCCAAACATTAGTCAGACCCCACGCCCCAGCTCGAGGACTCCGCTCAACAACTTCGGCGAAACGACTGTACCTCCTTCACTAAGACAGCTGACCTTTGAGGCAATATCTACCCTTTTGTGTTTACTTGTATGTGTGCGTCTCTCTCTCTCTCTGTGTGTGTGTGTGTGTGTGTGTGTGTGTGTGTGTGTGTGTGTGTGTGTGTGGCGGTCGGGCACAACAGAATTCACTCATACTGGAAGGGGAGGACAGCACGGAGGAGGAACTTAGGTGAGCCTGTATCGCCAAATGGCCGTGTCCCTGCCTTCCAATGCTACCTTAATACGCAGCTTTTTAGCCGTTTAGGACACAGTCCATTTAAGAATTTATGCATGCAGTAGCACTTTTCTAACCTAATAGAGGGGGTAATCTAATAATTGTACAAGCAGTCTTGGGTTCTTCTTTAAAATGTTCAGTGTAGGACTTATATTAACCATGGAAGCATCCAGTTGGTTGAATGCAGCAGGCTAGGTCACTAAGTAACTCAAACTAACTGATGACTCAAATGTATTCCTTTTCTCCCTGAATATGTCCAAGTAGTGTCTTATCAAGGTGTCAGGACAGAGATGGCAACCGGACCGGAATGGGGCTTTTGAGAAAAACTCACAGTCACACTGGCATCACTTAACTCCTCAAATACTAATGTGTACTATTACAGAGTTAACAGTCATATGTACGATCATTACAGGGTGAATACTAATGTGTACTATTACAGGGTTAATAGTCATATGTACGATCATTACAGGGTGAATACTAATGTGCACTATTACAGGGTTAATAGTCATACATACTATCATTACAGGTTGAATACCAATGTGTACTATTACAGGGTTAATAGTCATAGTTCTATCATGTAGATGTTTGGGTGAGCAGTTGAGCTAGGGTG
>PIJE02000585.1:47500-50000 GCA_002895965.2 Coryphaenoides rupestris | reverse complement strand
CTGTTCCCATGAGGTGGGGGTTTCTTGATTTTTAATAAAGGATATCTGCAGAGAAGGTCAAGGTTATTCAATTGTTCAGCATTCATCTCCTCATTTTCTCCCTCTCTCTCTCTATTCCCCTCTTGCTCTCTATCTACCTATCTCTCTATCTCTACACCTCTCTATTCCTCTCACTCTCTTTATCTACCTCTCCTTCTCTCGTTGTTGTATGGGTGATCGCTTGTGTGTTTTTTGTGGACACATGTTGAATTTGTGTGTGTGTGTATGTGTGTGTGTGTGTGTGCGCGTGTATGTGCACAGCCTGTCATGCCATCCATCCCTGTCTATAAAGGAGTTGATCAATTCTCTCCCAGTAGACTCAGCATATGTATTCCCGCTGAGGGCAGTGACAGACAGATGACGCCATGATGTAATGGTATAGTTATGTTTTAAAAATAGAATCATTTGTCGTATTGTATTGAAGTATAGAGATGTCACAGGGGTTTAGTTTATTGTTGCTCTGTGTGTGGCTGACTGTTAAACTCTGCGACCTATAAATGAAGCATCTGTCTCTTAACGCCTGCTGCTGTAAATACTCTTATTGTGTGTGGTAGTTTTTGTTTGTCTGTCTGCCTTTCTATAGAGAATATTGCTGTGGGTGATGTCACTCCCAGCTGACTAAACATCAAGTAAACATTACCACTACAGTCCTTTGTCTGTGTGTGTGCGTGTGCGTGTGTGTGTGTGCGCGTGTGCGTGTGTGTGTGTGTGTGCCTGTGTGTGTGTGTGTGTGTTTGAGCGCATTTTGTTTGTAGCAGCGTTTTAAGAACAAGCGGTAAATAAAACATTGTCTGGCAATTTGTCATTTATCAATATTGAATTGTTGATATGTAATGTGTCCATTGTTCATTGGCATATGTGTTAGGGTTTGTTGAGGTAAGACCCAGGCGCACAGCAATGGAGGAGGCGTAGGTTTGAGTTCAAACCCAAAGGGCGATTTAATTAAGAACACAAAGGGGATTGCCACAAAAGGATGCCACAAAATAATAGAGACAGGATGAGGGCTCTGCGGGTTGGCTCGACTCAGCAGGGGGGGTCCTGGGATGCTGGAGGGATGAGGAAAAGGAGGATGAGTGATCAAGATCACAGGTAAGGTAAAGGCAAAAAGGTTTGGCACAACAACTGCGTGAAGTTAAATTGGCGAGAGGAAAAAACACTACAGGTTCTTGTAGGGTTGGCGGTGATTGCGGATCAGGGACAGGTGTTTCAAGTATATATATTTTTTTTTATTGTCACTTCACAATTTACACGTGAGTATAAGCAGTGAGTGAAAATCTTTTTGTGCAAAACGCCCGACAGCCGACAGTAATTATAAAGGAATACAAAATAGAATAGAACTACAAAATAGAAATAGAACTGTACAAAATAGAAATAGAACTATAAATAGAATTCTATGTGAAATAAGTAAATGAAATATAAAATGAAATGGAATATACAACAAAAATATCCAGGTGAGCAATACACATATAAATCAATGTACTAAAATATACATTGTTATATGCTGACATTCACAGAATGTCACAGAATACCTTCTCAGACAGTCGACACAACACTAGCACCAGCAGTTGGCACCAGGACTAGCACCAACACCAGTACTAGCACCAGGACCAGCACTAACACCAGTACTAGCACCAGGACCAGCACTAACACCAGTACTAGCACCAGGACTAGCACTAACACCAGTACTAGCACCAGCACTAGCAGTAACACTAGCACCAGCACCAGCACCAGCAGTAACACTAGCACCAGGACCAGCACTAGCAGTAACACCAGCACTAGCACCAACACTTAGCACTGCTACCAGCGCTAGCTCCAGCAGTAACAACTTATCACCAGGACTAGCACTAGCACCAACACTTAGCACTAGCATTTAGACATTGATGCCGAACTTGTTCAGCAGCCTGATGGCCTGACTGTGGAAGCTGTCTCTGAGTCTGCTCGTCACTTGATACTGCGGTATCGCCTGCCTGACGGTAGAAGTGTGTACAGTTCGTGGCTGGGGTGGTTATTGTCTTTAATAATCCGTTTGGCCTTGGCCACGCACCGCCTGGTGTATATATCCAGGAGGGAGGGAAGCTCACCTCCAACGATGTACTGTAGGTGCGGTGATTGGGAATGACAAGCAGGTGAGCAGAGTCGTGCTTGTGGCAGCGTCATCGCCGCTCCGCTGTTGTGCCTGCGCCAACGTGCTGGGAATGTCAGACTCCGACTCCGAGAGGTGAGAGAAGTGGGAGGAGCCTGCCGAGTGGACAGGGCCGGCGGGGGATGGGGGACGTGAGCGCCTGGTAGCCGGGGGGAACTCTGGAGAGCCGGAACGGCGTATGCCCGGTCCGAGGCGGCGCGCAGAGGAGCGCGAAGGGCGCATAGCGGGAGGAGAGAGGGGTGGACGTGGAGGCGAGGACGGGCGAGCCGTAACACTATGTACATTATTGTCAATTGTTCATCTCCATCGGTCAATTGT
>PIJE02000585.1:5000-42500 GCA_002895965.2 Coryphaenoides rupestris | reverse complement strand
TGTCTTGCTCAGGGACACCTCCACACTTAGCTAGGAGGAGCAGGTAGGGTTAGGTGGTGTCTTGCTCAGGGACACCTCCACACTTAGCTAGGAGGAGCAGGTAGGGTCTTGCTCAGGGACACCTCCACACTTAGCTAGGAGGAGCAGGTAGGGTTAGGTGGTGTCTTGCTCAGGGACACCTCCACACTTAGCTAGGAGGAGCAGGTAGGGTTAGGTGGTGTCTTGCTCAGGGACACCTCCACACTTAGCTAGGAGGAGCAGGTAGGGTTAGGTGGTGTCTTGCTCAGGGACACCTCCACACTTAGCTAGGAGGAGCAGGTAGGGTTAGGTGGTGTCTCGCTCAGGGACACCTCCACACTTAGCTAGGAGGAGCAGGTAGGGTTAGGTGGTGTCTCGCTCAGGGACACCTCCACACTTAGCTAGGAGGAGCAGGTAGGGTTAGGTGGTGTCTTGCTCAGGGACACCTCCACACTTAGCTAGGAGGAGCAGGTATGCAACATTGACCAACTGGTTCTGAGATAACATCCAAACTCCATCAAAACTATCCATCCATCCATCCATTCTCGTCCGCTTATCGGGGTCGGGTCGCGGTGGCAGCCGGCTAAGCAGGGTCCCCCAGGCTTCCTTCTCCCCAGCCACACTCTCTAGTTCTCCTGGGGGATCCCGAGGCGTTCCCAGGCCAGACGAGATATATAATCTCCAGCGGGTTCTGGGTCTGCCCCGGGGTCTCCTCCCAGTTGGACGTGCCCGGAAAACCTCCAAAGGGAGGCGCCCGGGGGCATCCTAATCAGATGCCCGAACCACCTCAGCTGACTCCTTTCGATGCGGAGGAGCAGCGGCTCTACTCCGAGCTCCCTCCGGATGTCTGAGCTCCTCACCCTATCTCTAAGGCTGAGCCCAGCCACCCTGCGGAGGAAACTCATTTCGGCCGCTTGTATCCGCGATCTCATTCTTTCGGTCACTACCCAAAGCTCGTGACCATAGGTGAGGGTTGGAACGTAGATGGACCAGTAAATCGAAAGCTTCGCCTTCCGGCTCAGCTCCCTCTTCACCACAACGGACCGGTACAGCGCCCGCATCACTGCAGACGCTGCACCGATCCGTCTGTCCATCTCCCGCTCCATTTTGCCCTCACTCGTGAACAAGACCCCGAGATACTTGAACTCCTTCGCTTGGGGCAGCAACTCACTCCCAACCCGGAGGGAACACTCCACCGTTTTCCGGCAGAGAACCATAACTAAACATGTGGGTAGCCTAATAAAGTGTGGAACAGTCGTTCTTGGTACCCATTGATTGCCCTCGTAGCCCTGTGAATAGAGCCAGTGATTACAGCCCACTGAAGTGAGCGTGCTGCCTGCTGGGGTTGAAGACCGTGTTCACAGCAGCACTGGCTGAGACTGAGCTTACTAGCAGGCGTTCTCATCCCCCCAGACATTGGAAATGTGTTTCCGTCAGTTAAATGAGCTTTGAATTTCATTCAGTGTAAGGCCAGCATACGTGAGATGGCAATCTAAATTGAATTCGCTTAATACTGATAATAATAATGATCTTTCATCAACATAATGCCCTCCTTATGCTGCCCATGTGACAGAGACACTGCATACTAGAGAGAGCGAGCGAGAGAGAGATAATTAAATTGAAGATTTGTACCTGGAAGATATGACAATTGAGCTCTCTCTTACCCCCATCCTCTCTATATGTCACACCCATCGCTCTTTCTCTCTTGTTCACTCTTGCTCTCCCTCCCAATCTCTGTCCATTTATGTCTTTTGGCCCGTGTGTCTGCTTTCTATTCAACATCAATTATTCATCTGGGCCAAATTAATATTTCAAAGAGCGCTGGACTGGACTCTTCCTACCACTTCCTTACCCCTCTTTCCTCTCTCTCTCTCTCTCTTGCTCCATTTCTCTCTTTGTCTGTCTCTCTGGTTCTTTTGCACCTGCTCTTAGCTATTACATACACCGTAGCCCTCCCCCCCCCCCCCCCACCCTCCTCACAAACTCGGTTATTTTTACCAACTGCTGTGTGTGTGTTTGTGTGTTGTGTCTGTGCTCCCAACAAGCAGTACACTGTTCTTGGGGACATTTTTGTGATGCAATAATACGACACGTGTGTTGATGTGAAGCCTACTTGTGTTACACATGTGCTGTTGTGTGTATTGTTGTGTGTGTGTGTGTGTGGTGTGTGTGTTGTGTTGTGTGTTGTGTTGTGTGTTGTGTTGTGTTGTGTTGTGTGTTGTGTTGTGTTGTGTGTTTTGTGTTGTGTTGTGTTGTGTTGTGTTGTGTGTTGTGTTGTGTTGTGTTGTGTTGTGTGTTGTGTTGTGTTGCGACAAAATGATTTGCTTTGGAAGAAGTCTTATTTAACCATAAGAACTTTTTACTTCAATGAAAATGGTACTGGTACTGTTGCTAATAGTGTTTTTGAAATTACTTTTATCCAAAGTGACTTACAAAGAGTACATTTGTTGAAGGAGACAGCAATATATCACTGTGGTACATAAAGATAAGAATAGAGCAGGTTTCAAGCATTCATAGTTTTAAGGCTAATAGAATGAGTTTCATAATTGCTAGGTTGCCTGCATAATAGCTGAGATAAGAGCAGACGTGTTTCTGAGTGCAATCACACAAATGTGTGTCACTTCAATGTACGTCAACAGGATTGTGGGATCAGACTGGCTGAAGCTAACCCATCTCAGTCAGGCCGAGTGGCAACAGCTCTCAACAGGCTATGTTAGATGTGTCTGTTATAATATGATAAACCTGTCAAATGGTCAACGGTATTCAGTCAAGTCAGGATATTAGATGACTCCATAATATCACTCTCTGTATGCAACGTTATCGTGACGCGACAATGATTTAGAGGGACTATAATGTTGGTGTTGTGGTGGGTTACCGGCCTACTGTTCTCCAACTGTGGCCAGGATCCCTTCCAGCAGACCCAGGCTTGTCAGGGGAGTTCATGAAGTCACCGCCCCGCATAATTAATTATTCCTGGTTTCATAACCTGCAGGGCCGTCTCTTCACTTCAGTTCATTAATGTGTATTTTGGCCTATAGGATATGTCTGTACAGTAATATGGATTTGGCCGGTAATGGTCAAACTCAGTCACACACACTCCAGGCAATGTGTTCTATGCATTTAAAGACTACCTTCACTATTCAGTTAGTCTGTGTGTGTGTGTGTGTGTGTGAGGGAATGCTAGGTCCTAATATCCCAAGTTCCTTTTTGCTCAAATTTGCTGTCGAACATTCATTGTAAGGCGTTAGTACTTTAGCTAATATTCTAGTTTTAGATATATATACGGTATCAAGGGGTAAATCAGCCTCGTCTGTCAAGATCGCTGTCATTTTGTGTGTTACCTGTTGGTCGTTAGGTGTATTCGGGTTCAGTCGTGTCGTTTTCGTCGTTCGTTTCTGGTCCTGTTGCGTTCCTGACGTGTTTAATTGCTTTATGAAATAAAATCACAAGAATCCTCCTGCTGACTGCCTTTGGGTCCTCACCGTGTTACCAACCCTGAAAAACGGGGCACCCCCCTGAGATCAGGGACCAATAACCAGACAGTGGATTAAGTCTCATAAAATGTACTGAACTAAATTGTGACAAATAATTCTCATCAAAATGACCATTAATAGTTTGTAACGATTGAAGATTCTGAGTTTTTTACTCAACAGAGGCTGGCTTCACAATATTCAAGCAAGAACCACCAGTCGTACTTCTAGTTACAATATAAGAATGTTTATTAAATTCCAGTTGGCAATTGGCATGAAGTAAATACTCAAGAGACAAAAGGAAAAATGGCGGGTCAAACAAAATGGTGGCTCTGATGAGGCCATGTGTGTGGGGGAGGAACAGACAATGAGAGTGGCTGTTCAAGGGAGGTAGGAGGTAGTTGTGATAAAGGGATCTACGTAATGAGTGAGTGACTTGGTGGGAGGATTGAATCACTCACTTCTAACTCCAATGTCCACTATTTCATAGTGCTCTGTGTTTTGTCACTGGTGATGTGTTTCTCACTCTTCACTGTCTCTGATGTGAAAAAATGGGCTTGCCCTCCCTTACCATTCCAAGAGAGCAACACTGTCCTTTGTTTGTTTACAAAGCTTTGTCTGGCGAGCTTCCACTGTATCCATCCTCACTCTTGACTTTCAGTGCTATCATACTCGCTCGCAGACACACATTAAATTAAACACACCACACTATGAAGAATGAGGCAGGAAATACCTTTTTCAGTTTTTATGCTCCTGATAGATGGAATAGGCTGCAGGACTCTCTTAAACTGGACTAGTTTGTTTCTATGGAAAATTTCAGGCCGCTTTTAGAGTATGCATTATGTGGAGATTGCACGTGCTACATAGTCTTATGATTTCATGTGATTTTATATTGTTTTATATGGACTTTAGGCTAACTCTGCCCAGATATGTGCCTTACTTGGAATCGCGCTTGTAGTGATCAGATGGCGGTTTAATCTTTTCCAAAAACTGCATCGAACAAGTCCAACGGTGTTGCGTGTTTGGCGATCCCGATGTCCACTCGGGGTGGAAGAAAACATGGTCCGTTGATGTCTGGAAATAAAGGGGAATCAGGGAATAGGGGAACCTTTTTCCTCTCAAAACAAAACTGCATGGTTTGCAGGGAGTTGAGGGATGTTCTTGTGGTAGTTACTCTCAACGTAGACTTAGCTAAACTATTCTTATACTATGCCACAGCTAGTAGTGCATTAAGAAAAGGAGGTACTTTGTCCTCCTATTTAACTTATCTAATCGAGTAACCTATAACTACCCCTACAAATTGCGTACCCAGGACCACAGCACAACTGATCAGGTGCGTGGATGAGCCAGAGAGAGGATGAACGGGGCGTTTCCCTTCCTTCTAGAGGCTAGGTGACCTCAGTCTAGCCGACCAATGAGCAGACACGATTGGGTCTATGGGCAGGGCTTCACATTCAGGTGTGAAAATCGTGAAGGACTCCTTGGAAACTAAGTTCAGTAATGGCACTTTGTCCCCAGGACAAAGGAGCATGTAGTCCCAACCACCATTTTGAATGGCTGAGGCCCTACACCACCCTGCACAAGCGCACATGCACCAACACAAGCAGAATTATTTCTATGTAACTGTATCTATATCTATATCTATATCTATATCTATATCTAGCTTTCTGTAACATGTGCTACAGGGACCTCATAACAGCAGAGCTCAGACATCAACAGCATCACAGCTGGAGGTGGTGTGATTCTCAAGGCTGACTATTCAATGTGTTTGTTTCCAGGTTAAACGGATCCGTCGGGCTCGCTCACAGATGGACCAATCAACTACAAGTACAAGACCAAGTGCACATGGCTGATAGAGGGACAGTGAGTATTTGTTTTCTTCCACCTTTACTTTACTTTTTGTCTATGTTCTTGTTCGTACTTTTTTGTGCTGGTTTATCTTTGGGCTGTAAAGCGTGTGCGTACTGATATTATAACTTCATATTTAACGTTAGATGGCCATATTCCCCTTGTTCCTTGGCTCTGGAAAGAGTTTGTTAAGCGCTGTTGTGACTCCAGATTGAATTAGCTTCAGCCAGTCGGATCTTGCAATCCTGATGACGTATTTTGAAATTCCGTATTTTCAAAACACAGTTATAGCAAAAGTTACCGCTACCATTGTCATTGGAGTGAAAAAGTAAATATAATACAAATAAAGAAATTCCAAAACAGCATAAATATTGTTTTATTACTTTTGCCCAGTGTGGTCATCACTTACATCACAGGGCTAATAAGGCAACAATACAATCAGCTCACAAAATTCATAATGTTTTACTGCCTACTTTATGATTTTCTGTTGTGGTAGGCAATGAACCAGTTTCCTGTTTAGGCTGTTTTGGTTTCCTTTGGCTTGTGGAAGTGAATAAAGTTATTTCTGTCAAGTTGACTTGGTAATGTAGATGCTGTGGCCTACTGACATACAGTAGGCTAGATATATATTTTTACTGTAAATATTATGAATATTTCTGATTCTGATCCATCCAATTCAAGTTACAGTATCTTTAGTATTCTTTTGCACATTCTGCACATTCCGCTGAGCATCACCACTTTTCATTTCACTGCATTATCCTGTGGTGTGTATGTGACAAATTAAAGTTCTTCAATCTTAAATCTTGAATATTGAATCTCAACTCATCTTTCAAAGACTTCAAATATGTGTTGGATTTGTATTTGCATCTTGTCATAGCATACATCTATTTCACTATCTCTCTGTCAGGTAATTGCTCGTTTGCTCTATCTACACATTCGTTGGCTCTATAAATGAAACATGGAGAAAGGTAAATGAATGCACTTTCCCTAATGGTTCTGTTTACTCTCTCTCTCTCTCTCTCTCTCTCTCTCTCTCTCTCTCTCTCTCTCTCTCTCTCTCTCTCTCTCTCTCTCTCTCTCTCTCTCTCTCTCTCTCTCTCTCTCTCGGCCCAGTCCTCACTCGGTGCTCCGCCTGCGGTTCCAACACTTTGCCACCGAGTGCAGCTGGGATCACATGTACGTCTACGATGGGGACTCCGTCTTCTCCCCAATGGTCGCTGTTTTCAGGTGAAGAAAACCCCTCACTAGTGCCCTACCCCATATGCTAGGTCCTAGCCACACCATCTATAATACCGTACATGTATTGTACACTGTGCATATTACCATGCATGTGCAACCTTATGTAAATCAGAAGGCAGACAAAAAAGACCTGATTTTAGAAATTCTCTTGAGCAGGAAGAAACACGACTCGACAACATTCTTCACTTGAGCATCAAAACAGTGTTCTGCACCAAATATAATGCCAGCCTGCTTCATATTTTCCATAAGGGAACCAAGCTTGCTTTGGACCAGACTGGTAGAATTTGTTGGACCA
This sequence comes from Coryphaenoides rupestris, assembly GCA_002895965.2. NCBI lineage: Eukaryota > Metazoa > Chordata > Actinopteri > Gadiformes > Macrouridae > Coryphaenoides > Coryphaenoides rupestris. The sequence continues at coordinate 35,630 of PIJE02000585.1, read as the reverse complement.
GTAGCTATCATTTCAGATTTGTTGTCATTCAATTTTTAAATGTTTTGCGACATCCAGCATTTGACGTCATCAAGGCAGGCAAAGAGATTGTTTAAACTGCTGGAGTTACTGGACTGAAGAGGGAAATATAGCTGTGTGTCGTCCGCATAACAGTGGTGGGAGAAATTGTGGTTTTGAATTATCTGACTGAGAGGAAGAATGTATATTGAAAACAACAGAGACCCAAGAATGGACCCTTGCGGAACACCACAATTAAATTAAACAACTGAAGAGCAGGCATTTTATATGATAACTGAGAAAGTTCTATTTGTGAGATAAGAGCAACTGGAGAGCTTTACTCTTTAGCCGACCCAGGTTTCCAGACAGTGCAGGAGGACAGAATGATCATTGGTGTCAAAAGCGGCACTCAAATCTATAAGCATGAGGACAGAGCAGTTACCTCTATCTGCTGTAAAAAATTGGTCATTGGAGAACTTCACAAGGGCTGTCTCGGTGCTGTGGCGAGCTCTAAAAATGGACTGAAAACTATAAAAAATTGTAGCATTCTTAAAAGCGATTAATTGGCTAAAGATAACTTTCTCCAGCACCTTAGATAAAGATGATGGCAGAAGTCTGTTAGTAATCAATAAAATGCCAGGACCAACAGTGGGGAATAACTTTTTTAAAAACTTAGTTGGGATAGTGTCTAGATCACATTATGAGGATTTCATCTGAGTGATTTGAAACTGGGTGAGGGAGCTAAGATGTGGACCTGATAAAATTTGAGACCGGATGCTAGTAAAAACTAGGGAACTGGAGACTGGTTTTAGTGGGGTGTGGGGAGTATTTCAGTCAGTGGGGTAGGAGAAGCCTTACAGGAGTGCAAGGTCAGTTCAATGGTTGTAGATACAAGATGATGTCTCTGTTCCCGCAGTAGCCTTTTAACCAGATGTGGAGTTGGCGTATGCAACTAAACTTCACGTCACCAAAACTATAGGGGGGGGGGGACCTGAAATAATTACCTGCCTCCCTGTGTCCAGCAGACCATACATTATACCATATACTGAACATCATATCAAATACCATACAGTACACATGTACTATACACTATGTAATCACATGGAATCGCTCCCTGTCCCATCCATCCATCCATTTGCGTCCGCTTATCCGGGGCCGGGTCGCGGTGGCAGCCGGCTAAGCAGGGCCCCCCAGGCTTCCTTCTCCCCAGCCATGCTCTCTAGTTCCTCCTGGGGGATCCTGAGGCGTTCCCAGGCCAGACGATATATATAATCTCTCCAGCGGGTTCTGGGTCTGCCCCGGGGTCTCCTCCCAGTTGGACGTGCCCGGAAAACCTCCAAAGGGAGGCGCCCGGGGGGCATCCTTATCAGATGCTAACCACCTCAGCTGACTCCTTTCGATGCGGAGGAGCAGCGGCTCTACTCCGAGCTCCCTCTGGATGTCTGAGCTCCTCACCCTATCTCTAAGGCTGAGCCCAGCCACCCTGCGGAGGAAACTCATTTCGGCCGCTTGTATCCACGATCTCATTCTTTCGGTCACTACCCAAAGCTCGTGACCATAGGTGAGGGTTGGAACGTAGATGGACCAGTAAATCGAAAGCTTCGCCTTCCGGCTCAGCTCCCTCTTCACCACAACGGACCGGTACATCGCCCGCATCACTGCAGACGCTGAACCAATCCGTCTGTCCATCTCCCGCTCCATTTTGCCCTCACTCGTGAACAAGACCCCGAGATACTTGAACTCCTTCGCTTGAGGCAGCAACTCACTCCCAACCCGGAGGGAACACTCCACCGTTTTCCGGCAGAGAACCATGGCCTCAGACTTGGAGGTGCTGACTCTCATCCCGACCGCTTCACACTAGTCAGACCCCATGCCCCAGCCTGAGCGCTCCACTCAACAACTTAGGCTAGACGACTAAGAACATGCAAACATCAGTCTGCCAAGTCCCAACTCTTCTCTGGCACCGCAGTGGTGGAATGAGCTCCTGGCTGACATCAGGATGGCAGAGTCACTCACCAGCTTCTGCAAGAGACTCAAGACCCGCCCCCGCCGTCCCTCTCCTAACCCTAGCACTAACTTGCGTGTTTGTACGTCTTGGCATTATTAATAGTACTTAGTACTGCTGACTGAATATTTTATTATTCTATTGTTTACTGTTTATTCCTCTATTGTTTTATTATTATATTGCTATGCAACCTCTGGCACACAAATGTCCTTCAGGATTAATAAAGTTTTTATATTTTCTTATCTTATCTTAGCATATTGTATGTTCTTAGATGTTGGTAATGCACTCTGAGTGGCACGTCTGCTCTTATCTCAGCTATTATGGCAGGCAACCGAGCAATTATGAAAACTCACTTCTATTAGCCTTGCAACTATGAATGCTTGAAACCTGCTCTATTCTTATCTTTATGTACCACAGCAACATTATTGCTGTCTCCTTCAACAAATGTACTCTTTGTAAGTCGCTTTGGATACAAGTGCCAAATGCCCTAAATGTGAATGTAAATGTAACATACCATACATGTAGTACATCGTGCAAAATATGATACATGTAGCACTATACAAATATGCTGTATAAAATACCATACGACATACATCCAGTATTTCTGTAAAATACTGTACATTGACGAGACATTTTAAGTGATATACCATGCATCTACTATATACACCATACAAAATACCACACACACACACACAGACACACACACTATGAATGTCTTATACTCCGTGCAAAACACTGCACGACGCGTAATATAAATCCCATACACCATATGGTTTACAGTCTTTCTTTCTACAACCTTTTTATCGTTTGTTATCGGCTCAGCTGTTCTCTGCTCAGATGCTTATTGAGGTGATGCGACATCGATAAATTGTCTACTTGTCTGTCTGTCCGCATGCCAAGTACTTCTGTCCTGTCCACCTGCCTGCTAGAGAACTACAGACCATCTGTAGCTCCCCATATGTCCTCACACACGCTGCTTTCACAGTGTGAATATTTCCATCTCAGAATTGGAAAGTAACTTATTTGCATAATTTAAAAATTCTCGCTTCTATATCTATATCTATTCTAAACCAAGACACACATGTTCATTATTATTATTATTATTACTCGTAGTAGTAGTAGTGCTAGCAGTATGAATATTTACTCACTGACTGAACAATCGTGGTCACGTGGCCCGGTCTACTCATTTATCATTCTGTATCGTGTAACGTGTGTCAGTGTGAAACGTGATCTAAACATAACTGATTCAAAAGAATACAATAATGTTGTGTACATAACAGTACAGTGAGGCTGCTTTGGCCTATTGGTCACACAAGGGGCTGGGGTGGTGTAGACTTGTGTTGGTGTGTTAGCGCACCACCTGTACCATGCTGCCAATGCCAACAATAAATGACATTGCTTCTACTGGAAAGTATTGCACCACATACGCTAAGCAACCTGAAACACAATTACACATAATTAGAATGTTGGCTATTTACATTTATGAACCACACTACTGCAGTATAAATACACACACAATACATTGTGTTTATGATGTAGTTACTGCAGGAAGACTTACCGAATGCTTGGTCTGTGAAACCAAAGGAAACATCCTGAAACAAACGAGTAGGATAGAGCAACCTGCAGCGGATGGAAACACGATAGAAGTTCAGGACATGAGATAGAGATAGTAAAGTGTATTTTACAGGGGCGTTAATCAGTGTCATCATGTTAATAGGCTTCGAAAGAGAGCAGTCATGGAAGCTCTGTGTTCCACTATCAGACCTAGGAACCAATCTATAAAATCACTTGCAGGAAAGAGCCGGAGAATAATTTATTGTGTTTGTATTTGCCACTCGTAACACTGTCTCTCCCTCCACTTTTCTCTCCTCTCTCTTCCTCTCCCTTCTTTCTCTCCCTTCTTTCTCCTTCTCACTCCCTTACTCTTCTGACTACTCTTACTCTTACATTGTCTTTGTTTCTCTCAGTCTCTCTGTATCTCAGTCTCTCTCATTCTCATTCTGTGTTACGTTCCTTTAAAAGGGGTCTAAGGGGTAAGGGAACTAACACAACAACCAGAGGTGGAACACATGGGCGAAACACAATTGAAAAGTAAACAGGGATTTATTTCGGGAAACACAGGGAAGGGTAAGGGGACCGATGGTGGAGCCAAAGGAAAGCAACTTAGCAAAACAAAACCTACTCCCAAAGCTTATCTAAAGGTAAAACAAAAAAACAAACCCTGACTAGCTAGCAACAGTAAAACAAAACATTGAGCATTGAGCGCTTCACTAGTGTGTCTAATCAAAGGTTCAGCTACGTGTGTACAGGGTACCCCCAGCTTGCCTAGCCTCCCTTCCCAGGGAGGAATGGGAGGACAACACAAAGGGCAGGTAGCACACAGCTGAAGAGGCTAACAAGCAGCTACACATTGAGCACATGCCACAAATGAATAAGAGGGAGTCAGAGAGAGAGGGGACTTCCTGGCGTGTGGCCTTTTATACCCAGGTCGAGGTGATTGGAGGGCAGGCCATCCAATCAGGAACCAAGGAGCGGCGGTACCTGGGAAGACAAACAAGAACCAGAAGCACCACAAACAACACAGGTGCCACATGGCACGTAACAATAACAAAAAAGAGACAATCTTGGCAGTGAGCTTGTTGGAAAGGAAGCTTAGAATAGCTGATTGATGGGGAGAATGGAAAACTTAGATAGTGACGCAGTATTGACAGAACCCCCCCCCCCCCTTCAAGAGACCGCTCCTGACATCCTCAGAGAGACAACAAAAAAAAAAATCACAAAACAGGTACTCTCCTCAGCGGGTGGGTGGAGCGTGTCTGGGGGAGGGAGTCCTCAGAGTCAGAGGTCAACTCTTCCTCGTCTGGGGTGTCCGGGGGGGCAAGGAGGGGACTCTAGCGGCTGTTCCTAGGAGCCCCGGAGTGTGTGTGTGTGTGTTACACGTCAGCATCAGGCACATGGTTTGCTCTAAGATAGAACTTTATTAATCCCGAAGGAAATCCGGAAATCCCGAAGGAAACCTTTCAGATTAGCTGATTGCCTTTTTATAGATGTATGTCTCTCATTATCCACGTTTACATGGACAATCAAAACAAAACAATATTCAGATTAAGACAATAGTCTGCATAAGACACTGCCATGTAAACACTAGTTTTCGATAACCTTAACCCGAATAAGGTCAAACTCGGAATAAGCAATAATCAGAATAAGACGTTTTGCGGGTCACCTGCCGGGTACCAGGACTCTGCCTGGAATTGCAAAATGTCGTACAGCATTACAGAGGGGGTCTGTTGTAAAAGTTGTATCCTTGTGCGTCTATTGGCATGTAACAACGTAAAAATAACAAATTAGAGTTGAAGCTTTTCAAAATGATAAAGAGAACACTCAAAAGAGCATCATCATGCATTGAATTGTATTTCAGGTGTGCGGGACAAATTCTGGAGGGAAAGTGTAACGATAGAGTAATCCCACTATGCTTTTTAACATGTAAACTGGAATATGAATAGAATATTCTATAAGCAACTCATGTAAACACCTTAATTGGAATATTGTCTTATTTAGAATAAGGTCAATAGTCGGAATATTGCTGTCCATATAAACGTGGCCATTGTTACGTTTAATTTTGTTTTATCTTGTTACCTATTTTTACTTTTACGATTTATTTTTACTTTGTTGTATATAAATGCGATTCACATCTATGGTGGTTGCTGACGCTTGAGCTGAGGTGGTTGGTGGTGTCTTTACTGTCTCTGTCTCTGGCATCCTGTTGGTGTGATCTGCGTCTCAATGTGAACGCACCTGAGCCAGTCTCGTATGCATCCCACTAACACGTACATAACAATAGGTAGCAGATTAAGCCTCTCTAATTACCAGCATGCATTTGAAACGTTAATCATAGTGCTCCAACTAATTATAGACTGTGCTATATCATTATAGACACTTGTAGGTGATTAATGCTGATGACAATTTTTGCATCATTACATTTAGTTTTACTTCCAAATAAGAACAAAACATAGATAGAATATTAGATCATGGATATAGGAACATGAAGGGTTGAAAAGCTCTACCAAAAGGTTTTACTAAATGACCAAAACAACAACAAACAAATACATAATGAAATTGACCATTTGTTTTAAAATCAACCAATATCCTGAGTTGCAATTATTAACGTAATGACAAGCAGAGTATGAGCGTACGGGAGCCGCTTGAACTCTGTGTCCTCTGAGCCCAATTAAGAGAAGTGGAGTTAATATCAACTAAGCAGCTAATTGGTTCCCACCCTGTGGCTGCTGATGCCTGGTTGACAAACACACCAGCCTGCCTGCCTCTTGTCCTTTTTATATCCTTGGTTATGCTCAGTCAGCAACACTACTGGGCCTCCCAATAATAGGCTTTATCATAATAGGCATCTATGAGAATATACTGTATGTCAAGCGATTATGTTGTAATGCCGTCAAAATACAAAAGTCAAATAATTGGTTGACATCCACAAATACTAAGCCGTAGCATCAACATGGAATGTGTAAAAGGGACACACACCATTGCTGGCTATGTTGGAGGCGGGGATATTATATTGGTGGAAGGTTAAGCCTGACACCATCCCAACTCCTCTTCGTCATAGAGGACATCTACAACAGGGCATTTTTTATTAATTTGGTCAGTACATATTTTTCCTCACATGTTGTTTTTGCGGTCCCATCACCTGAAGGCTAGGAGAGGGTGCTGCTGAGTGTCATCGGCTATACGGCTATATGCCAAGACATGGTCACGCCTCAGCATCACACCTCCTACTTCAGGCAATATGGCGTCAGGTGATGGAGGAACAGTGGTGTCAGGGCATCAAGTCCCATTCAAAACGGCATCGGACAAAACAGTGTCAGAGAAGATGGTATCGGACAAAAGGGTGGTCAGATATCGAACCCGAACTCTACAATAAACTAGTTTATCATCATCTACCATGGTCCTTGTGTTAGAAGAGCCTTGAAAAAAACGCTTTGTGGCTATGTAGTTGAATTTTTTTTTTTATTTTCTCGTTTACTAGTGTAATATGAAAAAGTCCATATAAGGCCTTTCTTTCAGCTGGCATTATGTTCCTTGAATAGATTGTCATTATGACAGACAAACTGTCCACAACTGGCATTAGGGTGACTTCTCTTGCTTTGACCAGTCATAAAGATAAGCAGCCTGGGGTGAGGGTTGGTTTGAAAACCGTTGCTGACCTCAAGGAAACCTTCGTCTGGTCAAGATAGGAAACTTCTCCTAATACCATGAGTGGGGGTGAAAAGTGTGTTTTAAAAGGGGACATGGTGGAATATCTGTTTGGGTACTCACTACACGTCTGCTAAGAGAGGAGTCTGGTGAATGCATTCATTAAAGGTACTCTTAATTTCTACAAGTATTGTGTTTACCTTCAGTTTGGGAGATCTCGACGTGCCCTACGATTGCACATTTATTGAATTGCCACGACACAGACAACATAACCCGTTCAAGTTGATGAAAACCTTAAATTCATGGCACTGCTTACAAACAAAAAACACAGAGGTTCTCAGTCAGTGAGATGGCAACGGCGTGTCGTGTGTGCCATGTGTGGTGTTGTGCGTGTGTTGTGCCATGTGCGTGTGTGTGCATGTGCGTGGTGGTTGGTGCATAGTGTGTGTGTGTGGGGTGTGTGTGTTGCTATTGTGCGTGTGTGTGTGTGTGTGTGTGTGTGTGTGTGTGTGCATGTGTGTGTGTGTGTGTGTGTGTGTGTGTGTGTGTGTGTGTGTGTGTGTGTGTGTGCCTGTGTGTGTGCGTTCCTACCCTGCCAGCTCTCGTTGCAGACACACAGCTTCTCCCCGGTGAGGTCGCAGTACCCGTGTCCGGGGCTGCCGCAGTCGCGACCACAGTAGGGCACGTCGCACGCCTCGCCCTTCCAGTAGTCGTCGCACTCACAGTACATCCGCCCTGACATGGAGTTGGCCGTGCTGCAGCAGCCATGACCCGAGCAGTTGTTGGGGCACGAGTTTATACTGGAGGGACGGGGGGGGGGGGGGTGGGGGGGGAAGAGAGAGATTCATTTTACACTTGCTTTTGCAATGTATGTTTCCCATGCCAATAATGCCCCTTTGAGTTGAATTTAATTTTAGAGTTAGAGTGAGAGTGATAGACAGAGAGGCAGACAGACAGCAAGCCAGCCAGCCAGCTGGGGAAGCAGGGAAGATGGATATAGAGAGATTAAGAGAGTTTGGTGGGTGTGTGTGTGTGTGTGTGTGTGTGTGTGTGTGTGTGTGTGTGTGTGTGTGTGTGTGTGTGTGTGTGTGTGTGTGTGTGTGTGTGTGTGTGTGTGTGTGTGTGTGTGTGTGTGTGTGCATGTTTCTATTTGATATTTTGGATTGAGAAGGTGGATAGGTAGGCACAATGTGAACAAACCCTTTCCGTATCTACTCATCTTAATTAAAATAATCAAACCAAAACGAAACCAATCAATCAAACATAATATAATACAAATACAATCTGAGAGTAGCACAGATTTCTGGATAGGGTGTGTGCTGCTAATCACTTCTGTCAGACATACTGGGCAGGAGTCAAACACAGGGATGAGTGGAAGGTGACATTTTAATTGATTCAAATATAGGTTTCCACTGTGACAGATGAGTTGTCATGACAACCAAAACCCCACTCTGCAGTTACGCGTTTGTGTGAGCGTGTGTGTGTGTGTGTGTGTATGTGTGAGCGTGTGTGTGTGTGTGTGTGTGAGCGTGTGTGTGTGTGTGTGTGTGTGTGAGCGTGTGTGTATGTGTGTGTGTGTGTGCGTGTGTGAGCGTGTGTGTGTGTGTGAGCGTGTGTGTGAGTGTGTGTGACTACATTGATGGCCTTGGGGTTGTGCTGTACAGTTTGTACAGCTGCCCAAACCCTTAGATTATTCTGTCCTCATTTGCACACACACACACACACACACACACTCACACACCACACACACTCACACACACACACTCACACACACACATACTCACACACACACACACTCACACACACACACTCACACACACAATTCTGTCTTGATTGGCTGCCCAACCACAACCGCCCACCCACCTATAAAAGCGGTTATCGTAACTGTGTGTGTGTACATGTATGCATGTGTGCGTGCGTACGTTTGTGTGCGAGAGAGAGAGAGAGAGAGAGAGAGAGAGAGAGAGAGAGAGAGAGAGAGAGAGAGAGAGAGAGAGAGAGAGAGAGAGAGAGAGGCATACGACTAGTGGGAGAGCAGAGAGGAGGAGTGCTTGACAGCAACAATATTATAGACAGACAACCATTTAGTGCATGAAGGATTCAGGACAGAACGGGAAGAGAGAGAGAGAGAGGCAGAGAGAGAGAGGGAGAGAGAGAGAGAGAGAGAGGACAGGCTTTGTCTACATAGCATCTTTTTCTGGCAGAAATGCGATACTGGGGTGCTGGGAAACACTGGGATGAAGCACGTAAAAAACCCTGCTGTGTCTTCCTGCTTTGTTTACTGTTTCTATGACAACAAGGTCGCGTTAGCTCCAAGCTTCTTGACTTCCAAGGTTGATAAAAGGCGCTTTTCTGAAAAGTTCCCATATTTTAAACTCAAAGCATTCTGAGTGGCCGCACAACAAAAGGTTGAGCACTCTGAAAAAGACCCTGGGTGAAGCGTTTTTGCTCTAGGTGGTCACCTAGGGAAGGGAACAATTTAAAAAAGTTAGTGCCGCTCAGAAAAAGACGCTATTTGGACACACGGTCTAAGAGACAGAAAGAGAGGAATTGTGGAGTGTGAACCGACGAGTAGGCGATGTTGAAGCCAGTCAAATTATAGGCGGCATCACTGAAGAAGTGGAGCAGAGCGTAGCCCGAAGTGGTGACCACCTCTGGTACCGTCTCGTTACCACTGCTGTCCGGAACCACCATGCCACTGGGAGAGAGACATAGAGACACAGAGAGAGCGAGACAGAGACAGAGACAGAGACGAGACAGAGAGAGAGAGACAGAGAGAGAGAGACATCGAAAGACAGAGAGCAAGAGAGGGAGAGACAGACAGACAGGGACAGAAAGAGAGATTATTTTGTCATCTCATTTTACTTGTATGTATTTTGGGGGGGTTCAGGATGAATATGAAACAAGCAGAAGTCTTACTTTGACTTGTAATATTTAAAACCAATGTTAATTCTGGGACAGACAGACAGACAGACAGACAGAGTGGGACAGAGTCAGCATGCTATTGGTGGTTTCAAGGCTATGATGCATTGTCTCGTAGTTTCCTTGATTGGTAGTTGGGAAATTTGTCGTATCTCAAACATGGGATGTTTGGATTTTGTTACGTGCCATGTGGCACCTGTGTTTGTTTGTGTCATGGGAGTTGGCAGTAGGACCCAATTGCGGACTCAGGACTCGGAGGTGCTGACTCTCATCCCGACCGCTTCACACTAGTCAGACCCCATGCCCCAGCCTGAGCGCTCCACTCAACAACTTAGGCTAGACGACTAAGAACATGCAAACATCAGTCTGCCAAGTCCCAACTCTTCTCTGGCACCGCAGTGGTGGAATGAGCTCCTGGCTGACATCAGGATGGCAGAGTCACTCTCACCAGCTTCTGCAAGAGAGTCAAGACCCGCCCCCGCCGTCCCTCTCCTAACCCTAGCACTAACTTGCGTGTTTGTACGTCTTGGCATTATTAATAGTACTTAGTACTGCTGACTGAATATTTTATTATTCTATTGTTTACTGTTTATTCCTCTATTGTTTTATTATTATATTGCTATGCAACCTCTGGCACACAAATGTCCTTCAGGATTAATAAAGTTTTATATTTTCTTATCTTATCTTAGCATATTGTATGTTCTTAGATGTTGGTAATGCACTCTGAGTGGCACGTCTGCTCTTATCCCAGCTATTATGCAGGCAACCGAGCAATTATGAAACTCACTTCTATTAGCCTTGCAACTATGAATGCTTGAAACCTGCTCTATTCTTATCTTTATGTACCACAGCAACATTATTGCTGTCTCCTTCAACAAATGTACTCTTTGTAAGTCGCTTTGGATACAAGTGCCAAATGCCCTAAATGTGAATGTAAATGTAACATACCATACATGTAGTACATCGTGCAAAATATGATACATGTAGCACTATACAAATATGCTGTATAAAATACCATACGACATACATCCAGTATTTCTGTAAAATACTGTACATTGACGAGACATTTTAAGTGATATACCATGCATCTACTATATACACCATACAAAATACCACACACACACACACAGACACACACACTATGAATGTCTTATACTCCGTGCAAAACACTGCACGACGCGTAATATAAATCCCATACACCATATGGTTTACAGTCTTTCTTTCTACAACCTTTTTATCGTTTGTTATCGGCTCAGCTGTTCTCTGCTCAGATGCTTATTGAGGTGATGCGACATCGATAAATTGTCTACTTGTCTGTCTGTCCGCATGCCAAGTACTTCTGTCCTGTCCACCTGCCTGCTAGAGAACTACAGACCATCTGTAGCTCCCCATATGTCCTCACACACGCTGCTTTCACAGTGTGAATATTTCCATCTCAGAATTGGAAAGTAACTTATTTGCATAATTTAAAAATTCTCGCTTCTATATCTATATCTATTCTAAACCAAGACACACATGTTCATTATTATTATTATTATTACTCGTAGTAGTAGTAGTGCTAGCAGTATGAATATTTACTCACTGACTGAACAATCGTGGTCACGTGGCCCGGTCTACTCATTTATCATTCTGTATCCAAACGTGTGTCAGTGTGAAACGTGATCTAAACATAACTGATTCAAAAGAATACAATAATGTTGTGTACATAACAGTACAGTGAGGCTGCTTTGGCCTATTGGTCACACAAGGGGCTGGGGTGGTGTAGACTTGTGTTGGTGTGTTAGCGCACCACCTGTACCATGCTGCCAATGCCAACAATAAATGACATTGCTTCTACTGGAAAGTATTGCACCACATACGCTAAGCAACCTGAAACACAATTACACATAATTAGAATGTTGGCTATTTAGATTTATGAACCACACTACTGCAGTATAAATACACACACAATACATTGTGTTTATGATGTAGTTACTGCAGGAAGACTTACCGAATGCTTGGTCTGTGAAACCAAAGGAAACATCCTGAAACAAACGAGTAGGATAGAGCAACCTGCAGCGGATGGAAACACGATAGAAGTTCAGGACATGAGATAGAGATAGTAAAGTGTATTTTACAGGGGAGTTAATCAGTGTCATCATGTTAATAGGCTTGGAAAGAGAGCAGTCATGGAAGCTCTGTGTTCCACTATCAGACCTAGGAACCAATCTATAAAATCACTTGCAGGAAAGAGCCGGAGAATAATTTATTGTGTTTGTATTTGCCAGTCGTAACACTGTCTCTCCCTCCACTTTTCTCTCCTCTCTCTTCCTCTCCCTTCTTTCTCTCCCTTCTTTCTCCTTCTCACTCCCTTACTCTTCTGACTACTCTTACTCTTACATTGTCTTTGTTTCTCTCAGTCTCTCTGTATCTCAGTCTCTCTCGTTCTCATTCTGTGTTACGTTCCTTTAAAAGGGGTCTAAGGGGTAAGGGAACTAACACAACAACCAGAGGTGGAACACATGGGCGAAACACAATTGAAAAGTAAACAGGGATTTATTTCGGGAAACACAGGGAAGGGTAAGGGGACCGATGGTGGAGCCAAAGGAAAGCAACTTAGCAAAACAAAACCTACTCCCAAAGCTTATCTAAAGGTAAAACAAAAAAACAAACCCTGACTAGCTAGCAACAGTAAAACAAAACATTGAGCATTGAGCGCTTCACTAGTGTGTCTAATCAAAGGTTCAGCTACATGTGTACAGGGTACCCCCAGCTTGCCTAGCCCCCTTCCCAGGGAGGAATGGGAGGACAACACAAAGGGCAGGTAGCACACAGCTGAAGAGGCTAACAAGCAGCTACACATTGAGCACATGCCACAAATGAATAAGAGGGAGTCAGAGAGAGAGGGGACTTCCTGGCGTGTGGCCTTTTATACCCAGGTCGAGGTGATTGGAGGGCAGGCCATCCAATCAGGAACCAAGGAGCGGCGGTACCTGGGAAGACAAACAAGAACCAGACACTCGTGGGTGGAGTGCCGGGGCTTTTATGCCGTGATTAATTGCAGATTGCGGACAGCCGCGAACATAGCGCAGGTGCCGCTAATCGTCCAGGGGCGGCACTGGCGCCCGGGAGCCCCGCTAACGCTCCAGGGGCGGCATTGGCGCCCGGGAGCCCGGGGCCACGATGGAGATCGTGACAGTACCCCCCCCTCAACGGGAGCCTCCTGGCGACCCACGATGAGCGGGCCGGCACCGTCGGGTGGACGACCCGGAGGCTGGGTGGAGGCCGAGCAGGGACCCTCCGGCGGACGACCCGGAGGCTGGGCGGAGGCCGAGCAGGAACCCTCAGGCGGGCGACCCGGAGGCTGGGCGGAGGCCGAGCAGGAACCCTCAGGCGGGCGACCCGGAGGCTGGGTGGAGGACACCGGCGCCGTCGGAGCGGGGACCGGGGCTGGCTGGCGCCTGGGAGCAGGTACTGGTGGGAGCTGCTGTGGTCCAGCCGGGACCGGGACCAGGGATGGGTGGGACCTGGGAGCAGGGACTGGTGGGCGCTGCTGTGGTGCAGCCGGGACCAGGACCAGGGATGGGTGGGACCTGGGAGCAGGAACTGGTGGGCGCTGCGGTGGTGCAGCCGGGACCAGGACCAGGGATGGGTGGGACCTGGGAGCAGGTACTGGTGGGCGCTGCGGTGGTGCAGCCGGGACCAGGACCAGGGATGGGTGGGACCTGGGAGCAGGTACTGGTGGGAGCTGCTGTGGTCCAGCCGGGACCGGGACTCTGGGAGGCTGGGACCTGGGAGCAGGGACTGGTGGGCGCTGCGGTGGTCCAGCCGGGACCGGGACTCGGGGTGGCTGGGACCATGCAGTAGGGACCGGCAGGAGCTGCTGTGGTCCAGCCGGGACCGGGACTCGGGGTGGCTGGGACCATGCAGTAGGGACCGGCAGGAGCTGCTGTGGTCCAGCCGGGACCGGGACTCGGGGTGGCTGGGACCATGCAGTAGGGACCGGCAGGAGCTGCTGTGGTCCAGCCGGGACCGGGACTCGGGGTGGCTGGGACCATGCAGTAGGGACCGGCAGGAGCTGCTGTGGTCCAGCCGGGACCGGGACTCGGGGTGGCTGGGACCATGCAGTAGGGACCGGCAGGAGCTGCTGTGGTCCAGCCGGGACCGGGACTCGGGGTGGCTGGGACCAGGAAGCAGGGACCGGCAGGAGCTGCTGTGGTCCAGCCGGGACCGGGACTCGGGGTGGCTGGGACCATGCAGTAGGGACCGGCAGAAGCTGCTGTGGTCCAGCCGGGACCGGGACTCGGGGTGGCTGGGACCATGCAGTAGGGACCGGCAGAAGCTGCTGTGGTCCAGCCGGGACCGGGACTCGGGGTGGCTGGGACCATGCAGTAGGGACGGCAAAGCCCCGGCACTCCACCCACGAGTGTCGGATCATTGTCTTTGTTTTGTCATCGTTACGTCATCTGTTGTAATTCTACTTACAACTCGGATTTCTACCTGCCTGTTCCTCACCTGCCTGTCTGTTCATCACCTGCCTGTCTGTTCATCTACTCCTCACACGGTAATAAATAACATTTATTCCACCACAAAACCCCGAGTCCTGAGTCCGCAATTGGGTCCTACTGCCAACTCCCATGACACAAACAAACACAGGTGCCACATGGCACGTAACAAAATCCAAACATCCCATGTTTGAGATACGACAAATTTCCCAACTACCAATCAAGGAAACTACGAGACAATGCATCATAGCCTTGAAACCACCAATAGCATGCTGACTCTGTCCCACTCTGTCTGTCTGTCTGTCTGTCCCAGAATTAACATTGGTTTTAAATATTACAAGTCAAAGTAAGACTTCTGTTTGTTTCATATTCATCTTGAACCCCCCCAAAATACATACAAGTAAAATGAGATGACAAAATAATCTCTCTTTCTGTCCCTGTCTGTCTGTCTGTCTCTCCCTCTCTTGCTCTCTGTCTTTCAATGTCTCTCTCTCTCTGTCTCTCTCTCTCTGTCTCTGTCTCTGTCTCGCTCTCTCTGTGTCTCTATGTCTCTCTCCCAGTGGAATGGTGGTTCCGGACAGCAGTGGTAACGAGACGGTACCAGAGGTGGTCACCACTTCGGGCTACGCTCTGCTCCACTTCTTCAGTGATGCCGCCTATAATTTGACTGGCTTCAACATCGCCTACTCGTCGGTTCACACTCCACAATTCCTCTCTTTCTGTCTCTTAGGCCGTGTGTCCAAATAGCGTCTTTTTCTGAGCGGCACTAACTTTTTTAAATTGTTCCCTTCCCTAGGTGACCACCTAGAGCAAAAACGCTTCACCCAGGGTCTTTTTCAGAGTGCTCAACCTTTTGTTGTGCGGCCACTCAGAATGCTTTGAGTTTAAAATATGGGAACTTTTCAGAAAAGCGCCTTTTATCAACCTTGGAAGTCAAGAAGCTTGGAGCTAACGCGACCTTGTTGTCATAGAAACAGTAAACAAAGCAGGAAGACACAGCAGGGTTTTTTACGTGCTTCATCCCAGTGTTTCCCAGCACCCCAGTATCGCATTTCTGGATTGAATGATTGATGGGGAGAATGGAAAACTTAGATAGTGACGCAGTATTGACAGAACCCCCCCCCCCCTTCAAGAGACCGCTCCTGACATCCTCAGAGAGACAACAAAAAAAAAAATCACAAAACAGGTACTCTCCTCAGCGGGTGGGTGGAGCGTGTCTGGGGGAGGGAGTCCTCAGAGTCAGAGGTCAACTCTTCCTCGTCTGGGGTGTCCGGGGGGGCAAGGAGGGGACTCTAGCGGCTGTTCCTAGGAGCCCCGGAGTGTGTGTGTGTGTGTTACACGTCAGCATCAGGCACATGGTTTGCTCTAAGATAGAACTTTATTAATCCCGAAGGAAATCCAGAAATCCCGAAGGAAACCTTTCAGATTTGCTGATTGCCTTTTTATAGATGTATGTCTCTCATTATCCACGTTTACATGGACAATCAAAACAAAACAATATTCAGATTAAGACAATAGTCTGCATAAGACACTGCCATGTAAACACTAGTTTTTGATAACCTTAACCCGAATAAGGTCAAACTCGGAATAAGCAATAATCTGAATAAGACGTTTTGCGGGTCACCTGCCGGGTACCAGGACTCGGCCTGGAATTGCAAAATGTCGTACAGCATTACAGAGGGGGTCTGTTGTAAAAGTTGTATCCTTGTGCGTCTATTGGCATGTAACAACGTAAAAATAACAAATTAGAGTTGAAACTTTTCAAAATGATAAAGAGAACACTCAAAAGAGTATCATCATGCATTGAATTGTATTTCAGGTGTGCGGGACAAATTCTGGAGGGAAAGTGTACCGATAGAGTAATCCCACTATGCTTTTTAACATGTAAACTGGAATATGAATAGAATATTCTATAAGCAACTCATGTAAACACCTTAATTGGAATATTGTCTTATTTAGAATAAGGTCAATAGTCGGAATATTGCTGTCCATATAAACGTGGCCATTGTTACGTTTAATTTTGTTTTATCTTGTTACCTATTTTTACTTTTACGATTTATTTTTACTTTGTTGTATATAAATGCGATTCACATCTATGGTGGTTGCTGACGCTTGAGCTGAGGTGGTTGGTGGTGTCTTTACTGTCTCTGTCTCTGGCATCCTGTTGGTGTGATCTGCGTCTCAAGTGAACGCACCTTGAGCCAGTCTCGTATGCATCCCACTAACAGCGTACATAACAATAGGTAGCAGATTAAGCCTCTCTAATTACCAGCATCATTTGAAACGTTAATCATAGTGCTCCAACTAATTTATAGACTGTGCTATATCATTTATAGACCACTTTGTAGGTGATTCATATGCTGATGACAGATTTTTGCATCATTACATTTAGTTTTACTTCCAAATAAGAACAAAACATAGATAGAATATTAGATCATGGATATAGGACATGAAGGGTTGAAAAGCTCTACCCAAAAGGTTTTACTAAATGACCAAACAACAACAAACAAATACATAATGAAATTGACCATTTGTTTAAAATCAACCAATATACTGAGTTGCAATTATTAACGTAATGACAAGCAGAGTATGAGAGGTATGGGAGCCGCTTGAACTCTGTGTCCTCTGAGCCCAATTAAGAGAAGTGGAGTTAATATCAACTAAGCAGCTAATTGGTCCCACCCTGTGGCTGCTGATGCCCTGGTTGACCAAACACACCAGCCTGCCTGCCTCTTGGTCCTTTTTATATCCTTTGTTATGCTCAGTCAGCAACACTACTGGGCCTCCCAATAATAGGCTTTATCATAATAGGCATCTGTGAGAATATACTGTATGTCAGCGATTATGTTGTAATGCCGTCAAAATACAAAAAGTCAAATAATTGGTTGACATCCACAAATACTAAGCCGTAGCATATCAACATGGAATGTGTAAAAGGGACACACACCATTGCTGGCTATGTTGGAGGCGGGATATTATATTGGTTGGAAGGTTAAGCCTGACCACCATCCCAACATCCTCTTCGTCATAGAGGACATCTACAACAGGGCATTTTTTATTAATGTGGTCAGTACATATTTTTCCTCACATGTTGTTTTTGCGGTCCCATCACCTGAAGGCTAGGAGAGGGTGCTGCTGAGTGTCATCGGCTATACGGCTATATGCCAAGACATGGTCACGCCTCAGCATCACAAGGAGTAGGTGTTGCTGTGTGTGTGTGTGTGTGTGTGTGTGTGCATGTGCGTGTGTGTGTGTGTGTGTGTGTGTGTGTGTGTGTGTGTGTGTGTGTGTGTGTGTGTGTGTGTGTGTGTGTGTGTGTGTGTGTGTGTGTGCCTGTGTGTGTGCGTTCCTACCCTGCCAGCTCTCGTTGCAGACACACAGCTTCTCCCCGGTGAGGTCGCAGTACCCGTGTCCGGGGCTGCCGCAGTCGCGACCACAGTAGGGCACGTCGCACGCCTCGCCCTTCCAGTAGTCGTCGCACTCACAGTACATCCGCCCTGACATGGAGTTGGCCGTGCTGCAGCGGCCATGACCCGAGCAGTTGTTGGGGCACGAGTTTATACTGGAGGGACGGGGGGGGGGGGTGGGGGGGGGAAGAGAGAGATTCATTTTACACTTGCTTTTGCAATGTATGTTTCCCATGCCAATAATGCCCCTTTGAGTTGAATTTAATTTTAGAGTTAGAGTGAGAGTGATAGACAGAGAGGCAGACAGACAGCAAGCCAGCCAGCCAGCTGGGGAAGCAGGGAAGATGGATATAGAGAGATTAAGAGAGTTTGGTGGTGTGTGTGTGTGTGTGTGTGTGTGTGTGTGTGTGTTGTGTGTGTGTGTGTGTGTGTGTGTGGTGTGTGTGTGTGTGTGGTGTAGTGTGTGTGTGTGTGTGTGTGTGTGTGTGTGTGTGGCATGTTTCTATTTGATATTTTGGATTGAGAAGGTGGATAGGTAGGCACAATGCGAACAAACCCTTTCCGTATCTACTCATCTTAATTAAAATAATCAAACCAAAACGAAACCAATCAATCAAACATAATATAATACAAATACAATCTGAGAGTAGCACAGATTTCTGGATAGGGTGTGTGCTGCTAATCACTTCTGTCAGACATACTGGGCAGGAGTCAAACACAGGGATGAGTGGAAGGTGACATTTTAATTGATTCAAATATAGGTTTCCACTGTGACAGATGAGTTGTCATGACAACCAAAACCCCACTCTGCAGTTACGCGTTTGTGTGAGCGTGTGTGTGTGTGTGTGTGTGTGTGTGAGCGTGTGTGTGTGTGTGTGTGTGTGTGAGCGTGTGTGTGTGTGTGTGTGTGAGCGTGTGTGTGTGTGTGTGTGTGTGTGTGTGTGAGCGTGTGTGTGTGTGTGAGTGTGTGTGTGTACTACATTGATGGCCTTGGGCTTGTGCTGTAGTTGTAGTTGTACAGCTGCCCAAACCCTTAGATTATTCTGTCCTCATTTGCACACACACACACACACACACACACACACACACACACACACACTCACACACACACACTCACACACACACAACTCACACACACACACACACTCACACACACACACTCACACACACACATACTCACACAACCACAACCCCCCACCCACCTATAAAAGCGGTTATCGTAACTGTGTGTGTGTACATGTATGCATGTGTGCGTGCGTACGTTTGTGTGCGAGAGAGGGAGAGAGAGAGAGAGAGAGAGAGAGAGAGAGAGAGAGAGAGAGAGAGAGAGAGAGAGAGAGAGAGGAGAGAGAGGGGTGGGAGAGCAGAGAGGAGGAGGTGACAGAGCAATAATAGAAGACAACATAGTGAGAAGGAAAGACAGAGACGGAGAGAGAGAGAGAGAGAGAGAGAGAGAGAGAGAGAGAGAGAGAGAGAGAGAGAGGACAGGCTTTGTCTACATAGCATCTTTTTCTGCAGATAACAATAAACCAGCTATTTAAGCTCCTCCTTTCCACAAGCTCACTGCCAGATTGTATCTTCGCTTACCGATGCAATACGTTCCAGTATTCCTCTGCCTGCTTACCCGTTACCTGCCTGCTTCGAATCCCCGGGGATCGCCTCAGCCTTCTGTCCTCGACCACAAATCCCGCTGTCCCACTTCCTGGATTCCGTCTGCCCGTCCCGGTGGCTGTTTGGCGTTCCCTCTCTACGACGTTGCTTCCCGGCTTCCGGATCATCCGCCTGTACCCGACCATCTGTCTGCCTGCTCCTTCATGGTACCTCTGCCCCGCTGACTGCCCACCCGGTTCTGGACCCGCTATCACAACAATGACGTCTTCTGCCTCCCTTGCCGCTACCGCTGTCCCCGTATGGAGGAGTGTGTGTGTGAGTTCTCCCATCCTGCCACACTCACCTGCTCACCTGTCCAACGCAACCTTTTCAAGTCCCTTGGATTCCCCAAGCCCTGTGTCCCCGTATTCCTGGCCGTTGGACAATATTCTAATATTGTGTTTTGTGATTCCCTGTACTGCAACAAATAACATTTCATTAAAGGTATTTTCAAACGTCTCCTGTGGTTGTGCTGCAATTGGGTCCAATACACACCTGTTACAGTTTTCAAACTGTCTTGTGTTTGCGGTAATGTTAGTGAAGTAAGTTAACTAGACGTTGCTACCCCCTGCTGGGTCAACGCTGCCTACACAAGCTAAATGCTGCATTTCCAGCTGAAACCATCAGATGGCGGCTTAATAGATTACTTCTATCATCACACATGCATGTGAGGAAATGATTGAAATGAGGGTCAATGTTTTCAACATTTGTTTTGTTTGGTTTCTTCTGTACCT
This sequence comes from Coryphaenoides rupestris, assembly GCA_002895965.2. Taxonomy (NCBI): domain Eukaryota; kingdom Metazoa; phylum Chordata; class Actinopteri; order Gadiformes; family Macrouridae; genus Coryphaenoides; species Coryphaenoides rupestris. Next base: position 15,226 of record PIJE02000585.1, on the reverse strand, counting down.
ATGACCTTAATTCCAACAACTCCATTTTTGATATGGATCTTTTAACAGATTCAACAAATTAATAGATAGATATAGTCTTTATTTGTCCCATAAGGAAATTCATTTTCACAGCATGTACATACATAGAAACATAAAGATATACTCACAGATAAGCCACATGACATCCATTCCTCATCAATCACCCAGTACTCATATACACATATAAACATATTACACACATTACACCCAAGCACACCATCAGAAGGTCGAGATCGAAAGAAGGTTTTTTTGTGGTTTTTTTTGCAACATATTTTATTGTGTAGGGCTATGGCAGAGGGAACAAAGCTTCAGCCAAAGTGCACTTTCCTCCACTTCAGAGAACTGTATATCTGGCGTGATGGCAGACGTGTGAAATATTAATGAAGAGGGTGATCAGGGGTCACTATTGTTCCTGGAAAAATGGGGGTGATGATGGTCACTAGAGTTCACGATTGTAAGTGCAAGATGTATGGTGGCTTCGTCATTAATGTCTGGGAGATTGGGCGTGGGGGGATCGGATGATTTTGGAGGCAGCGTGTGAGTTCCTGGTGAGTTTGTTTCTGCTTTGGCCTTCACCTCTCTTCACCCCTTGTTTCTTGCCATCTCTCTCTCTCTCTCTCTCTCTCTCTCTCTCTCTCTCTCTCTCTCTCTCTCTCTCTCTCTCTGTGTCTCAGTTGTACTCACTTTGCAGAAGGTTGTCCTCCCTGTCTTGCTGTGGTTGTCAGCCCCCCCCAACATGTCTCTCCCCCACCATCCCAGTGAGACCATCAGGCGGTAATGATGGCTTTAGTAATGGGATGCTGGCTGCTGTCAACCCGTTCCCTGATGGAACACGACATGATGGATTCCTTGTCTCTGGGAAATGGGGTAATTGGGGTTGTGGGTGGGGGCGGGGGGGTAGAGGAGTGCAGGAATTACAATTTCTCTCACTGACACACACACACACACACACACACACACACACACACACACACACACACACACACACACACACACACACACACACACACACACACACACACAGTAGGGCATGGCAGGTTCTGGTTGCCATAGGAACTAACCTGTCACAGCTGGGTTGACAACCTGTGTTTCATGTTTATAAGTGAAAGTGAACCATCTTGTTTCAGCTCGAGTTTGAGCTGCAGAGTTTGAGCTTTAAGAAAATATGTTTTGGTCGGAGAGTTCGGAAGGAAGGAGGAGGGACAGGAGGATATAATCGTTATGGTTACGACCCACTCCAACTTTCTGATACTTGCTTTTAAGCTCGTACTGTTGTTGTGGATGAGCGCTATAGTGAGCGATGCTGTATATGAAATGCGCCACACATCGTGCCGTTGTTTCCCAGAAGCGTACCCCTTCTCTCAGACATCAAAATCAAATGCTGCCCAGACGGAGCCCCACACATCCACACGTCAAAGTGTAGCCAAAAAGGCACTTTGACGCTAGAAAAAGAACGTCACCTGTGTTCGGACTAGTGTGGAGAGTGGAGCGTTTACAAACTATAGGATTTTACTCCTGTTTTTCAAATATTATTTTCAAATTTTACTCACAATGACAGGTCACAAAAACGTATTGTTTAAACATGAGGGTAGGTACCAAAAATGCTTCCATGTCCAAGGAGCTGAAGTGCAACAAGAGGCTGTAAACGGTTGGAACAAATTGAACATACCTGATAAAACACATGTATTTTTTAAAGATTAATAGAATTTCGTTCACCATTCTAGCAATTTTCCGCCGTCTGTGTTTTGCTCTTGAGATTCTTTCTATCACCATTGGAAACATGTAGACGTGTTGTGACAGTTTTTTTTCTCATTAACTTTTATTGTAATCCAAGATGATAAATCCATGATGCTCGATTCCAAGCAATGGTTTTTGCAGTGCTTGGAATGTCTTGTCTGTCTGTCTTTCTTGCACCTTTTAAAAATCAACAAAGAACAAATAGAGTGCTTTAATAAACCCCCTGTGTGCCTGGATCCTGGACTTCCTGACCGCCAGGCCCAAGGTCGTCAGGGTGGGCAGACACACCTCCAGATGAGGGGTCTGGAGGAGTGTGAACACAGGATCCCCTGAACCTAGGATCCCCCCAGGTTTGCGTCCTCAGCTCCCTACTGTATTCCCTGTACACACATGACTGTGTGGCCAGGTTCAGCTCTAACACCATCTTCAAGTTTGCAGATGATACAGTGGTGCTGGGCCTGATCTCCGGTAACGATGAGAAGGCCTACCTAGGGGAAGTTCCTAACCTGTCACTTTGGTGCCAGGACAACAGTCTCATGCTGAATGTCCCCAAAACTAGGAGCTGATGGTGGACAAAACAGCATCAGAGCACACTGGGGATGAATGGTACTGCTGTGGAGAGGGTGAGCAGCTTCAGGTAACTGGGAGTCGACATCACAGAGGATCTGACTTGGAGGAAACACATTGACACTCTGGTGAGGAAGGCGAAGCAGCACCTCTGCCAACTCATGCAGCTGAGGAATTTCAGAGTCTCCCAGCGGATCCTTCAGACCTTCTACACTGGTGCGGTGGAGAGCATCCTGACAGAAACCATCACTGCCTGGTTCGGCAACAGCTCCTCTCAGGACAGGAGAGCTCTGCAGAGGGTAGTCTGTTCAGCTGAATGCACTATTGACTCTGCACACTATATGTGCACTATTGGCACTGCACAGGACCTGTACTCCAGGAGGTGTCGAACCGGAGCCTACAGGATCATTACGGATCCTCACCACCCTAATAATGAACTGTTCCAGCTGCTGCGGTCAAGTAAGCGCCTCCGCAGTCTCGCTGCAAGAACAGAGGCAATCAGGACTGTGAACTCTGACAACATCAGCCCCCCCCCCCCCACTGCCCCTCACATGCACACAATTAGTACACAGTACCTGCACTCACATAGTTTCTCTACATAACTTATTACAGAACTTGTTAGGGGGTGAGGGGGGAAGACCCAGGCGCACAGCAATGGAGGAGACGTTAGTTCAAGCACAAGCCCAGAGGGGCGGTTTAATAAAGAAAACACAAGTGGTTGCCACAACAATATGCCACCAAGAAATGTCAGGGTGCTCACAGGAGCTGTAGAGGGATGCGGGTGGAGCAGGGTGAGGACTCTGCAGGTTGGCACGGCTCAGCTGCAGAGGTCCGGCATGCTGGGGTGCCGAGGAGAAGAAGGAGGGGAAGGGATAGTGATCCCTGGGAAGGCAACTGCACAAAAACCAGCACAATAACTGCATGAAGTTAAATTGGCTTCAGAAAAAGGCACTGCCAAGGGGTTGGCACAATAACTGTGTGAAGTTAAATTGGCTAGAAGGAGGGGAAGGGATAGTGATCCCTGGGAAGGCAACTGCAGAGGGGGTCTGGGACGCTGGAGAGACAAGGAGGGGACGGGGTGCGAGCAAAGGAAAAACCAGGGTTGGCAAAAAGGTCGGCTAACGACGAGACGTTAATCCTCCTGGGTTATGGGAAGAACTGGCGACTAGTGGAGTGCCGACCAGGTTCTTGTAATGGTGGAAGGTGATTGAATACAAGGGACAGGTGCGGTGATTAATAATGACGAGCAGGTGCGCAGAGTCGTGCTTCAGGCAGGCAATGCCGTTGCACCGAGGAGCGCAAAGGGCGCGTAGCGGGAGGGTGGAGGCGCGGATGTGGAGGCGAGGACGGACGAACCGTAACAGAACTTATGACATACATACATGCAGACGTACAGTCTGTACTCACTTTATTCTATATTCTTTTAGAATTTTTGTACATTTTTATACTGCCTTTTATATATTTTTCATCTTTCTCATTCCTGTTGGTCTTTTTTACTGTAAATATTGTAAATATTGAACAACATAAGGGAAGTTATTATTGCCTTGTTTTTGGAAATTATGTGTTGGCAAATTACAAACATCTGTAAATGACAAGGATAAGATCTAATCTGAAACAATTATAAGTTATATATTTATGTGACTGGAGGGCAATGTGTGATTTGCACGAAAAGTAATGACAGCAACGACTTTCAGTTTAAATGCTTGTAAATGACCTTAGTCGCCTTTTTATTGCTCAGGTAATTATGACGCGCCCAAGCACATTTCTCATCTCTATGCAAAGTGTGGTATTGATTCAAACCTTATTGATTATATGAAGCATAATAATATGAGGTACAAAGGACTGATTCTGATACAGAAGAAAATTAATTCTGATTCATGGACACTAGCACTAGTATGCTAGTTCTCGATCACTTTCCTGCTGCAGAATTCATAAATCGGGTCTGTCCGGTCCAGTGTCCTCTTCTTTTCTTCCAATGGACACCTTGAGAAAGGCAGATTTTTTTGTCATGAAACAACAGACTTTTCTTTTACCTCTGTGGCTGCGCCTGAGGTTGCCATCTCAACAATACAGACGCGTGCCGATCACTAATAACACCATCAACATCAAGTCAACGTCAAGTTCCCACCCATTGACCCATAATCCTTTGCGACTCCGTCACGTCAAGAATTGACAGAACACCAATACGAAAGCAATACTGATTTGCTGCAAATAAAAATGGCCGCGTTTAGGACGAGATTCAAAGTGCCCCCTGGTAAAAATCAAAAGGCGTTAATCAGAGAGCAGCTTTCAGTCACATGCTTGCCAAAAGGTAACTTACTCCGATACTCATTAATCCAGTGGCCCACAACTTCCACAACCAGGAAGTAGCCGAAGTGTATTGTCACTTTGAGTATTTTGCATTATGTTTAATATGTTAAAGTAGACTTCCTGCCAGTAGCAATACCGGAGGCCCTGCAGTTGGCCCGCTTCGAACGGGCACATGACTAGGATATGTATATGTACTGTATGTATATTTGTACAATATATATCTGTATAGGTTTTTGTGAACAGACAGGAAAGCGGGTTAAAAGGGGAGAAGAGTGACATGTGGTGTAGCTCTGAACCCGGGTGGTTACGAGCCACATCACATGGTTATAGTTTTCTTAATTCCTTATTTCTTTATTCCTCCCATTTCCTCTGCATGTCATACAATCATACAAATGACATATACAGTTGCAATGATCCCTCTCTCTTCCTCCCCCACTGTTCAGGTCCAGACTGCTCTCTTCCCATCCCGTCCACTGAGGCCTTCTGGGTGCTGCCCAGCGTGAAGCCGCCCCCCCAGTCCCTGGGCCGTGCCTCCCACCAAGCCCTGGTGCACTCCGGCCTCATGTGGGTGGTGGGCGGGTACTCCTTCAACTACTCCTACTACCACATGGTCATCAAGTAAGTACCACGCCATAGCTTATAATACCAATAGCATCAGGAAGAGAGGTCTGGGTCAGTTGGCTTCTTGCTACAAGGACGGGTAGATGACGGTAGACCGGTTTATTGTATTTATTGAGTTATAGTCATTTGTCGCAGAGCAGGTGGTATAATGCTAGCATGTCAGCGCTCCCTCCCAGTGTGTGCTGTGATGGCTGGTTTAACATGTGGGCCTTGATTAGCCAATGCCAGGTGTGCAGCCTCATCCAGCCCCAGAATCTAATCAGCCTGACTGGGGCCTGGTGAGGCTGCTTAAACCAGCCACCCACCACACACACTCCACAAACATGTTAAGTGAAGGTCATGTCCCGGAAATATGCTTTCAAAGATACTGCATTGGGCAACGACTTTAGTTGGTTGTTGCACAGATTCAACTTCCAAGCTGGATTTAGAAATTTCTTCACCGACTGTCACCGATGACTGTCACACGATTCTTTATGGTGTTGTTTGTATAATATTGAAACTATAATATTGAACTTGAATCACACATTGAAAGCACAATTGAAATCTTCTTGCTTCACCTCTTTCTGCTGAAACATTTTCAATAGTTTTCTAAATTCTCTTGCCCTCCCTCTGTCTGGTAGCTACAACCTGGAGACCAGCGCCTGGGACGTGGTGGCCGGTGCCTCCGGTCCACTCCACAGATATGGACACTCGCTGGCGCTGCACCAGGTAACAGAAATGGGAACCCTGCTACACTATTCTGGGCTCCTCCGACACAGGGAACAGGTAGTATTTTTTTGCTTAGGAAGGTTCTGTATTGAGTGAATGACTTGGAAGTATCCAAGTGGCAGCCATGATAAGAGCTGGTGGAACTCTCTAAATGCTAAGGAAAGGTGCTTCAATGCTTCCTTTCTTATCTCTTTTAGCATAGAGTACACTGGACCATCCTTTACGAAAAGAAATGAGATAATGCTGCGCCACAATTCCTTGAGGCAGCAACATTTAAAGTGACGCAACATTCACGAAAATAGATCAACATGTAAACAATCATACGAATTGGGATTCATGTTGATTCATATTAATAGACGGAGGGTGAGGGTGACCAACGATTCTCAATGTGACAACCATTCAGTTTCACTTGTGTAGCCTATATTCCTAATTCAAGATTCAAGATTCCTTTATTGCCATCTGTAACAAGTACAATGGAATGCTTACTCCCCATTCACTCCTGTAGTATTCTTCTAAACATACATTCTAAAACTATTCTAAACAATTAATGAAGATAAGTACCTAATAAGTACAGTAAAAAGTGACAAGTAAGAGTAGCAATCAGTGGTGTTCTGGGAACAGGCTCACTGGCCAATCACAACCAAGTTAGTTAATGCTCGTTAATGTTCTATCATTATACACAAAAGGCAAGGAAGCCATGGGACATCTTTCACATCTTTTCATGGCATTTTCCATCAAGGTCAAGGAAAAGTGTTGAGGAAGAAAGTGACGGTAGCCCAGGTGCTACATTTGAGCTGGCAGTAGCCCAGTTTAACTGTTAGTCTTATCCACTAGGTGTCACCCTACATAGCCCTTTCCTTCATGTTATTTGTTTCACCTGGTCTTTATATGCTGTACACCTATACTCTGTGTGTTGTAGTTTGTCTTCACATATGTGACCTGTGTCTCCCACTCCGCAAGGTTCCCTTCTTGTTTATGCTGCAATGTTTCAACAAATTCAGTTTATGCTTGTCTCCTGCAATGGGGGATCCAAAGGCTTGAATCACAGAGGTGTAATAGTCGGGGTGAACATCTCATGATATTAATTATCAGCACTGGCTTGTCAACATTTCCATAATTAACTTAATGAGCTACACCACAGTGATAAAGGCCTTTTGACAATGAAAGGAATGCACTCTAAAAGTAAATGTATCTATCAATTATGGGTTAAAACATAGTAAAAATTTAAAACATTTTGCATAGATTGAGCAGCCTTTGAGTATTTCACCAGATAAAACATTAGAACACAAATGTAGTGCTCTGACATCAGAAGGCTGCATTTCCCGAGGTGTGTTGACAGCAGTCGGTGCAAGTGACATATCGTCTTGAGACAGCCAAACAGATTTGTAGGAGACGCGGGAGAGAGAGGCGCGGCTATGCTACACCAGAGCTACGCTAGTGGTGTGGCTGGAAGTAACAAGTTCAAACAGAAATCTGAGTTATCTAGTTTTGGCAAAATCTTCAATAATGACAACTAAATGTAGAATACGTTGAATTGTTCACGAGTAAGTCCAATAAACATGGGGAACCAAGGGTGAATTATTCCTTTAACTTTAGAGCCAGTCGCTGGAACAGCAGCTGTTCACTTCACATAGCAAACTGTGATACTGAATCACAGTTCGATTGTGATAATGGTTATTTTATCTATTGTACTTTGTTAGTTTATTGTGTAATTCCTTGGGCTTCCTGAGAGAATGTGTCACAAGACTACAAAGCATGTCCTAGGTTACAGGGTGAGGAGGAAAACCTGCCTTGCACAGAAGCACCTGGACACATCTGGACTCTTAAATTACATTTTAGCCACTCCAACAACTCGCAACACATTGAGGCTTCAGAAGGTTCACACAAGGTCACCGTCATGTAAGGACCTGCATACAGTTCAGCGATGGTCACTGCGTCCTTCAGAGCTATCCCTTACATGTTGGGTTCAGCCTGTGTTGCTTTTGGACAGGAAGTACTGAAGGAGGTGAGGAACTGGACATGAAGTGAGATCTGATCTCGTAAAGGACAGAGTGGTGAGACAAGCTGAAGCTTAAAGAAACACGCACACACATACACTGCAATAAATCATCAACTGTCTCAGGCTACCGAACAGACGACACGGAGCAGGACCTCCGCCCCGTCTCCATTACACAGCCACATGACTGCATTATACACACACAAACATGCACACACACACACACACACACACACACAAACATGCACACACACACACACACATGCACACACACACACAAACATGCACACACACACACACAACACACACACACACACACACACCACACACACACACACACACATCATTATCTTAAGTTTTTTAAAAGTGCCAAAGTTCTTGCAATCTCATCTTAGCACTTGTGTTGCCTCAGGTCTAAGGGAACATCAGCCAGTAGCAAACACGCTGTATGTAGAAACAAAGAGGCAAAATGCAATATAAAATGCATATAAAACAATAATATACAACTTACAATAATATACAACCAGCGGTAAACTATTCAATTTACTTCTCATATTACCAATTGTAAACTGTGATTTTTCGTAACAACCACACATATACATGAAAACCCAGAACATGAAAAAGCACTTTATTTCCTTCAAATCAGTATATATAGTAGAATATATATCAGTATATATCTATTTAAACCACGATTACTCCAAAACCACTCAACTCTAAAGATTACACGTTATCACCAAGGATTACAACACTCTTATCCCTTATACTGGGTAACATGCATGGGATTTGTGAGGAATATTAACCCACCTGTATGCATAAACAAAGAGGGCAAAAACGTTTTGGGCTTGCGTTGAGCTCGACCTCAGGATTTATTTAGGCAACGCTTGCCTCTCTTGGTTTTTAGGTTCCTCCCAAGCTCTATGCGCCCTCGACGACCTGGTTTGAGTATCACAGTAACATGGTAATAAATAGAAACTAACCCTAACCCTTTATCCCTATTTAAGACACAATAAAAATATATAAGGGTGTCTATTTGTTACTTATTATCTTAGCAATGAACTGTACCATAGTCCCATCATGACATTTTACATAATTTTTTAAATGTTACACTTTAAATGATGCAGAGGTTCGCTAACATATGTCTACTAACCTACCCACTCAAATATACTCAATTTCCTTCAGCCTAGTTCCCCTTTCACCACCACAAATCATTTTAGGGAGGGACATATTTTTTCACATAACTTCTTGGGATGACTGGCAATTTACATTTAGGACATTTGGCAAACTCTTTTATTCCAAAGCGACTTACAAGGGAGTACATTTGTTGAAGGAGACAGCAATATATCACTGTGTGCATCTGCACAGACACCTCCATGTCACTCTTAGCCTGCTATGTTCTGGCATCTCGCCCGCGGTGTCGCTACCTATTCATGGCCACACCGAGCCCTGTTGGTCCCGCGGCCGCGAGTGAGACCCCTAACCAAGAAACCGGAAGTATAAAAAAAGATAAAAAAACGTTTCTCTGTCGCAGGATGACATTTACATGTTTGGCGGGAAACTGGAAGGGGGCCCGTCCAACGTGACGGATGAGCTGTGGGTGTTCAACATCCCCCAGCGAACTTGGTCACAGCGGAAACCAGCCCCGCCTCCACCGCACGCCCAAGAGGGACACTCCGCCCACCTGGTGGAGTCGGCCAATGGCGAGCCGGTCATGGTGGTGTTCTTCGGCTACTCCCCCGTCTACAGCTACATCAGCAAAGTCCAGGAGTACAACATACGTAAGTGGCGTTGTTAGACTGCTAACACCACTTACCCCCCCCACCTCATATTATTAATTGCATATTATTAAGTGTTTGCATATTATTAAGTGTATGCAGTCTAATTTGTACAACATGCATACGTCTCTTAGTCTGTTTTGTGCTTTGTTGCTTCTTGGTTGATATGATGATGGTGTTTCTACTCATGATGATGTTTTCAATTGAACCACTAGATGGTGATATTAGTCTTCGTACTGGGACTGGCAAAACATTCAGGGTGCACAGACCCCCGCCACAGCGCACACACACACACACACCACACACACACACCACACACACACACACACACACACACACACACAACACACACACACACACACACACACACACACACACACACACACACACACACACTAGGGAAGGAAGGATTGTACCCCAACACACATAAACCGCAGAGGTGCTTGCACTTACAAACACACTTTTGATTTCAGCTGATATAAATGCAATCCATTTAT
>PIJE02000585.1:0-2500 GCA_002895965.2 Coryphaenoides rupestris | reverse complement strand
TCTTTTGTATGTCAAATCAACTTAAAAAATACCAACATAACCAGCCCTCTGTTTCCAGGGTCCAACTCGTGCAGGTGTTGTGGACCAGCGGTGCCCTGGTGCAGGGCGGCTCGGGCCACGAGCAGCGTGTCGAGCCGGCCCAGCGGCTACGTCTTGCCTGCACGGCGGCTACAAGGCCCTGAAGCGAGCAGCAAGTACGGCCTGGTGGACCACCTGTACCGCTACCACGTCCACTCGCGACATGGTGCGTGACCCGCCGTGTAAACACACCACCCACCATGCATACGTTGGCATATAGTGTCCTCTGCGCGTTTGTGTTTGCACGTCTGGTATGTTGGAGTGTTTGTGTGGAAACGAATAATCTGTGTTATATACAGCATGTTCACATTCTGGATACCTTGTTTGTTGTTGGTCCGTGCGTGCGTGTGCTGTGTGTGGTGTGCGTGTTTGTGTGTGTGTGTGTGTGTGTGAGTGCATGCGCTGTCTGTTTTGTGCTATTGTACCCATTGGGATACTCGGCACAACGTCTGTGCGCTGCAGACGTCGAATGAGTTCCCACCTATTGAATGCTGAAACATGAACCTCGCGCACACAGTTTATTTTTTGCATCTCCTGCGGCAGAACGTAACCCAGCCCCCCCAAACACACACACACAGACACACACACACACACACACACACACACACTGGCACGCCTTCCCCCCCCCCCCCCCGCCCCGCCGGTCCCAACACACACAACATGAGCAGCGTCGCCGGTGTTGGAGAGTCGCTTTTGATCATGAAATATTCATGACCCTCCCATGACTCCTCGATGGGGAGTGCGTAACTATGCATTGTGTTGAAGATACCAGTAAATAAAGACAATTGCCCCCATTGTTACAGGTCAGTGAAGCGGGCGGAGCAGAGGAACATAACCGTAGATGTATTGGCATCTTGCCTTGTATTGCACCGCAGATCTGAGCATGCTCACTGCAGCTGTGGCTTGGAGTGCATTGACCCCTGTAGAGCCACCCTTTCACTCACTCACACACACTCACACTCACACGCATGCACTCATGCACACACACACCACACACACACACACACACACACACACACACACACACACACACACACACACACACACACAATTCCATTTCAATTACACTCACCATTCATGTTTACCACATCCATGATGATTTATAGAATATTAAATGTGGAGACAGGTTTATTTCATTATGTCTATCAATGATTGCTTTCTCACATTACAAACACACACACGCACGCGTACACACATAGGTGGACATGCACAAACACACGTTCCAATGCGTATCCAAGTGACTTTTGCTCTCCTCTCATAATTGTGAACAATTCAAGGTATGTTGTCTATAAGCCTTATTTCCCAAGTCCCAAATATCTTTTGGAACCGTGACAACATTCTAACATGGCTTTCAAGGCCTGAAATAACTCACTTAATTAAGCATTTCTGGCACAATTTGTAACCGTGCCTCCAAAGTTTTGCTGTCAGAGCGTTCTTGAAAAGTCTGCCCTTACTCTAACCAATCATTGCATGGTGAACTAAGAATAATCCCAAATAGTTATTTTTCCTTTTGATTTAATTCAAGTCACCTAATATTGGTAACCTACCAAAATATGGAATGCTTGAAATAAATCTTTGTAGCGCCAGCTATTATAGTGTTGTTTTTCTCTCTTTGGACAAATGTACTTATTGTTAGTCACTTTGGACAAAAGCATCTGGTAAATGCACTAAATGTAATGTAAAATCGGTAGACACTCTTAGACATGCTAATGTTGCCTGTCCCATGGCGACCCTTATCTCTTTAAGGTGTTTAATGGAGGGCTGGGTGGGGGGTCTGCGAAAGGGAATTTCCATTTGGTGGATCGATACCCGATCACGTCACTGTCCCTGCACCACATCACCAGGCGTTAGTGAGGATGCAGCAGTGGGTGCCGGTACATCTCTGGCCGGGCAGGCTGAACTGCTGGGGGGACTGGATATCCACCCCAGTTGCTCACTGCTATGTGACCTCTGATCCCTACTAGTCACGCTCTGCAGATTGAGACCTCGTACGCTTGTGTGTGTGTGTGTTGGGGTTGTGGGGCCATCAATGAATGAAACAGTTGGTACGAAGGGCAGGCACCACGGGACAGAGTCAAATATCCAGACAGTCATCAATAAACACGGCTGCACACACACACTGATTATACACATGTATGCACACACATGCTTGCCAACACACACACACACACACAACACACACATAGCAGAAGGCAGGAAGCACGACGTTAGTTAAACCAATGCGTTATATATTTTAAAGCCTTCAACTATTCTATTGATTGTGTTTGTGTCTCAGTCCATAATCATTATTCAATGTGTTGGACTTCATCACATCTGTATGCATTGCTAATGTCTTCCTAACCTTGTGTGTGTGTGTGTGTGTGTGTGTGTGCGTGTGTGTGTGTGTGTGTGTGTGTGTGTGTGTGTGTGTGTGTGTGTGTGT
>PIJE02000584.1:273988-288273 GCA_002895965.2 Coryphaenoides rupestris | reverse complement strand
GGTGAGCAGGAGGAGAGGAGAGAGGGGGGGAGAGGAGGGAGGAGGAGAGGAGAGAGGAGGAGGAGAGAGGAGGGAGAGAGGGGATGAGAGGGGTGGGAGGACGAGGATTAGGAGATCGAGAGGAGTAAGGGGAGGAGGAGAGGAGAGGGAGGGAGGTAGGAGAGCAGAGGAAGAGAAGGAGCGGAGGAGGAGAAAATAGGAAGGAGCCGGATAGGAGAGGAGAAGAGGAAGAACAGACGAGAGGGGGGGGGGAGGGGAGAAGAGGAAGATGGGATGAGAGGAAGGTTCATAAACAGCAGGACATGTCTCATGGGATGTGAGTCACTGTGGCTGTTAGTGTGTGTGTGATTGTGTGTGTGTGTGTGTGTGTGTGTGTGTGTGTGTGTGTGGTTGTGTGTGTGTGTGTGTGTGTGTGTGTGTGTGTGTGTGTGTGTGTGTGTGTGTGTGTGTGTGTGTGTGTGCATCCACACGTCGACTGTATGTTTGTTTACATGCAGGGACTCCCATATGTCGTCACATCACATGACCACAACAAGCGCTGACTCTCCTAGACAGACCATCCTTTCCCAGAGATGGAAGCTTGTGGATGGGATGTGACATGTCGTCATGGCGGCGGCGCAGGAGGAGGAGACGGCATCTCTCAGATGGTTCTCTCTGCAGGACACTGATCAATACCACTAGGGCTTGGGGGTGGGGTGCACGTGTTGTTAAATAGCTGGGGTGTGGCACGTGCACTCTTAACTGGATCGATGGCGTGACGTGGGGCAATAACAGGATGGGTGCAAACACACACACGCGCGCATACACAGTGACACACTCAGTGACTCACTCACTCACTCACTCACTCACTCATTTGAGCCCATGCTCAACCATTGACGCACACTCACCTGTTTCGACACATTTACTATTTTACACACACATTCCCCCCTTCACACACACACACACACACATTCTTATGGAGACATTCATACACTCACTCACTTCAACACATGTTCACCCAATCACACACACACACACACACACCAGAATAATCCATTCACTCACCCAAATGCACCCACGCAGACACACACACACACACACACATTCACTCACTTTCATGCACATTCACTCATCCACACACACACACACACACACAGTGGCTGGCGACAGCTGTGTGATGGATGAATCATGACTGAGCTTCCTGTGTGTCTCCCTGTGTGTCTGTTATTCAGAGTGTTTAGTGGCAGCACCGCGTGTTCGTCAGCAACACTATGAGAGCAGCGTGGTAAATATAGACTCTGCTTTTACACAGACGCACCTCGGAGAGGACGAGAGGAGGAGGCTGTGGTGATACAGCAGCGTCTCTGATGCTGTCGGCTCTTTCTATGACCTCTCCCTATTCATCACACTGTAGTTCAACAGTCTGATAGTCAAATGATACTGTAGCACATAAGTAAATGGATTGCATTTATATTGTGCTTTTATCCAAAGCGCTTTACAGTTGCCTAACATTCACCCATTCATACACCGACGGTGGTCCCAACCATGCAAGATAACAACCAACACGTCAGGAGCAGTTAGGGTTAGGTGGTGTCTTGCTCAGGGACACCTCAACACTTAGCTAGGGGGAGCCCGGCGATTGAACCAGCAACCTTCTTACCTCCTGAGCTACTGCCGCCTACAGTAGTCTCCCTAATGTCTCATCAGGGATTATTATTAAGTGTATCATATCGTATCGTATCCTGTCACTATTCTCGTGGCCGGAACCCTGGACGCATTCCCGCTCCGAAGGCTCTTCAAATGTTGCCGTTGGTCTGATGCATGCATTGGTCTCATGCATGCGCTGGCCTCTTGCACACGTTGGTCTCATTTGCGCATTACTCTGATGCAATACGTTGGTCTCATGCATGCCTTGGCCTGGTGGTTCCTTTGTGACTGAGATTCGAAGCCCTGGAGGTTCTTTTTAACTAAGGTTTTACCATCTATGTGAGCGGTATCGAGGGAAGTGTGTGGGTTTTCTGAAGAGAGCATTATGCGCGTGGCAGCAGCCATGTTTGGAAATCATTTGCTGGCCAGCCAAGGCCAGAGTGATGTTCAAGGCGAAATGCAAACATGAATATCAGGATAGTCTCACAAGGCTAAAACATCTCTAACCTAATACCTACACATAACCAACCATAACCAAGCTAATACCATAACTTAACCATCTCTAACCTCAAGTTTCAAGTATTTTTATTGTCACTTCACAGTTTACACAAGTATAAGCAGTGAGTGAAAATCTTATGTGCAAAATGCCCGACAGCCGACCGCAGTTATAAAAGAATACAATCGAAATAGAAATAGAATAGAAAACTATATTAACAAATTACAAAAAATCTAAACAAAAGAAAACTGTATAAGATAAAATAAAGTATACAAAATATGAAGGGGAGCAATACAATAAATCAATGTAATATACATTGTTATATTTTGACATTCACAGAATGTTACAGAATACTTCCTCAGACAGTCACACTAGAACAACACTAGCACCAGCAATTAGCACCCAGACTAGCCCTAGCAGTAACACTAGCACTAGCAGTAACACTAGCACTAGCACCAGCAGTAATAGGGTTGCTTCCCGGGAAAGCTTCAGTCACTTTAGTACCGGGAATTAGCGACGGGTCCCGGGTTTTTTTGGGGTTTTTTTTAGGGGGGAATTTCTAAATTCTTTATAACTATGTTGCATTAATAATAGCCTAAACTAATAATACATACTCAATATATTGTGCAAACATGATTATTTTCTTGTTTCGATAGGCAGGCATACGAACTACCTGTAGAAGGACTTGCGCGGATGTAATTCGAATTGTAGTGAACGACACGGAGGATAGTTCTATTGTTTTAGACAAGAGTGGTATCTACCACCTTATTTTTTGTGACCGCTACCGAAGGAGTGACGTTCGGTGTCCCTGGGAGAGCGATAAAATTAGTGACACTTTTTTTCAAGTGACAAGTCGAGTGCCCGAGCATAAATTAGCTTTATTCATGCATCACTGCGCCTTGGATTCAGAATGCCACAGATGAACACAATGCTTCACGTGTCAGGTGATGATGCTTCTTATTCATTACAACTTGGCCTGTGGACAGACAGGGGGGTGAAAATGTCAACCTCAGATTCCAAACAATGTCTCAGAGAGGTGTTCATGCGAGCAAGACCGGGGGGATTCAGCCAAACCAAAAGAGCTGTTGTGTTGTGACTGATGTCAGTGCTGGACATAGGTCAGCGAGAGAGAGAGAGAGAGAGATTGTGTGGGAGATGCAGGGCAGGACCCTTCCTAAGCTAACGCTCTCCCCGCTAGCTAGTAGGAGCCTGGTTCCCATCACTGCATTCCAACAATCGCTCTCCCAGCGGGGAACAGAACGACACACACACACACACACACACACACACACAGTCGAGACAGCATTGATCAACTCACTGCATGGGGCCCCTTGTTGTTAAAAATAATAACTAAAAACCAAAATTTGCCACCTTACCAGAGACCCATCACACATAATTCTTTAGATTATGTATTGTGCACAATTGACATACCAAAATAATACGGGATGCCTGCAGCAGCTAGTGTGTGTATGTGTGTGTGTGTGTGTGTGTGGCGGAGGGGGGGATGCTCAGGCAGACTTTTGTGGGTTTATCTAATTGTCTACTCTCTGACTGACTCACTGTCACTTTAACCATGACGTTAACAGGCAATTAACAGCAAGAATGCATCGACTTATCCAAACTATATGTCAAAAGTTCACTGGTACAGCAACCAACCAATCCAACCAACCACAAAAAAATCACCAGCCTCCATAAAACTAAATTTTAATAAGCAATTACTTCAAACTGAACAGGGAAGGGAAAAACATTCTCAAGACATGAAACGGCATGAATAGATCATTCATCCTTTCACCCGGCGGACAACGAGGAAATACTTCACATGTAGTTCAACTGCGGAACACATTTGCGCTGTATTTAACAAAATGGCTGCCGTTACTACCACCCCCCCCCCCCACACCCACCCCAATGGCCACGAAAAAAGCAGCGGCCCACAAGCCACAGCTCCGCCGCCACAACGAGCGGTCAGCGGTGCACCAGAAGAGTTATGCGCTGGTGGTTTTTGGAAGAGGTTCAAATGACAGCCAATTCGTTAACAATGTGGAGGCTAATGAGAAGCAGCTTCTCCTGACCCCATTGCATTCACAGTTCACCTAACCGACGTCTGCACTTTAACCCCCCCATGGAATAGCAAAACAGGAAAGCTGCTCGTAAATATTCACTGGAATGGCGGGAAGAAAAAAAAACCTCCAAAAAACAAAGTTTCCCTGCATAACGCAAGGTTTTATGTGCACCATAAAACAAAATATACTTCATTTAATGCTGCTGACATGGCGGCACATACTTAAATAGGTGCTACAAGTGGTGTGTGTGATACAACCAGACACACGAGAGAATTACACATACATATATACATTAGTTCTGCCAACCACTACAGTGGTTGATGATGGCTTTCACACCATGCAGTTCACGGTACCCTTGTATCCATAGTCACTTGGATGTGCTTCATCAGTGGGTTGTTTAAGGGGTGTTTATAATGCCATCTCCTGCTACCGTCCGCGGTCTAAATCCACAATCCAACACATTTGGTAGCAAGACAATTTCAAAAGTTTCTCAAGGGACATTTTTTTATACAGTAGAAATATGATTTAGATATGGCTGTGACATTTTCTAAATGATTCATACATAGTATGTTTACACATAACTTTCAGACATAATCACTTCATATAATATTGACTGAAAGCCATTGTGGGGAAAGGTGTCGTGTATAAACCATAATGAAATGACAAGGTAGTCGACAAGTAGCTATCAGAGACGTAATACTGTGCGGTCTGCATATGACACATTGAAGCAGTTAAAAAAATAAATCCCAAACCAAATTAAATCTGCCCTCTCTCTTCTGTCAACCATTATTCCACAAAGTTTTCAAAGTGGGGGAAAGTTCACATAAAAACATTATGCCATTGGCACAAAACTGTTCAACCGTGTGTATATATATATATATATATACACACATCAGTTATTAGTTATTGGGTCCATTCAATGGATCAATGACCCATTCATGGACATCTCTCAATGAGAGATAGAGTCTCTATTAATCCACACCTCATGGGCTCAGACCTGAGACTTGCCTGCAGCTGCGGAGCTTGCAACAACACCCTGTTTGTCGTGTGCCCCTGATATCCAGTGGTAGCAGTCGGTGGTGCTCTTGTTGCGTGGCTGAGCGGCACAGCGGGTACAGTAGACGATGCCCAGGGCCACCATGACCACCACAAGGATGCCGATGGGCACCAGGAGTCCCACCAGGAGCCAGGCGCTGGTCGCCTGCTTCTCCGCCTCACCTTGGTCGGCGGTTGCCACTCCCCTTCCTGAGGTGGATGTGGTGGGATGCTGGACCTCCTGGTCTCCTCCGTCACCTCCCTCTTTTTTCTCCTCCTCCGCCAATGTTGGCCCCTCAGAGAAATTGTAAAAATGGTAACCAGAGTCTGAAGAGATGCTAGAATCTGTGACAGGTTCCTCATACTCCGTAGGATTGGGACTGAACCAGAGCCAGTTGGACGCCCCCTCGGAGATGATGGTGGACGCGGGTGGAGCGGAGACACCGGTGGTGGTCTCCTCCTCTTCATACCAGTCGGGAGTCAGGGTGGGGCTGGTCCTTGGTGGAATTGTGTGGGTGGTGGGGGTGGTGGTGGTCGGCGGTGATGGTGTGTGGGTGGGGGTGGGGTTGGTAGAGGGCTCAGGCTTCACCTCTCTTAGAAACGGTCCCGTTTCTTCCACATCGCCCTCAGGCTCTTGGGTGGAGGTGTCAATGGTGACGTGGAGGGACGTCTCCACCTGTGGGGCACTGGTGACCCATATCACATCGGGACTCTGGACTCTCGGCGGGTCGGTCAGCCAATCCAACGAGTCGGGCCAGTCCGTCTTGATCCAGGGTGAAAACTCTGGGTTCCACATGGGTTCGGGCGGAGTGGCCCAGGGGAAGTTAGAAGTGACAGCAGGTTGGCCGTCTCCTCCCTCGCCAATTTTCTCACAGGAGAAGTGGTCTGTCCCGAGCTCATAGCCCTCCTCACAGTAGCAGTCAAAACCTCCCACGTAATTTACACACATCTGCGCACAGGTCCCTGGGATCTGGCACTCGTCGGTTTCCTGGCACTGCCTGGGGTCCTCAGGCGACACAGAGAACCCCATGTGGCAGTGGCAGACGTGGGAGCCCGGGGTGTTCTCGCACGCCTGCTCACACGGGTTGTTCATGCACTCGTCCACATCGTTGCACTCGCCGCCGTCGTCGGCCGGACGGTAGCCCTCGCGACATCGGCATTCAAAGGACCCGAGGGAGTTCACGCATAACTGCTCACAGGGGCTCTGCAGACACTCGTCCACATCCAGACAGCCCTGCTCATCCGGCGCCAGCATGTAGCCCTCTGGGCAGGCGCATCGATATCCGTCCGAGAGAGGAAGGCATTCAAACTCGCACATCGCCTCTTGGCAGATGTCGAACATCTCGCAGCTCTTCCCGTCATTCACAGAATGTCACAGAATACTTCCTCAGACAGTCACACCAGAACAACACTAGCACCAGCAATTAGCACCCGGACTAGCCCTAGCAGTAACACTAGCACTAGCAGTAACACTAGCACTAGCAGTAACACTAGCACTAGCAGTAACACTAGCACTAGCACCAGCAGTAACACTAGCACTAGCAGTAACACTAGTGGCTGGGGTGGTTATTGTCTTTAATAATCCGTTTGGCCTTGGCCACGCACCGCCTGGTGTATATATCCAGGATGGAGGGATCTATGTAGTGTTTTACGCTCCAGTGCAGGCGCGAGTATGGGCCTGCTATGCGTGCGTTTCTAAATTTTTTTATAACTATGTTGCCAGTTTAATAATTAAGAGACCTGCTAAACTAATAAATACATACGTCACAGAATACGTCGTGCGACCAACCGACCACGCCTCCATTTGACGTACACAACAAGGACCGTTCCTCGTTGGTGACCAGGGGGCATGGAACCGTGGCAACCGTGCCAAAGGGCAAGTGGGTAAGGAGCGTGGTCAGCAGGTTAAAGGGCGTGGCGTAAAGGGCATTGCCGCCCCCCTCACTCCATAACGCGGGACACATCCCTTTATACGTGTAGCGGCAGAGGTAGCCGTCCGCTGGGACATGGCAGGCACCGTCCAGCCACTGAAAGTTGTTATGTAGTTCGTTGCGTTCCGCTGGGAGCATGGCAGTTGCACTGGGTCCCCCTAGCCACTGCACAAGACGAGTTGTACCCCTGCTCTGCCTGCGGACGCACAGTATGAGCTAGCTCTCAAACTCGATACTATTTACGAGCTGGTTAGTTCGAACCGCGAAGGAGAAGAAGACGGAATTGGTTATGTAATGAAACTATCGTATATCCGCGATGCTCAGAGCATGGGAGTCATCTGAATCGTTAAGTGGGCTGTCAGTGGCTGGGGAGGCGGGCCTGCGCGGTTCTCCGACTGCCCGCGCGTCGTAATAGATGTCTACCTCATGCGGCGTACACCGCGGTTCTGATGTCAGGATTAGAAGGGTGATGTGTTCCGCGAGGTGGAGTGGAGATAGATGTGGGGCGGCGGAAGTACGACTGCTCCCTAGTCATCCACGCAGCGGTCTCCACTGACTCCTCTTCTGAGACCCTATAGCTGACCTACGTGCTTTCCCGCTCGCATTAACTTATCACTCATTCTATCCCATTTGAATACACCCACTTCTCCTGCATGCAGGCCTTGCCACGGTTCCATGCCCTCCCCGTGGCCGTCCACGATCATCAGACGCGAGGACGCATGGAGGATGGCCGCGGTCCTTGTTGGTGTACGTCAAACTGGAGCGTCGGGCTCCGGCTCTCGTCGTCGCTGGCACCGACTATCACGGCCCTAACTGTAATGAAGTATGCTCGTCCAGTTAGAGTCAATATCTCCTTTTCTTCACCGTGGTAGAATATCTTACAACAGAGAATTACGCGTTGCGACGCAAGGTTCGTCACAATGCGGAGAGTGAACGAACTGTCATCGCCAGTGGTGATATAGTATTAATGGCGGCAACTCAATTAACTGGCGATGTGGGTTTCGCGTGAGTTGGTATTTCTCTAGTCACTTATGATAGCGGCCATATGATTCGAGGGTATAAGAGTCTATCTGCGAAGATGAGGCTCACTGACATCTGTCCGAGAGAGTTGTCGTAGCGGGATAATGGCTTGGCGAGTAATTTGAATTCTCGCGCGGAATTGCCTGGCGCTCTTATCTCGCGAGCGGATAATTTTCTGTAAGGGAAGAGCTGCGAGATGTTCGACATCTGCCAAGAGGCGATGTGCGAGTTTGAATGCCTTCCTCTCTCGGACGGATATCGATGCGCCTGCCCAGAGGGCTACATGCTGGCGCCGGATGAGCAGGGCTGTCTGGATGTGGACGAGTGTCTGCAGAGCCCCTGTGAGCAGTTATGCGTGAACTCCCTCGGGTCCTTTGAATGCCGATGTCGCGAGGGCTACCGTCCGGCCGACGACGGCGGCGAGTGCAACGATGTGGACGAGTGCATGAACAACCCGTGTGAGCAGGCGTGCGAGAACACCCCGGGCTCCCACGTCTGCCACTGCCACATGGGGTTCTCTGTGTCGCCTGAGGACCCCAGGCAGTGCCAGGAAACCGACGAGTGCCAGATCCCAGGGACCTGTGCGCAGATGTGTGTAAATTACGTGGGAGGTTTTGACTGCACTCAGCAGTGACACATGAGCAGTAATGACTTGAGCCACTTGTAAAGCACTATGAGATACACGCTATAGGGGAGAGCTTTGAAGACCACTGTAGGACGCATAGGACACCGTGGGAGGGCTTATGAGCTCGGGACCAGCAGAACACTCGCACCAGCACTAGCACTAGTAGTAACACCAGCACTAGCACTAGCAGTAACACCAGCACTAGCACTAGCAGTAACACTAGCACTAGCACTAGCAGTAACACTAGCACTAGCAGTAACACTAGCACTAGCACTAGCAGTAACACTAGCACTAGCACCAGCAGTAACACCAGCACTAGCACTAGCAGTAACACTAGCACTAGCACTAGCAGTAACACTAGCACTAGCACCAGCAGTAACACTAGCACTAGCACTAGCAGTAACACTAGCACTAGCAGTAACACTAGCACTAGCACTAGCAGTAACACTAGCACTAGCACCAGCAGTAACACTAGCACTAGCACTAGCAGTAACACTAGCACTAGCACCAGCAGTAACACTAGCACTAGCACTAGCAGTAACACTAGCACTAGCAGTAACACTAGCACTAGCACCAGCAGTAACACTAGCACTAGCACCAGCAGTAACACTAGCACTAGCACCAGCAGTAACACTAGCACTAGCACTAGCAGTAACACTAGCACTAGCACCAGCAGTAACACTAGCACTAGCAGTAACACTAGCACTAGCACCAGCAGTAACCAAACCCCCCCCACCCACCCACCCACCCACCCACCCAACCAATCCACCACCCACCACCCACACAATTCCACCAAGGACCAGCCCCACCCTGACTCCCGACTGGTATGAAGAGGAGGAGACCACCACCGGTGTCTCCGCTCCACCCGCGTCCACCATCATCTCCGAGGGGGCGTCCAACTGGCTCTGGTTCAGTCCCAATCCTACGGAGTATGAGGAACCTGTCACAGATTCTAGCATCTCTTCAGACTCTGGTTACCATTTTTACAATTTCTCTGAGGGGCCAACATTGGCGGAGGAGGAGAAAAAAGAGGGAGGTGACGGAGGAGACCAGGAGGTCCAGCATCCCACCACATCCACCTCAGGAAGGGGAGTGGCAACCGCCGACCAAGGTGAGGCGGAGAAGCAGGCGACCAGCGCCTGGCTCCTGGTGGGACTCCTGGTGCCCATCGGCATCCTTGTGGTGGTCATGGTGGCCCTGGGCATCGTCTACTGTACCCGCTGTGCCGCTCAGCCACGCAACAAGAGCACCACCGACTGCTACCACTGGATTAGTCCAGGACTACCAGTACTAGCACCAGGACTAGCACTAACACCAGTACTAGCACCAGCACCAGTAACACTAGCACCAGCAGTTGGCACCAGGACTAGCACTAACAAGACTTATCACCAGGACTAGCACTAGCAGTAACACTTAGCACTAGCATTTAGACATTGATGCCGAACTTGTTCAGCAGCCTGATGGCCTGACTGTGGAAGCTGTCTCTGAATCTGCTCGTGTGGCACTTGATACTGCGGTATCGCCTGCCTGACGGTAGAAGTGTGTACAGTTCGTGGCTGGGGTGGTTATTGTCTTTAATAATCCGTTTGGCCTTGGCCACGCACCGCCTGGTGTATATATCCAGGAGGGAGGGAAGCTCACCTCCAACGATGTACTGGGCCGTCCGCACCACCCTCTGTAGTGTTCTACGCTCCAGTGCGGTGCAGTTCCCGTACCAGACGGTGATGCATCCTGTGAGAACACTCTCGATGGTACTGGAGTAGAATGTTCTGAGGATGCGGGGGCACATGTTGAATTTCCTCAGTCGCCTGAGGAAATACAGGCGTTGTTGGGCCTTTTTCACCACGTGTGTGGTGTGCGTGGTCCATGTGAGGTCCTCGGAGATGTGCACGCCGAGGAACTTGAAGCTGCTGACCCTCTCTACTGCAGCACCGTCGATGGAGATGGGGGCGTGCTCTCCTCTCCGCTTCCTGTAGTCCACGATCAGCTCCTTGGTCTTCTTGACGTTGAGGGCGAGGTTGTTCTCTTGGCACCACTGTGCCAGTGATCCAACCTCCTCCCTGTAGCTGGAGGAGGTTGGCCTACAGGCCAGACCTGGGTAAACTACGGCACCTTGCACAGGAGAGGGAGGGAGAGAGAGGAGGGAGGGAGGAGGAAGGGAGGGAGAGAGGGAAAGAGGGAGGGAAAGAGGGAGGGAGGAGAGGGAAGGAGAGGGAGGGCTACTGTATATAAAAAAATGTCCCTTGAGAAACTTTTGAAATTGTCTTGCTACCAAATGTGTTGGATTGTGGATTTAGACCGCGGACGGTAGACGGCTCGTTCGTCAGTTCGACCTCGCGGAGCCGCATAAGAGAGAACCGCAACACTGTCGCTGTCGTCAGCAAACTTGATGATGACGTTGAGCTGTGCATAGCCATGCAGTCGTGGGTGTACAGGGAGTAGAGGAGAGGGCTCAACACGCATCCCTGAGGGGCTCCAGTGTTGAGGGTCAGCGGCTCTGAGGTGGTGCTGCCCATCCTCACCACCTGGCGGCGGCCCGACAGGAAGTCCAGTATCCAGCTGCACATGGTCGGGTGCAGGCCTAGACTCCTGAGCTTGGTGTCGAGCTTGGCAGGAACTATCGTGTTGAACGCTGAGTTGAAGTCCACAAACAGCATTCTCACACAACAGTTCTTCCCCTCCAGGTGAGAGAGGGCGGTGTGAAGTGCCATGGCAATGGCGTCGTCGGTGGATCTGTTTTGACGGTACGCAAATTGCCATGGGTCCAGCGTGGCAGGCAACATGGAACAAATGAAGTCCTTGACCAGCCTCTCGAAGCATTTACTGACAATCGAGGTGAGGGCTACGGGTCTCCAGTCATTCAGGCAGGTTACCTTGGGGTGTTTAGGGACAGGCACGATGATGGACATCTTGAAGACCTCGGGAACAACAGCCTGGGACAGGGACAGGTTGAAGATGTCTGCGAAGACTCCTGCCAACTGGTCTGCGCATGCTCTGAGGACGCGCCCCGGGATGTGGGGGATGTGGTCTGGGCCCGCCGCCTTCCGGATGTCCACCCGCTTGAAGGCTCTGCGCACGTCAGCCTCTGAGATGTTCAGCAGGCTGGCCTCCTCAGGCAGCGCTGACTTCGGCGGGCTGCCGTTCACGTCGAACCGAGCAAAGAATGTTTAGCTCGCCTGGGAGGGAGGTAGAGGAGTTCTCTACACCGCTGGTTCTCCCTCTGAAGTCCGTGATAGTCTGTAGCCCCTTCCACACACCCCTCACGTCATGGCTCTTGAATTCTCTTTGTGTATATTTTTCTCAGCATACTCATTGGATGTCAATCGAGGAGTGGCCGAGTGGGGGAGGTGCATGCGCGAACCATACAGCCTAGCATGAATCGCCATGGTTTTCTCTGTTTGGTAAGAATCCCGAGACTCGACATTAGTAGGACAATCACTACTATCGCTTTCTTGGTGCAATGCACCATGCGGTGCTGACGGACAGCGATGTCGGGGCCTGAGTCGTATTATTGAGATCCGGAAGCTCGTACGGCGTATATCCTCCTCGGATCATGTCCACAGGTCAGACATATCAACACAATCCCTCGTCAGAACACTCAAGCAACTCCGATTTAAGGTCCGGCCTACCATAGACTCATCTTTTGAACCTCTCCCGTGGGCACGAGCACGTTGTGGTTGCCATATCCCAGTCCACGTCTCAGAAGCAATCCTGCAGGAGACTCCGACCAGTATTGGACCTCCTTCACAGCGATTGGTTGCTGCTTCAGTCTCTGCCTGTAGGCGGGGAGTAGTTGGATCGAGCGGTGATCCGATTTGCCGAACGGTGGGCGGAGGAGGGCCTTGTAGCCGTCCCGGAAGGGGGTGTAGCAGTGGTCAAGGATCCGCTCGCCCGGTGTGTATCGGGAGAACTTTCTTCAAGTTCGCCTTATTGAAGTCCCCCACCACAATGAAAGCAGCCTCAGGGTGAGCCGACTCCTGTTCGCTGATAGCCCCATAAAGTTCCTTCAGCGCTATGTCCGTGTTGGCTTGAGGGGGAATGTACACAGCAGTCACGGTTACTGCTGTAAACTCCCACGGTAGCCAGAATGGTCGGCACATAAGCATCAGGTACTCCAGGTCCGGGGAACAGAAAGACTTGAGGGTATGCACATGACTTTTGTTGCACCAAGATCTGTTTATCATGAGACATACCCCCCCTCCACGATCTTTACCGGAGAGAGTCTTTGTTCTGTCCGCGCGGTGGACGGAAAATCCTGTCGGCTCGATGGCTGAGTCAGCAACCCCCTCCGACATCCATGTCTCCGTAAGGCAGATGATGCAGTTGTCCTTAGTTTCCCGGTGGAATTGTATACGAGCCTGTAGCTTGCATAACTTATTGTCCAGAGACTGTACATTAGCCAGTAGAATGATGGGTAGTGGAGGTCGACCATTCTAACCTAATACCATAACTTAACCATCTCTAACCTAATACCATAACTAAACCATCTCTAACCTAATACCTAATCTTAATCATGAACTCAATAGAAAAAATAAAAAGGTTCCGCCCGTTCTTTCCAACTCTCTCTTGATCTCAGCTAGTAGGTCGATTTGAGATTAATTGAAACGTCTGGAGGTGTTTTGGAGTGAAGTGAAGTGAATAGCTTTTCGTTTATAATAACAGTAGAAAACAACCATCACTATGGGAACCATCTCTGTTCATAATGCAGCGAAGAGTTGAAATTGATGATTCAACCGGCTAACAAAAACAAGATGCTCACAGAGGACCGAGGGGACCAAGGCTCCATGTGACCAACAGAGAGATGTCTGAATTTGAATTGAAGAAAATGATACGTAAATACAACCACCCACCCGCACTTCAGCAGACCCTTCAAAACGAATGGCTGCGAGACGAGGGGAGTCTGGCGTCCTACCTCACACACGTTCACCCATTCACTTGCACACAATCAGCCATTTACACAAACAGTCACCCACTTACAAAAGGGTTAGCGGCTCACCACACCTGTGTGATGGATGAATCACGACTTCCGGCTTCCCATGCCGCGTGTGTCTCCCTAGGTGAGTACGAGAGCGCTTATGATGCTACTGCAAATACGACAGAAGTGTTTCTAATAGGGGGGTTTCAAATAGGGGTGTACGTACCACGTGGGGTACTTTGAGGGGTCCTTGGAAAATGTCTAAGAACAAGGAGAAAGGAGAATCTGCAAAGACAAAAGCTAAAACAGAAACACCTAAATGTTGTCCATAGTGGGAGTTTGGCGTCCAAGTTCTGACCCCCCTCTGGCTTTTCAGGGAGAAATGAGCTAACAGTTGCATGACTTTCCAACATCCGGCCATCCCAAGAAGCCCAATTTATTTTTTCCCTTCATAAAATGTACTGTGCTGGCGTGAGAGTGGTACTTGGCTGCATCATGTCCTCTATTCTCTCCGCTCCTCTCTGATCTCTCGGCCCTGTTTATAACAGAGGGCCGACAGAGTGTAGTTCGATGACCT
>PIJE02000584.1:258988-271488 GCA_002895965.2 Coryphaenoides rupestris | reverse complement strand
CAACCTGGGGGCTGGGGGGTCCGCATGACCTAATTCAGCTCCACAAGACCACCACGCACACATCCATTCATGAGCGCGGTATTCATTACAAATGATCCATGCTGTCATACGGTGACGTCATGTCCAGGCGCTCGGGTTCATTCTCTCGCTTCTCTTCAACCTCGTCTCGGCGCGTTTCTCAAAACAGACTCATCTGTCGTGTTGCTCTCTCCGGTGATCGTGGTCGCGCCGCACAGCGCCAGCGACACCGTCCGCCCGCCGCCACATGCCTCGACTGCCGCCCCCTGCTGGCTCAACTACAACATGGCCTCCTGCCGTACAATAGGACACCAGTTTATAACGCTGAGTATTCCACACAGGGTATTTACGGAGGTAGAGTTAGGAGTTAGGGTTAGATGTTAGGATTAGTACTCTGATTCCCTCAATTCTTTCACCCTATACCAATCCAGAGAGGAGCATGCATGGGCTGGCTAGAGTTATTGCTATGGAAGTCATATGGGTTGGGGATAGGGCAGAGGGTTATACAGTTATATGTTAGGGTTAGAAGATGATAAGGGGTCCTGAACTATTCTGTAATTCTATAATTATTTGGGCTGATGTTTGGATCTTCCAAAAAAGAAATTCATGAAAATGTAGGCTTCTCCAAAAGGGACAGCATTTGCCTTATAAAACATTTTGTGTGTCAATGTTTTTTTGTTTTTATTATTTTTATATTGTTATTTCCAGTTTTTAAACTTGTAACTTTTTTGTCATTGTGTGGATTGTACAGCACCTTGTAACCCTGGTTTTGAAAGGTGCTTCATCAATAAAATTACTTAATTACTTACTTACTTATCACATGTATCTCTGGAAATAATGATCAGAATGTCACCAAATCTGGACTGGATGTTCACAGACAGTTATTACATAAATAATAAAACAAAGACTACATCAATACCTTTGTCCATCTTTGAAATGTATATAATGGCATAATGGCAAAATCCAAGGGTTGCCATTATGATCCATCATGAATTTGAAGATAATCCTCGAAGCACTCTTTCGACTCTTTCAGAAAGCAATGATGTCATCGACAGAACAACAAGGACAGGAACCAACAGCTGAAGGATGTACAACATTCATTCCATGCCAAAGACATGGCATCAACAAAACAACACGTCAAAGAAATTGAATATTAACACATTGATGAAGTCATAAAGTCAGTTTCAACAGCAGGAAGTAAGCAGTCAGCCACATTAGCTTACTGGTTTACATTCATGCAAGGGCTGAACGTGCTGTTGAGAATGCTGTGAGCAGAGAGAGATGCAGACTTTCAACTTCACTTGAACTGTATGGTGGAAGTTTTCCATGGTTCAGGGTGGCTGGAAGAAACAACTATTCCAAGTACATGCCAATTTATGTTGATGAAATGAGAACACTTCAGCAACAGCAACCAGAGTCGTACACGTTCCTGCAAGAAGGTGGCTTTATTGCACGGCGGTCTGATGAGCAGAGCATTAACTGTGTTGCAACTGACCAGGCACTGGAGCAAACAATCAACCGTGAGGGCAAGAGTGAAGGTGGAGTTGTTGGTCTCACATGGTTGATGCATGTGACAAGAGAATATGTGGATGTCATGAACTTCGCGGCAAAAATGCCCAAGGACCACAAACCCACCAAGAGCATGGGTCCTCCAGAACCAGCCAAGATGAGACAGACATAGGAAAATATCATGGAAATTGTGGAGGAAAACCAATGCCCCTTTGATCTGGATAGAGATCTGGATAGACCCTTTCATCCTGATGAGCTTGTAAATATTGTCACCGGTCAAGATGCTCCTGAAAAGGTGGCAAAAGGCTTATCCTGTTTTCTTGAAGATGCTCAACACCAAAAGCAACTGTTCATATAGCAGCACCTTGCAAAGGACACAAGAACGAAGAGTTTCTGGGAACCAGAGAAAATAATATCCTCAGTCACTTTTGCAGACATGAAAGCACCTGTTTTGAAAAACAAGCCTGGACAGCATTGGCTGGACTCTGAGGTTCTTTTCAGGAGACTTCCAGCAGTTTCAAGCCAAAGAGATGCAGAACATGGAGAGTGTGCTGTCATGAGTTAGCATGAGTTAGCTTTACTTGCCATTACTTCAGAGTCTGAAAGAATCAGGGTTTCAATGACCTAGCGGAACGTGTTCGTAAAATAATCTTTTCACTGCGGGAGTGGACAAAATCAATTGTGTTGTCTCAGTTTTTGACTGTTATGACCCCCCAAACTCTATCAAGCAACAAGAGTGACAAAGATGTGGAGCAGTTGGAGATGCAGGACCAACACGTCATCTCAGGGCAGAAATTACAGGAGGTACTTGACAAACAGTGGCAACAAGGCTACGCTTTCTGCTTTTGTTTGTAATTACATATGCAGCCCAGGTTCACTTGGCCTCACTAAGGAACAGAAAATCATCTTGAAGTTTTGAAACCAAAATGATCCAAAAGGACAGTGTGGAGGGCTTAGTCGATTTGATGAGTGATCAAGAAGAGGCTGACACCAGGATAGTACTCCATGGCATCCACCTTGGCAAGACCTGCACAAGAGTCATCATCAAGTGTGATGACACTGACGTCCTTGTGTTGCTCTTGTATTACGCAAGTTGCAGCATATTTGGCTCAGCTTTGGTCCTAATGCACAAAGGCCAGACAAGCAAAGAGAGGTTTGTGCCAATCAACAATCTGCGAAAGGCTGGGGAAACCTTGTGCCAGTGCCTTCCAGCTTGCCATGCAGTGACTGGTTGTGATATGATGAGCAGTTTTTTCAAAATAGGAAAAACAATTGAGGAGTCATTGCCTGTAGCCAGATGTTACGCATTCCTTTTGCATGGCCAGAAGAAGAATGAGAACGGGATCAGTGTACCAGTCTGGATGAGTTGAGGTATGCACTGTCATCCGCCTTAGACATGCCTGCCTCTGAACTGCCCCCAACTGAAGATTTTTTTAAGCAGCTAAGAGCCATGTACCAGTTCTTAGGTGTCCTGTGGGGAAAGGCTGAAGGTTGACGGAAGGAGTCATGGAACTAGTGATGTATGAAAAGGCAGCAGCACCACAATAAGTGTGAGATCTAACACGTCTCTACCGCAAGGACAAACAATGCAGTCAACAGAAGAAACATCCTTATTGTTACGGCTCGCCCGTCCTCGCCTCCACGTCCGCCTCTCTCCCCTCCCGCTACGCGCCCTTCGCGCTCCTCTGCACGCCGCCTCAGACCGTGTTCCGGCTCCCCTGAGTTCCCCCTGGCCACCAGGCTCTCACGTTCCCCGTCCCCCGCCAGCTCTGTCCTCTCGGCAGGCTCCTCCCACTTCTCTCACCTCTCTGACTCAGAGTCGGATCCCGACTTTCCCAGCATGTCGGCGCATGCGCAACGGCAGGAGCGGCGATGACGCTGCCACAGCACGGCTCTGCTCACCTGTCATTCCTAATCACCGCACCTGTCCCTTGTCTTCAATCACCTTCAACCTTACAAGAACCTGGTCTGCACTCCACTCTGCACCAGATCTTACCATAAACTACGAATGGTAACGTATAGCCCTGAGCCTACTTTCTGCTCTAGCGATTGTAGTGCCTTTTTTCTCTCGCCAACTAAACTTTACGCAGTTGTTGTGCCAACCCTGTTTTTGCCTTGCCTTACCTATGATCCTTATCACTCACCCTCCTTCTCCCCCTTGTCTCTCCAGCATCCCGGACCCCCTCTGATGAGTCATGCTAATCTGCCGAGCACTCACCCTGCTCCACCTACAACTCTCTACAGCTCTCACGAGCACATTGCCTTTATTATTTTGTGGCATTCCTTTTTGTGGCAACCCCATTGTGTTACGTTATTAAACCGCCCTCTGGGCTTGAACCTGAACTTACGCTTCCTCCAGTGCTGTGCGCCTGGGTCTTACCCCCACACCCTCACACTTATTTTTTGCAGTTGGCTTGCCATGCCTTAAATTCTGTGCCTGTGACTTTCTAGAATCATGGATGACAGCATTGCACCCTAGAATTTGAGCTGCTAGCACAAACACACACACAAACACACACACACACACACACACTCACACTCACACACACACACACACACACACACACACACACCGTCTCCGTCTCCAGGAACACTGAAATAGAAGCAACATTACTATTACTATTAAGATTGATTTTTGATTCAGTTAAACTTTTCAGTTAAATCATTTGGAAAATAATGTGTCATGCAGCCTGTTAAGAGGAACCTGAAAATATAGAGAAAGGATGTGTATTTAAAAACATAGAGACATTTCTATTGCACCTGTTTGTATTAAATGTGTATAGTTTTTTGGCTTAATCTATTGTTTGTGTCTTTTTTGCACTAGTTACCTCTGTGTACCTAGGGGCTTGTGACATCAGAGGATGAAGAGAAGAGTCAAATAACCTAATTTATGATAAGATATGATTATGATATGATAACAGTCTTTGTTTTTGTCTTTGTAAATGACATTGATTGATCTTCTTACCTCTTAATGACAGACATACAGTATATGTATACCTTTTGGATTTTTAATTTCCTATTAATTTAATTTCCTATTATTTCCTGTGTTTAAGTGTATACAGTACATTCAACGATGGACAAGGGTATTGATGTAGTCTTTGTTTTATTGTATGCAATAACTCTCTGACCATCCAGTCCATATTTGGTGACATTCTGATCATGTGATAAGGCAGATGCTGTCCCTTTTGGAGAAGCCTACATTTTCATAAATTTTGGTCTTGAGGAGGGTCCAAACATCAGCCCAAAAATTATTTTGCTGTAAAATATTTTTATACAACCATCCATTTAAAAAAAACTGACATGTTAAAGTTATGGTTGTGCTTTGTTCTACCTCGGGTAGGGGTATCTCAACTTTTAGGGGCCATATGTCCGTAGTCTCCTATCTCTTTCCCCCTTCTTCTGATCCTCTCTTATCTTCACACTCATGTCCTAGTTTGTATATATTTGTAAAAAAAAATAAAAAAATGTCCTGTCACCTCAACACAACTCCCCCCCCTTCCCTCTCCCCTCCATCCCCCCCTCTCCCCTCCATCCCTCGCTCCCCCTCTCTCCTTGCCCCTCCTGCTGACCTCGATTCTCCTCTGCCCTGGTTTTTGTCTTTGTTGGGATAACTTACGATGTCCTAGAAAACGAATGTGCAGAGTTTAGACTGGCTGCAGGGTTTTTATTAGTTTCCCAAGTCTCCACAACAGGTAAAACATCAACCTGCCATAGTAATATATGATTAAAAGCATATCATAGTAACATAGCACTAAGATGTGACGATAATAACATAAGATGCGCACAGTAACACCACTAAGATTTGCATAAAGTAAATCAATCACACTATACAATGTGCATATAGTAACGTAACACGACGATGTGCTATAGTAACATTGTCATGGTCTGTCTCTGTCCCCCTCAAGTCGAGTTGACGTGCGCCCCCTAACGCTTCTTCTGAGTCTCTGTTTCAGACGCTGCTGTGACGCCGGTGACGCTGCTTCCGCTGGTGACGCTGCTTCCGGATTGGTTTGTTTGGTTAGGCTACGCGGGTGCATCCGCAAACTTTAATCTTTATTTATTACCTATATTTATCTATTACTTTATCCTAGCGCTTCTACTGTTTATATAATCCGATAGTTACTTAAGCGTTCTGTATTGATAAATTGATCGTTGCTGTTTATATCGCGACTTGTATTATAAACTGTATCATCACGTTGGAGCTGCCTTCTCTGCAATAATCACGGTAAGCATGGACAGTTGCTCTTGTTCCTGTGCTTCCCTCGTAGAGAAGATAGCTCTCTTAGAGAAACGTATCTGTCAGCTAGAGGAGGAAAAGTCAGCGCCAATAGAAAAGGCAGATACACCTGAGAGAGTAGAGAGGGGGCCCGCCAGGCGGCCTCGTAGTGCTAGTGTTAGCGTTAGCTTAGCTCAGGGCTCCCTGTCGGCAGCCCCACTCGCGAAGGCAGGCAACCCTCCTCGCAAGTCTCTTTCGGGGGGGAAATCGCTCGTCATAGGCGACTCTATTACGCGCAAAGTTAGATTACACGCGCCAGCCAACGTGATTTGCTTACCAGGGGCCAGGGCTCCCGACATAGAAGCTAATCTTAGGTTGCTGGCATGCGGTAAGGACAGTTATGGAGTTAGATTAGACGCACCCACCACCGACACTAGCTTTAACAACATTGTAATTCATGTCGGCACAAACGATGTTAGGATGAGACAATCTGAAGTCACAAAAAGCAACATAGTTAGGCTGTGTGACTTCGCAAGAAAGATGTGTCGGCATCGATTAATTCTCTCTGGCCCTCTACCTGTTAGGGGTAATGATGAGCAGTATAGTAGATTAATGTCCCTAAACCGTTGGCTGGCTCGCTATAGTTTAGAGCAGGGCCTAGGTTTTGTGGATAACTGGCCCTCCATGTGGGACCGCCCTGGCGTGCTGATGAGAGACGGCCTGCACCCCACTGGGTTAGGCGCCTCAATTTTGTCGGCAAACATAGATAGTTGCCTTAGTCAGGCGTGACAGATCCACCTACAGCACGCTGGGATGCAGGTGATTAGCGAGCCTGCTAGCAACACAATAGTCAGCGTTGCAGAGTCTAGAACACTGAGTGGGTTAACTAAGCTAGTTGGGGTGGGTGATGTAGCTTGTGATGCAGACACTGAGGCGCCTCCTAGCTCAGGCCACAGCAGCGTCTGTCAACTGGAGGTTTATAGTTTACCTACTGCCATTAGTGTTGTGTCACTGCCCCGCACTGTCCAGAGGCGTAAAGCCCGCAGGCGAAGGCAACTGCCACTCAGTGAAAATGTCATTGTTATTTCCCCAATCTCCTCCTCCTCAGAGCTGAGCAGTAACCAAACTCCCTCTGATTCTAACAATAAACAGGAGGAGGCCAAAATAGGTTTTATGAATATCAGATCGCTTTCAACTAAAGCGCTCTTGGTCCAGGATCTAATTGTTGAGCATAGGTTAGATTTCCTGGGCCTGTGTGAGACCTGGTTAAAACCAGAAGTGTATCTGCCCCTAAATGAAGCTACTCCACCAAATTATGTGAACTCACAACTATCACGTGAATCTAGGAAAGGTGGTGGAGTGGCGCAGATCTCTAGCTCGAAGCTGGTCCTAAGACCAAAGAGCAATTACACGTTCTCATCTTTTGAAGTTCTTGCCTTTAGCTCCTCAGCTCGCATTAGGCAGAGAGATCACGGCATTGCAGACTCCTTTTTCTTGGCTGTAGTCTACCGCCCTCCGGGCCCTTATTCAATCTTTGTGGATGAGTTCTCTGAGTTTGTGGCTGATCTTGCAACCTACTCTGACAATGTTCTGCTTATGGGGGATTTCAACATCCATGTGAATAACCCATGCGACTCTCTTGCGAAAGCTTTTCTGTCCATTATAGACACATTTGGATTCACACAGCATGTTCAGCTACCTACCCACACCGGTGGAAACACATTGGACCTTGTCCTGACTCGTGGAGTTGAAGTTACAGATTTAAGTGTCTCTCCTTATACTTCAGCTCTCTCCGATCACTGTCTGCTCACCTTCCAGGTGGTTGTATCTTGCCCAAGGGACGACCGCCAGGCTACCTATAGCTGCCGTCGTATCACCCCTGACACCTCCACAGCCATGGCAGATAAGTTACCCCTGTTACTTGCTCCTTTTGCTGACTTCAGGGGTTCAGTGGATTGTCTCACAAATGAGTTTAACACCGCTTTATCCGCAGCCATCGACTTTGTTGCTCCTCTTGTAGTTAAAAAGCGGAAAGCAAAAAGACCAGCACCATGGTTCAACGAAGACACGCGTACCCTCAAACGCGACTGCAGAAAACTTGAACGCAAGTGGCGCTCGACTAAACTTGAAGTCTTCCACCTTGCATGGCACGACAGCCTGCTTAGCTATAAAACTGCGCTAACCAACTCCAGAAATGCCTACTTCTCCAGTGTCATCAACTTAAACAAGAACAACCCGAAGTTCCTCTTTGACACTGTAAAAGAGCTGACGCAAAAACAACCTCACAACTTGGACTCCTCCCTCTCAGCGAGCAACTTCCTGGAGTTCTTTGATCACAAGATCGAATCAATTAGGAAAGACATTGATGCGTCTCTCGCCACTCATCCTGAACATTCGTCAGGTGCGGTGCCACGCATTCTCCCCGAAGCTACTTTCCAGCAGTTTAGCACAATCTCGTTGGATGAGCTTGACAAGCTAATACAGGCATCTAAACAGACTACCTGTTTGCTCGACCCTGTCCCTACCAAGGTTCTAAAAGAACTTTTCCCAACGGTTGGAACGGCTATGCTCAACATCATGAACCTATCATTGTCGACAGGCTCAGTTCCCTCTAGCTTTAAGTGTGCTGTGGTAAAACCTCTACTCAAGAAGCCTGGCCTCGACCCCGAAGCTCTCAGCAGCTATCGGCCCATCTCTAACCTTCCTTTCCTCTCTAAAGTATTGGAAAAAATTGTAGCTAGCCAAATCATCAATCATCTGACGGCAAACAACTTATTTGAACCATTTCAGTCTGGTTTCAGGAGCCTATACTCTACTGAAACCGCTGTGACCAGAGTGGTAAACGATCTCCTCCTTAGCATGGACAGCAATGCAAGCTCCCTGATGGTGTTGCTTGACCTCAGCGCCGCTTTTGACACAATTGACCATCGCATCCTCCTTGAGCGTCTCGAACACTACGTCGGCATCAAAGGCACTGCTCTTCACTGGTTTAGATCCTACCTCTCAGACAGAACACAATTTGTTGTCTGCAAAGGATCAAATTCGAAGCACTGCAACTTAAGCTTTGGTGTTCCCCAGGGGTCGGTCCTTGGTCCACTGCTCTTTGCAATCTACATGCTCCCTCTTGGCGATATTATTCGCAGCTTTGGCATTAGCTTTCACTGCTATGCGGACGACACCCAAATCTACATTCCCATTGGATCAAAAGACTCCCCCCGGCTCCAACAGATCCAAAAGGTTGAATCCTGCCTCGCTGCAATCAAAAGATGGATGTCCCAAAATTACTTGCAGCTTAACACGGGGAAAAACTGAGATGATTATCTTCGGCCCGAAGCATAAACAATCACAACTTGATGACGTCACCCTCTGCCTTGAGGGATCCACTATTGCCCAAAGCTCCTGCGTCAAGAATCTTGGTGTTCTGCTTGATCCTACGCTTTCTTTCGATCAGCATGTCAAAAGTATCACCAGAACTGCCTTCTTTCATCTTAGAAACATTGCCAAGATCAGACAAATGCTATCCGCTGCGGACGCAGAGACACTCATCCATGCATTTATATCATCCAGACTGGATTACTGTAATGCACTGTTCTCTGGCCTACCGAGCTCTACTACAAAAAGCCTCCAGCTCGTACAGAACGCTGCTGCTAGACTTTTAACGAGAACTAGGAAGTTTGACCACATTACTCCTATTCTCACTTCCCTCCACTGGCTCCCAATAAATGCCAGATCAGATTTTAAGGTGCTACTTCTTACCTACAAGACCCTGCATGGGTCCGCACCATCGTACCTGAAGGACCTTATTGTTCCCTATTGTCCTTCTCGGCCGCTCCGGTCCTCAGGAGCTGGCCTTTTATCAATTCCAAAAGTAAATAAAAAATCAGCAGGAAACAGGGCGTTCTCTTATCGAGCACCCTATCTGTGGAACAGTCTGCCACCTGTAATCAGGGAGGCTGACTCTGCTGATATATTTAAGGCGAGACTAAAAACCCACCTATTTACCCTCGCCTTTGGCTGCTAGGAGTGCCCCTCAGCTCTAATTTACAGCTAAATCAATACCGTTAGCACTAGCCTACCCTAGCTGCCGATGGGTACTAGGTCTGAGGTTCTTGTATGTTTCTGCTTACTGTGCTCCATCTAACCCTCATGTTGTCTCCATTATCTAGAGTGCTGCTGTGATCGTGACTGGATACCTGGCCACCTCACCTGCCGGCTACCAGCTTGCTCTCCAGCCAGCACCCCATCACATTATTATTATTATTATTACTATTTCATTTACTATTTGTACTTTGTTATTTGCACTCTGTCATTTGCATTTTTGTCATGCTTTGTTACCCCTGTTTTTAAATGCCCGTATGACACCCATTGCACTCTGAACCATCCCTGGAAGGAGGGATCCCCCACTCTGAGGTTCCTCCTCGAGATTTCTTCCTTGTTAATTAAGGGAGTCGTTTCTTGCCCTTAGGGGGGCTTGGGCTAGGGGGGTGTCATGAATCACGTTTGGCCCATAACAATCTGGCCTGTAAAGCCCTTTGAGACTGTCTTGTGATTAAGGGCTATACAAATAAAATTGAATTGAATTGAATTGAAGTCTGTTATATTTTCTGTGTTTTTTGCACACCCTGCTGAGCATGTTATCATTCGTTTACAATGTGTTGTTGTTTGTTTTTATCCACCACGTGTCTTTGTTGTGTTTCTGTCTCTGCCCCCACTTGTCATATTTTACCTCCTTCCTGGTGTGTTTCCCCGTATGTTTTAGTTGGCATTCCTTTAGTTATTGTTCTCATGTTTTATCTGATGTTCTGTTCACCATGTATTTTAGGTTATCTTGGTTATTATTTGTTCCATGTTTTTATCTTGTTATGTTGTTTCCCCTCTCTTGATTGTCTGCACCTGTCTCCACTTCCCTTGTTAGTGGCTCCTTATTTGTACCTGCCCAAATCCTGTGTTCCATGTCAAATCATTGTCGTTATTTGTGGTATCCTTACTGTTCGCTTCCATTTCGCCAGCTATCATGTATTTTGATTTGCTGTGCCCAGTTTATATCTCTGTTCATTCAGGTTCTTATTTAAATAATTTGAGTTAATCCTGCTGCCTGTATTTGGGTCCTTTTCCTTTTACCATGACAAACATAGCACTTAGATGTGCATATAGTAACAGCACTAAGATTTGCAAAAAGTAACATAGTACTAAGATGCGAATATAGCACTAAGATGTGATGTGATGTTGGTAACGTGCGCATGTCTGCTGTTATCCCAGCTATTTATGGAGGCAACTTAGGAATTATGAATCTCGTTTTATTAGCCTCGTAACTATAAATGCTCGAAAACAGCTCTATTCTTATCTTTATGTACTACTGCGATATATTGCTGTCTCCTTCAACAAATATACTATTTGCAAGTCGCTTTGGATAAAAGTGTCTGCCAAATGCCCTAAATGTAAATGTAAAGATGAGCACGTAGCTAGGCGGAGCTTGGGGATCAAACCAGCAACCTTCAGCAACCTTCCAGTTGCCAGAAACCCGCTTTATCTCCTGAGTTACAGCTGCCCCATATAGCATATTGGCATCATTATCTGTTTACATTTAAGCTCCTTCACCGCAGCACTTTTCGTAGCTCTAGGGTATGCATCACCTAGTTTCAAAGTTTGGTGTGTTTGAGAGAGGTCACACTCACACACGCACGTCCGTATGCACGCACGCATGCACACATGCACACACACACACACACACACACACACACACACACACACACACACACACACACACACACACACACACACACACACACAATCGAGTTACTTCCAAGATACATTTAACAAGCTGAATTCCTATTTGTCATATGTCATAAGCTAAAATAGATCAAGCTCAATCTTGTTGATTTCTAGTTGTCTGCAGTGGGGTAAGTACTATTTATAGTATTATTTTTTTCATAGTATAGTAGTTTATAGTAGTTTACTTAGTAGTTTACTTAATTGCACATTATTTAAGTAATGTACTATTAGTAATACAATAGTGTGTAAAGTATTCATGAATTTGATCGCCCTGTATGATTGGAGAGGCGAGGGGTGGTTAGCGTCGGTGAAGACAAGGGGAGCGGCGCGGCAAAGCACCTGTGATTGACGCAGCGTTGGGTTGAATGAGAGTGATTAATGGAACGCTATTTATTGACACCTCTGTACTCTCCCCACAGTATATTGAATATATATGTACATTATATATATATATATATGTACATAGTAGTGTTACTGCTAGTGCTGGTGCTAGTACTGGTGTTAGTGCTAGTCCTGGTGCTAATTGCTGGTGCTAGTGTTGTGTTGACTGTCTGAGAAGGTATTCTGTGACATTCTGTGAATGTCAGCATATAACAATGTATATTTTAGTACATTGATTTATATGTGTACTGCTCACCTGGATATTTTGTTGTATATTCCATTTCATTTTATTTTATTCTTATTTTACACAGAATTTATATTTATAGTTCTATTTCTATTTTGCATAGTTCTATTTCTATTTTGCTAGTCCTACTTCTATTTTGTAGTTCTATTTCTATTTTGTATTCTTTTAGAATTACTGTCGGCTGTCGGGCGTTTTGCACAAAAGGTTTTCCACTCACTGCTTATACTCACGTGTAAATTGTGAAGTGACAATAAAATACTTGAAAACTTGAAAAGTGTGAACCTAGATAACATGGAGCGATGACTGTGAAGCACGTACAGTACATGTACCGCTTTGGGCGATACATGAAACGCGAGGATG
>PIJE02000584.1:241018-257461 GCA_002895965.2 Coryphaenoides rupestris | reverse complement strand
GTGTGGTTCTTTTTCGAATTCATCAGCCCACCCGACTATAGCGTGTAGTTTATAGTAGTTTACTTAGTAGTTTACTTAATTGCACATTATTTAAGTAATGTACTATTAGTAATACAACAGTGTGTAAATTATTCATGAATTTGATCGCCCTGTATGATTGGAGACGGAACAGGGGGTTCACGCGTTATAACACAAGAGAAGCGTCGCTCCGGGTGAAGGACAAGGGGATAATGCGCGCGAATGATGGCACTAAATAGCATTCCTGTCGGATTGACGCAACGCGTTGGGACTAAAATTGTTACTGAGTTAGGTGGGTAGTTAAGTGCGAAAACGAACTGTATACACTTCTACCCAGGCATGGCGATACCGCAGTATCCAAGCAGACTCAGAGACAGCTTCCACAGTCAGGCCATCAGGCTGCTGAACAAGTTCGGCATCAATGTCTAAGTGCTAGTGCTAAGTGTTACTGCTAGTGCTAGTCCTGGTGCTAATTGCTGGTGCTAGTGTTGTGTTGACTGTCTGAGAAGGTATTCTGTGACATTCTGTGAATGTCAGCATATAACAATGTATATTTTAGTACATTGATTTATATGTGTACTGCTCACCTGGATATTTTGTTGTATATTCCATTTCATTTTATTTTATTCTTATTTTACACAGAATTTATATTTATAGTTCTATTTCTATTTTGCATAGTTCTATTTCTATTTTGCTAGTCCTACTTCTATTTTGTAGTTCTATTTCTATTTTGTATTCTTTTATAATTACTGTCGGCTGTCGGGCGTTTTGCACAAAAGGTTTTTCACTCACTGCTTATACTCACGTGTAAATTGTGAAGTGACAATAAAATACTTGAAACTTGAAACATACACCAGCCAACCGGGGATCACTTCCGGCAGCACACCTTTCACCAATGGTGACGCAACACAACACAAACTATAAAAACACAGATAATTAATGAATAAACACACGAACAGAAGAACCTAAACATTGATTTTTAAACAAAATCGAACGACACATGAATATTCTCAATTCCTGTAAGCATTTGTGCCTTGCGCATAATTAGCGCAGCTCCGCCCACCCCTGGCCGCTACATAGCCCCCTGCTGAGGGGTTAGTCATCCCCGACAACCCCATCACCCAACACATAGTCCTGCAGGTTTCCGGGCCACCGTCGGCGTTGAGCAGGCCATCTGGGGCTCTCAGGAGGGTCATGCTGGTCGGCTGTGGTGGGCTGCTGCAGCCTCCTCCACAGCAGGCGGGGCACAGGGGCGGTATGGTGCAAGCCTGTCACAGTTGACAAAATCCCTCACAAATCGGCGGTAGTAGGAGGCCAGCCCCAGGAAACTCTGCAGCTCACAGATGGTGGAGGGTGTCGGCCACTCCCTGACTGCAGCCACGTTCGCCAGGTCAGTGGCCACCCCCTGCGCACTGACTACATGTCCCAGGAATACCGTCTACTTACAGAGCATGTGGCACTTCTTTGGGTTGAGCCGCACCCCGCCCCCGGATGGCGGGGAAAACCTCCCGCAGGTTAGCCATTGCCCCCTCGAAGCTGATGGCAGGTCGTCCATGTACACCACACATCGGTCACACGGAACGGCTGCCAACACCCGCTCCATCAGTCTCTTGAACGTAGCAGGCGCGTTACAGAGCCCAAATGGCATGACCCTGAACTGCCACAGCCCCTGCCCGATAGTAAATGCAGTCTTTGGCCAGGCCTCTGGGGCCGGTCTTGGTGTCGAGGACCCCCCGGTGGCTGGCGTAGATGACTCCCCTGGTGGCTGGTGTAGATGACTCCCCGGCGGCTGGTGGAGATGGCTCCCTGGCGGCTGGTGTTGAGGACCCCCCGGCGGCTGGTGTTGAGGAGCCCCCGGTGGCTTGCGTAGATGACTCCCCTGGTGGCTGGCGTAGATGAATCCCCTGGTGGCTGGCGTAGATGACTCCCCGGCGGCTGGCGTAGATGACTCCCCAGTGGCTGGCGTAGATGTCTCCCCGGCGGCTGGTGTTGAGCACCCCCCGGCGGCAGGAGTAGCTGACCCCCCGGGGCAGCATGCCGCACACACGGCTCCCAGGTGGTAACGCATGCAAGAAAACATGCAGGGCAAGGTGCTCTTGGTCTGCTGGGTTGAACCGGGGGTAACCACTTTGGGTGGGGAGACGCACATCTGCAGCCAGGGCCCTCAAACGATCCCCTCCTGCCGATAGTAGTGGGTCAGTTGCTCCCGGCTTTCTTCGGCAGACAGGTGCTGACCGAAGCGTCTCTCCATAATGGCGGTGAGACCCTTAAAGCTGCGTATCATGGCAGCTTGGCTGGCATTCTGTACGATGCAAGGCCCCCTGGCTGTGACTCTGTACGGCAACCACCGGCGTTGTAGTACTCACCCCGGCCACCGGGTGACGGATAGGCGCCCAAACTTTCCTCTTCGTCACACATGCTGCGCTGGCGCCATCTGGTGGAGCTGGGTGACCGGCCAGCTGGGACCAATTGCGGCCTCTGGTGGAGCTGGGCCACCCATCAGCCTGTGATTGTTATTATCATTATTATTTTTATTTTATTTTTTATTAATATTAATATTAATATTAATATTATTTTGTTTAATTGTATGCTGTTTTTACAACCAAACCCCCTCGCGGATGAATAATGGATAACTTGTGACCTTTGCAAAGTCGTAGAAAACCAATGTGCAGAGAGATCAAGCCTTTTGGTCGCAAACTAAAATAAAACTGCATTCCCCAGAATGCACCGGGCAGGTCTCTGCTCAACCACGCTA
This sequence comes from Coryphaenoides rupestris, assembly GCA_002895965.2. NCBI lineage: Eukaryota > Metazoa > Chordata > Actinopteri > Gadiformes > Macrouridae > Coryphaenoides > Coryphaenoides rupestris. Next base: position 254,688 of record PIJE02000584.1, on the reverse strand, counting down.
ACAACATGCGCAGACACGTGACCTGGTGTTGCCCGCTGCCTCTGCTGAGTGAAGCAGTGAGAGAATCTCACTGCTTTCTATTATCACCACAATGAGCAAATATATCCTCCCCATGTCCGTTTTCGGAACGGTTTTTGGGTGTGCTGTTTTGTTGAAGTGAGTATCATTAAGTTTATTTCAATTTTTGCAAGAATACAAACTGGTAGCTACATTAAAGCATAAAGTATACTTTCAAGGACGTACAAACATCCCTCATGAGGAGGTCAACATGAACACCCACGTGTTCCTTAAAATATCAGCAAATATCAAGAGCATTCATCAAATAAACATACCAAATTCATTGTAGTGAGGCTTTCTGCAAATATTGCATCGTTCAGCCATTAAAGCCCTACACTTAAAATAGTTGCACACACAATGTGTATGTTTGGGGTGAGTCTGATCCTGTGGCATAGTACTATCTTCTAGAAGAATACATGCATATAAGATAATACTTGTTGTTATGTTAGTTATAGAAAGTAACTCCCTGTTCCTGTCATTTTAACGTTAGGTGTGTTTATTTATGTCTGTCTCAGCACCAGCATGGTCCATGTATCTGTACTGGACTAGTTGGGTCTATACTGGTGCACTGCAGCACCAGCATGGTCCATGTCTATGTACTGGACTAGTTGGGTCTGTACTGGTGCACCAGCATGGTCCATGTATATGTACTGGACTAGTTGGGTCTATACTGGTGCACTGCCAGACCTAAATCCAACAGAGCCATCATTATGTGATGAGCTACACCTGCTGTGAAAAGGGTAAATTTTTAGCTGTAGCTATCTGTGTTGACCCTCCCCCTGCAGGGACCATGTGACCAGTGGTCCGTGTCCCAGCAAGGCCACCATCACGGGGAAGACGGTGGTGATCACAGGAGCCAACACTGGCATTGGGAAGGCCACTGCACAGGAGCTGGCCAAGAGAGGTGTGCCTTAGCATTCAATCTACAATTAACATTTCTGTTGGCGCCGGTCGGATGGCATATAAAAATAATGTAACTTTTTTTTTATGCCATGCTTAACAGGGGGTCGGATCATTCTGGGATGTCGGAACCTGGAGAAGTGTGAGGCAGCGGCCAGGGAGATCCGGGGAAAGACCCTGAACCACCAGGTCTATGCCCGGCAGCTAGACCTGGCCTCACTCAAGTCCATCCGCCACTTTGCTGAGACCATCAACCGAGGTCAGGCCTGCCAGCACAAAAGACTGTTAACTAGGGCTGGGCGATATGGCCACAATCTTCTATCCTATAGGTAATTTAATATCTTGCTAACAATATTTATGACGATGCAGAGCATTTTTGTTTACTCGTGTGTCAATTAAATACTTGAAAATTGTGCTTGATGAAGTGTATTTTCTCATTTTATTCAGAACTTTAATGCAAATAGAAATAAAACAACTATTGTATAGAACAGTCTGTTAAGTTCAGATAAGGACATCACTTTACCCTAGTGCAGCCTCTAAACCATGAAAAGAGCACACTTATGCCATATCAAAATATTACCCTATCCAAATCGATATCTAGTCCCGTATCACAATATCCATATATTGCCCAGCCCTACTGTTAACCAATAGAGTAGCTGAGTTGTCCAATAAGCAGCCAGTACAGGCAGTTAAGTGAACTGCATCTGTACTGGCTGTTGATTGGCTGTGACCCGCTGTTGAGCTGGTGGACTCAATCATGATGTGGGTGTTGTGTTGTTCCCAGAGGAGCAGCGGGTGGATGTACTGATCAACAACGCCGGGGTGATGCGCTGTCCAGCAGGGAAGACAGAGGACGGCTTTGACATGCAGTTTGGAGTCAACCATCTAGGTGAGAACCTCCCAGAACCGCCTTCTAGAACGGTGTCTGGTGGCTGGGAAGAAACTTCCATTGATTATCACGCTAGCCAGATTAAAAAGTTGGCGATAAACTGAGATGCTACGCTGATGGATCCGGAGGGGTGGGGCCAGGGATATTGTGTCAACTCACCACTTTCATTCATGAATAATGATATGAATAATAATAATAATAATGTGTTTTCTGATGTCTTTTCATGAGCTTTATTACATTGGTGAACACGCCCTGTGGCAACTGTATGCAACTTTCATGGAAAGTTGAGGTGATGCGGTCGACACACTTATGCCCCTTTTCCACGGTCACGGTACCGCGCGGTACGGCACGGTACGGCGCGGTATTTGCGTGTTTCCACTAGCACGTAGTACCTGATATCAGGTACTATTTGGTATCACATCTGCCCCTGGTTCCAAGCCAGCCGAAGCGGTACTATGACGTGACGTCAGCCGACTGCCTTCCACTGATTGGCCGACGAGTGTCGTCACTGGGAGCGTCATAAGCGCGCGACGACCGACCAGACATAAATAAACACGAGACTCGACCACACCACTTTTTAAAACCTGACTTTTAAAAAAAAATAATAATAATAATACACAATACACAAACGCTTCGGTGTCCTCCATTGTTGTGTTGTTGTTGTTCTGGTCTTCCGGTTTTGTGCGTGGCTTGGCGCGGTGTAAATGACGTCACGGCAGTTCGCGCAGCCGTGTTATGACGACCCCGCCCACGTCGAGGAGGTACTATATGGTACTCAGTTGTAATGGAAACAGACCCGAAAAGTACCATGCCGTGCCGTAACGCGCCGTATCGCGCCGTACAGTGACCGTGGAAAAGGGGCATTAGGCCCTTTCAGTGGAGTTATGGCATTAGGGGCTCCAGACACACTAGGGGCCTCTGGTGGAGCTTAGAGAATTATAGGTTATTATTAAATTATCTTTTTCATATGAATTAATTTGTGTTCACCATTGCATGGTTTCACAATTGTCTTGTGACATAGTGACATCACAAGTGGGAGTGTCCACCTAGATGTTATTATTATTATTATTGTTGTTGTTTACTTGACAGGGACCAATGCAGTGTACATAGACTAGCTGAGAGCCATCCAATGCCAGCATCACAGTGCTTATAGCTCACTAATTTTCAGCACCCATCCCGGGAAGGGCTTTTATTAAAATATTTATAAAAATAGTATGCTGACTAGATCAGTTTCCCAGTTGATAGTCCACTGGGTAGGCTGGTAGACTGATCTAGTTATTTAGGTGGACACTTTAATAATGCAGTTTGAAGAAACACAAAATGTAAACCCAAGATCAGTGCAGTGCAATGGGAGTGACCATGACAGAGGGTTCTTCACCGGGAGGTGTTTTTAGACACCAGTTGTGTGTTGGTAATGTCCTGACCATGTATGGCATCACATCCCATCTGTCCTCTGGTAGGCCACTTCCTGCTGACCAATCTCCTGCTGAGGAAGCTGCAAGACTCCTCCCCCAGCAGGGTGATCAACGTGTCATCGCTGGCCCACATCGTGGGGCAGATTGACTTTGAGGACCTGAACTGGGACAGGAAGAAGTTTGACACCAAGCGGGCGTACTGCCAGAGCAAGCTTGCCAATGTCATGTTCACCAGGGAGCTAGCTGCGCGGCTCCACGGTGAGCGCTAGCTGCCTGGACACCAGCCACTGATGCTAATATATATACAGTACAGTAGCTCAGTTAGTCAAGCCATTACATTTTTTTTTATCTAATTACATGAATGACGACTGAATTGCATATTAATCGCGTATCTGCACATATACCACCGGAATTGGCCTACAATCCATTTAACGATTGAATTGTTTAATCTGTCACAGGTAGATTTATGGTCCTTTTGCATCAGGCACGCAATGAATAAACACTCAGAGAGAGAAAATCTGAGAATAAAATGTTTACATGAGTTATACAATGCAAATATGCAGCATTTTCCAATAAGAACTGCGCCAGTGAAAAATGATGCTCTGTCATTTAACCAAAATACGTATTTAGATATAATGCCATTTAAGTGGGTGTGTCTCTGTGTGCATTTGGATGTTTTGGAGACGTACGTTTACTAGGTTGTTTCCCGGTTCAATAACTAAAAGTAGTCTAGAAAACTCTTTTGGAGAAAGTTTGTGTCCAAACGGAAACTTATACATTATCAAAGCAACGTGTATATTTATGTACCACAGCGCAAGTAGGCTTGGAACGTGGACTGCTGTTGAGATTAATGATCACTACATATGACATGTAAGGATATTTATAGTTTTATTAATGTAGTTGACCATGATGGATGCAAAGAGGACTGTTGTTGAGAAATGCCATTTTCTACATGGTCACTGTCCATCATAGAGCATCATAGAGCACAATTAATCTGGGTTTTTAATCGCAAAACCATCGAAATTGTCACATAACCCTTATATATATATAGAAATGTAACGTGTGTGTGTGCATATGTGTTTGTGTAGGTAGTGGTGTGACGGTGAACTGTGTGCACCCTGGGGTGGTGTCCACTCAGCTGGGACGGCACACGGGTCTCCACCAATCAGCCTTCTCTAGCACCATGCTAAGTAGGAACATCTGTCTATATACTTCTCATCTATGCATCTATCTATACCTCTCTTCTACTAGCCATCTGTATCTTTACATAGCAGTCATCTATTTATCTATCGCGGTCATCTATGACTTGCATCTAGCCATCTATATATTTACCTCTGATCTACTGTATCTATAGCTATCCATCTTTATAGAAATACAACTCATGTACTGTATATCCATCTGTCTGATAATAGGGGCGCTAGCCCTTCAGACAGGTGATGAAAGGTTTCTTCGGTACAGGGACAATGGTGGTCTGTTTGGAGCAGGTGGGGACTGCAGACTGGTGCAGGGAGAGGTTGAACAGACAGTAACAGACTTTGGCATTAATTAATAGCGAGACCTGCCGTCATCCCACAATGTGATTTGTCCAGCTGAATGTGACTCCTCTCCCACCATCCTCCCAGGTCCCTTCTTCTCAATGCTGGTTAAGGGCCCGGAGCTGGGGGCCCAGCCCAGCGTGTACCTGGCCGTGGCTGAGGAGTTGGAGGGGGTGACGGGCCGCTACTACGACGTCCTGACTGAGAAGGAGCCGGCCCCGCAGGCACTGGACCCTGACGCCTCCCGACGCCTCTGGGAGGCCAGCAGCAGTCTACTGGGTCTGGAGGCTGAGCCGGGACAGACCGCACCTCTGTCAGGGGTCGTGGTGGACTAACTGGGACCCAGCACTCTGGTTGCGATGGGACCTCTTAATGGATCACTAACGAAACCACCATGGAGACGTACATTCACGACAAACTATGAATTACTGAACAACAGATGTTTTAATCCAAAGTGTTTCACAGGGAGTAAACTTGGATCCGGAAGTTTGACAATGAGTGAGCCGAACTTCTGGGGGGAGACCATGCAGAGCTTGCGCCGGAAACCAGCAAGTGTGAGGGGTGGAGTTGCGCAGGGTTTCTGATTTTGAGATATTTGTCCAGACTCAAAGAGAAACTAATTGGCGAGTCGCAGGATGGCGATTTCACAAGCCTATTTTAACCATATGGTACAGCGCTACAGAAGAGTTTTGAAAACTTTTCTAAAGCGAGAGTGTAGTCTGGTTTCACATCTAAGTTTTTGCCAAGCAGGAACATGACTGATTGGTCGAAACGCGTTTGAAGCAAAGGAAAGTAAAATGTGCCCCATTCACACAGACGTGAGCTTGTCTGCCATAAGACTTTAGATGTTAATATAAAGTCTGATTTGTGAGACTACACAGTGAGATACATATCATTTAAGGGTCCGTTGTGCTCAAGGATTCCAACAGGTTGGACCTCTAGACACTGGAAATACCCAGTACCTTAAAGGGCCCCTACTTTACCACCAGCCTACCCAGTAGACTGGAGCAACTGGTTGGCTGATCTATCTAGCAAACATCTGGGTGGACACTCATACTTGTGATGTCATAAGGTGGAAATTCTGAAACCACTTGGAATGGCTAATCACTCACACCTGGTGGTAAAATAGGAGCCCTTTCAGGCTGGGAGCCAAACACACAAGCCAGTGTTGGTGCAATGACATACTGCCATCTGGTGGCTCAAAGCTTTACTACATGGATATGCCTATATACTGTACATGCACTAGGATAAGCTTTGGGCCTCATATCACTCAAGTCGTCCAGTCTTTCTTCCTACCATGGGCACAGTTTTTAGTAGGGATGTGACAATGTCTGTGAACCAACGAATTGTCCCGACAAAAATCACAAATAAGTTTCTTCTTTCCTTTTCGCTTGATCCAGTCTGTTTGTTGCAAGGAGCTGTAAAACTGTAAAGTACAAAACATGTTCATTAAAAGAGATGATGGTTGTGGATTAATGGTGTTCATTGAAATACAGGACTATGGGTTATTATTAAATTAGCAGATTGTTCAGTACAATGCAGCAATGATGTACGGAATTATATGTTGAGTATTACCTTATGAACACACACTGTTCATATGTGTGATGTGATGTGTGAGTTGGATAGCTACACTGCACATTTCTAAGCGCAAACATATAGCTAATATATAAGCCTAATATAATTAGTTATTTATCTGATAACGGTAAAGCAAAATATAAGATAAGATAGAACTTTATTAATCCCGAAGGAAATTCTTGTGCCAGGTTGCATAGCAATACAATAAAACAATAGAGAAATAATAAGAGAACAGAATTAAAAAAATATTACTGATTTACAAATGTACAGTCCTAGTAGAATAAAAATATACAGTAGGTGAAATATAAAAATATATAGACATAGATTATATATAATAAATGTTTTGTACTTAAATAATTATATATAAATGCAAATATATTGTGGTGAGCACCACAGATGGAACGAAGGAGACAACCCAGAGACTCAGACAACAGGAGACTTCTGAGGCTAACCTGTGCCCCACACACCCCAGGACTATAGGTACAACATGTCATTGGTCATCTGCACTTGCATCATAGTCTCACCCACACAATGGGTTTCCTCCCAAAGACATGGCTGGCGCTGTCAGTCTGGGGCATGGTCTTGTCGTCAGTCTACGTAGTCTAAGTCACCCCCACACCAGCAACACAACACACACTACAGATGCCTGACACTTAATAAACCGGCATAACACAAACAGCAATTTCGCGCTCATCTCATAAAAATAATTATTGTTGTAAACTTGGAAACGTCTTGTTAGGTCATGAAAGCCAAATGTAAAAAAATAGGTGAACTATTGCTTTAAAGATGTGTCTGGGGAATTTGACAGGCCTACAGAGTTAGATGGACCAATCTTGGTATCTTGAAACTGGCAGTGACCCACACAGTTTAATACATGAATGGTAAACCCTGGTTTACCATTAGCATAACACTGTAGTTCTCTGTTGCATAGCTCCTGTTAGCCTACATTAACACTGTCATTCTCTGTTGTTCAAAGAAATAGAAAGGTTATGTTGGAAGTGTTTCTCAAGTCTGCATATCAAGATGTGCTTGTCAGAAAGTGACTAGTTTCATTCTATATTCCAGCTCATGACCTTTGGGAGTCAAGATGTCATGAAGTAGACCCAGCTAGAGGAACCAGAGGAGTGAATGCCCCCCCACTTCTCTCACATGTACACATAGTCCAGTTGAAGCTTATGGTCATTTTTTGGCACACATAACTGATAACACTCCAACCATAACTAAATGCAACCATATCAACAGCTCCAATGTTCATGTTGTCTTTATGAATGCAATTATAGTAACGGACTCCTATTATACCACCAGGTGTGAGTGTGATTATCCCTTCCAAGTGGTTTCAGAATCTTCGGTTCTTGACATTACAAATGGGAGCGTCCACCCAAATGTATGGTGGAGAGATCAGCCTACCAGTTGCTACAGTCCACTTGGTAGGCTGATCTATCCACCATACATTTGGGTGGACGCCATTTGTGATGTCAAAAAACGTTTTTGAAACCGCTTCAAATGGCTAATCCAGTGGCGGTTTTGTCAAGTTTTACCTGGGGTGGCAGAAGAGTGGCATGAGGTTCCAGCTGGGGGGGCAGAGGTCATCTCTCCAAAAAAGATTTCATTTGAGAGACTACCTGAGATTACCTGCATTCTGGTGATGTTTTATGCACGTGAATCACATAATAATGAGACAACGTCTAATCTAGACAACCTAGTCCTATTTATTTAGAGAATTAGCAACTGTCAGAGATAATATTTATATTTCTTGCTTATTTTCCTTGGTTAATACTCATGGAGACATCCCTATATAATATAATTTAATGTAGGCCTACATGTAATGTGCAGAAAGTTTTTTCATTGTGGAAATGGCTTTTTCTGTATACATCCCCATCATTTTAGCTTTAACGATACGATGTAGTATGAGTACAATATTATAGTAGTAATATTAGATTAGATAGATTAATAGTTAATAGCATATGTAAGAGCCTATAGATAGCCTATAGATAATAAATACAAATATATTAAATAATGTTGTGTATATTGTGCAATTGCACTCCGAATGTCATTTATATAATATTGATTAAAATATGGACAACTAAGTGGTTAAGACATTTTGTGTCATGGTTTCGGCCATGCCTATATAGGTGCAATGTACCTTTACCTGTCTGTGTGTGGTGTGGGCGTGGTTCCTGGTTCCGGCTCCTCCCCCGGCTCATCACGCTCACCTGGTCTACCCTGCACACCTGCTATTCATCAACTCATCTCCACCAGTACTTAAACACCAGCTTTCATCTCACTCATCGCCAGATCGTTGATTCAACTACAGTGGTACTCTTCGCTTCAGGCTTCTAGGATTATTGATTCTAGATTCTAGTTATCTCCGTGTTGATCTCTGTCTTCCTCTGTCTCAGGATCAATACTTCATCCAGCCATCAGCCCGCTACTCCACTCTCCTGCCTGCCTGCCTGCCTGCCTGCTCACCACCCGGCTCGCACCCGGGCCGCACCTACCATCGGGATCCTCGGCTCCAGCCGATCCTGATTTTCCCCTCACTACTTTAAACAAACACTTGTTATTTCCTGCACTCCGTGTCCGGCTCTGCATTTGGGTCCAAACCCTCAAACGATCGTGACATTTTTCCCGGTTAAAAAATGTAAGGGCTTTCAGAAAAACTATACATTTGTGGCATGTAATTTAACTGAGCATAGCTAGCCAGCTAGCTCCACTAAGCCCAACAACCACAGTCACACACCAGTGGTCGTCAACTCGTTACGTCAACCCAGGTTTTCCCACTCTAGCTGTGGGCGTGTTCACGTTAAAAAGGAGCAGGGTTTGCAACATCTGACCAATCACAAAACATGGACCAGCTACCAAAGCATATTTCACCCAAGATGGGCAAACTATTATATTAAAACAAATGAAGCATTTAAAATGTTTATGTGTGACCACACTTATATGATTTCTAAACTCTGGCTACGGCCCTGGTCGCCGGCAAGCTGAGTTAAACTCTGTTTGTGTGTTGATCATATTGTGTGTGTGTGTGTGTGTGTGTGTGTGTGTGTGTGTGTGTGTGTGTGTTACCGGCTCCAGACAGAGCAGCGGTGTGGGGGTCTCCCATGGACAGCTTCTGCACCACCAGCGCAGGGCAGCTCTCCGTCCAGCCCACCACCACCACCGCCACCAAAGGCGAGGTTGTAGGAGAGGAGGTGGGCGTGCCCAGCGGTGGGGGCGGAGTTAGCGCGGTGGCCCAGCGATGGGGCTCCCCCTGCGCGCCCCGTCGTCGTCCTCCACGTGCCAAGAGGCCCTGGAGAAGATGAAGCACGCTGTCCACGGGCTTGTAGCGGTGGCGGGAGGCCGAGAGAGCAGAGGGGGTGGAAGCGGTGGGGGTGGAGCAGGGGGAGGCCATGCTGGCGGGGGGGCGGGGAGGGAGGAGGGCTTCCTGGAGAGATGAGATGAGGAGGCGTTCTGGGGAGGAGGAGAACTGTAGATTGGGGCAAAGGGGAGGAGGAGGAGGAGATGGGAGGAAGAAGAGATGGGACAGAGAGGAGGAGGTGGGAGGAGAAGAAGTGGAGATGGGGAGGAAGAGGAGGAGGGATTGTTCACATAACGTAGGGTACGGTGTAGTCTACGGTATCGGCCACTTGCGTCGCCCACTTGCGTAGAGTAAGGCTTAGATTCGTTTAGCCCAAGGAATATTAAATGATGACATTGACAGCCGAATTATTACAGTTTACCTTGCATTGATGATGCAAAGAAATGCAATTGAACTACAGGTGACAGGGAGGGACAAGATGCTTCACCTTAGTGTCTTGATAATACATGACAACTCCTCGACAACCCCCCCCCCCCCCCTTAAGTAAACATTTTTAGTTCCATACTTCACGCTTTTTTATTATTATTATTATTATTATTATCGTTATTGTTCATTATTATTGTTTTATTTACTTTTTAAATAAGCTAAGAAAGTTAGGGTAGACTGTCCCAAACCCTGACATTACCCTGGGGTCTATTCTGCCCCAACACATGGGCATGCCACTGTCTAGTAACTTTGGGTAAAAGTAAGTGGAGATGGCATAGGCTCAGCTGTTGAAGAGCCTGGGCCTGGAGTGGTACAAGAGGACTTTGGGGGATGATGGCAGGCTCCTCCCACTCCGTCGATCCTACGTGGAGTTCAGTTGACTTGAGAAAGTCTTGAGCTAAGCCGTTTTTTTCGGGGGCATATTGATGCTCTATAAGCTCTATATAGTGACCATGTAATTTTGTACGTTTTTTTTTTATTATTCTTAAGAATTAACCGAGTTAATTCTTCCACAAACTTCTTCCGCAGTGATGCACCTGCGATGCATCAGTGATGGTGTCCTGGCACAAAGGAATATCACAAAGGAACGTTGCCACTCCTAACCACCCCTAGAAGGAGGATCCCCCATTCTGCATTCCTTCTCAAAGTTTCTTCCTTTCTTCCTTGAGAATGAAGGGAGTTTTTCCTTGCCCTTTGTGGGGGCTAGGATTAGGGGCCCAGCAACGCACATATGATGATGTTCTGCCATGAAAGGATGTCCGCCCAGTGATGCACCAGCAATGCACCACTAAAGCTGTCCACCCATAGAGGAATATCACAAAGAGACACCGCCACACCTAATCATCCTTAGGAGGGATGCTCCACTCTGCATTCCTTCTCAAGGTGCTATATACATTTTCATTCGTATTATTCTTAAGAATTAACAGAGTTAACATTCCGCAGTGATGCACCTGCGATGCATCAGCGATGGTGTCCTGCCATAAAGGGATATCACAAGAAACGTTGCCACTCCTAACCATCCCTACCCTACTCTGCGTTCCTTCTCAAGGTTTCTTCAACATTTAAAAATGGAGCTATTAGGTTTGGCTACTAACATGTTCCTTCTTCACCCTGCCCCATTTAACCTTAATGCCATCTCTGTTTTTAGTGTGTTGTGATCATGATTGGATGCCTGACCACCCAACCTGATCGCTTCACCTTCATCGCCATGGACTACTTAATTTCCATTTTTTAAACTGTACTTAAAAAGTTTGCCTTCATCTGTATGTCCAATATGGCACCTATTGCACTCCTAACCATCCCTGGAAGGAGTGATCCCCCACACTGCGTTCCTTCTCAAGATTCCTTCCTTGTTAATTAACTGGTGGTTAACGGAAATGTAAAAAATGGGATGGGTGACTAAAACCGAAATGCCGTCTCCTTCACAGACAGCAGGTTCCCCTTGTAAATGTTTTTTTTGTTTGTTTGTTGTTTGTTCTGCTTTTGTCTTCAGATTGAGTCTCCAGGCCTCTGGCCCCGGAGGCCCCTTCACCGTGAACACTTGCCTACTGAAGGGCCGCAGACGTTTTGCCGGGAAACTACATGGACCAGAATCCTTCACTGCTGATCAGGATGGTGAGAGAGGGAGAGGGAGAGAGAATGCAAGTTTTTCTGTTTTATTTACCCAAGTCTTTTGTTCTTTTTTTCTCTATCAAAGTCTCTTTGGTTTGTTGGCACACTGTCTGTTACCTCATATTGTTGAATTCATGATTTTCAGGACATAATAAATATATATGTTTCTATGATGACACAAATTATTGCACAAATGCCAACAAAGTATGCAAATAAATACAGTGTCGTATATGAATAGTGAATGAATAAGGATTAAAAAAAATTGAAGTCCACTGAACATTTTACTTTTTTTACAATGAAAAATAATTAACTGGTTAATTTCAATGGGTAAATTCACATTCAAATGACGCTGAACGATTTGTATGTATTTAAAGCAATATATATATATATATTTTAGTTCACTCTTTGGACAAAAGTCTCTGTCAAATGCCCTAAAAGTGTACATTTGACCTTCATAGTAGGCTCCTTTATATCCACTTTTTTTGTTCTTACATCTTTAGAAGAGCGAGGCGTTCTGCCGAGTAAATCTGTTTAACTTTATACTTTACTGGCGATATTTAATTTGACTAATAATTTCAGTGTAGCCCTGCACGGAATACACTTATTTTTCACTCCCATACAATCCTCTTTAGTTTGCGACTAAGAAAAAAAAAAGGGTTTTCTCATTTTGATTGGTCAGTCATTCCTGCGTGTGGCTGACTGGGGCAGGTGCGCTGATGACGGGGCGACCGCTTGCTTTGTGTGAGTGGTGTGACACACTTTTTGCCACCACAATCATATCTCAATGACTAAATGCTGCAGATTGTCTTGACTTTAGTGTCCTGTAATAAGTTAATCAGTAAAAAGTTGAATACTCTACACAACCAGGTACCCATCAGTGGGCGCCCTCTACTGACTAATTTATGTATTAGACCTAATGACAAACGCAAGGGTGCAACCTGCTGGTTGTTTTTAAGCGGAGAATAATATATATACTGTATATATAAAATACTACTTTCATTAACTCCAATTATTAAAAAAATTGTGTATTGTTTGATGTCTGCTGTACTTGACTGAACAAAACCAATATACCACAGATGTATTTGATCCACACGGTCGCTCTCTCTCTCACTCTATATCTCTCTCGCTGAATTATATCTCTCACTCTATATCTCTCTTGCTGCTCTATATCTTTCTATCTTTCTCTCTCTATATCAAAAAACAATCAAGCCCTTACAACGCATCCAGAACGCAGCAGCACGCCTCGTGTTCAACCTACCTAAATTCTCCCATGTAACCCCCTCTCTTCCGCAACCTCCACTGGCTCCCGGTAATCGCTCGCATTCGATTCAAGACACTGGTACTGACTTTCATGGCTGTCAACGGAACCGCCCCTACCTACCTCCAAAAATTAGTCCGACCCTACGCCCCAGCCCGAGCACTCCGCTCGGCAACTTCTGCCAAACGACTGGTACCGCCTTCACTAAAAACAGCCAAACATCGCTCTTCCAAGTCCCAACTCTTCACGGTTCTGGCTCCTCAGTGGTGGAATGAGCTCCCGGCTCATGTCAGGACGGCCGAGTCGCTCGCCAGCTTCCGCAAGAGACTCAAGACCCACCTGTTCAGAGTTCACCTGGACTCTACATAACCCCCCTCCTTAACAAGAGACTCAAGACCCACCTGTTCAGAGTTCACCTGGACTCTACATAACCCCCCCCCCTTAACAAGAGACTCAAGACCCACCTGTTCAGAGTTCACCTGGACTCTACATAACCCCCCTCCTTAACAAGAGACTCAAGACCCACCTGTTCAGAGTTCACCTGGACTCTACATAACCCCCAACCTCCTTAACAAGAGACTCAAGACCCTTACCGGTGAAGGCGGCCCAGTGAACCGCGCCCTGTCCTTACAAGGAGCTACCA
>PIJE02000584.1:92768-237061 GCA_002895965.2 Coryphaenoides rupestris | reverse complement strand
TCAAGGTGCAACCTTGTGTTTTTAGCGGGAGATAATAATTACTTTAATAAAATACTACTTACATAACTCAATATTTAAAAAATGTTATGTTTGATGTCTGCTGTACTTGACTGAACAAAACCAATATACCACAGATGTATTTGATCCACACGGTCGCTCTCTCTCTCACTCTATATCTCTCTCGCTGAATTATATCTCTCACTCTATATCTCTCTTGCTGCTCTATATCTTTCTATCTTTCTCTCTCTATATCAAAAACAATCAAGCCCTTACAACGCATCCAGAACGCAGCAGCACGCCTCGTGTTCAACCTACCTAAATTCTCCCATGTAACCCCTCTCTTCCGCAACCTCCACTGGCTCCCGGTAATCGCTCGCATTCGATTCAAGACACTGGTACTGACTTTCATGGCTGTCAACGGAACCGCCCCTACCTACCTCCAAAAATTAGTCCGACCCTACGCCCCAGCCCGAGCACTCCGCTCGGCAACTTCTGCCAAACGACTGGTACCGCCTTCACTAAAAACAGCCAAACATCGCTCTTCCAAGTCCCAACTCTTCACGGTTCTGGCTCCTCCAGTGTGGAATGAGCTCCGGCTCATGTCAGGACGGCCGAGTCGCTCGCCAGCTTCCGCAAGAGACTTCAAGACCCACCTGTCAGAGTTCACCTGGACTCTACATAACCCCCCTCCTTAACAAGAGACTCAAGACCCACCTGTTCAGAGTTCACCTGGACTCTACATAACCCCCCCCCCCTAGCACTAACCTGTGTGTTTATATGTCTTAACACTTATTAATGACACTTAGCATTGTTGTTCATTCTCAGATGTTGTATCATGCTTAGAATTGCACGCCTGCCCAGCTACTTATGCAGGCAACTTGGCAATTATGAAACTCATTCTATTCGTCTCGGAAATAGGAATGCTGGAAAACAGCTCTATTCTTATCTTCAGGTACCACAGTGATATATTGCTGCCTCTCCTTCAACAAATGTACTCTTTGTAAGTAGCTTTGGATAAAAGCGTCTGCCAAATGCCCTAAATGTAAATGTAAATGTAATATCGCTCACTTGTTCTCTCGCTCTGTCTATATTGCTCACTTGCTCTCTCTATTTCACATCATGGGAGTGTGTGTGGTTGGTGGCTGGTTGGCTTAATTGGCCTCACCTGGCCCAGTTAGAGTCTGGGGGGGGGTGCATTGGCTAATCAGTGCACCACAGGTTAAGTCAGCTACCAGCACACACACACTCGAGAGAGAGAGAGAGCACAAGCATGCTAGCAGGTACCACCTGCTCTGTCATTTGCCTTTACAATAAAGCAGATTTCAACACCACTACGGCCTGTGTCCTTGGAGGAGCCCCAAACAAAGCCATGTAAGTGGCATTGTGGCAAAAGACTATGCTACACCCAGGTACACACTTATATTCCCCCGGGGAATCATGTGGGGGGTACTACGGGAGTATGGGGTACCGGGGCCGTTGGTACGTGCCATTCGGTCCCTGTACGAACAAAGTGCGAGCTGTGTCCGTATTCTCGGCACAAAGTCAAGCACGTTCTCAGTGGGTGTTGGACTCCGCCAAGGTTGTCCCTTGTCACCGGTTCTGTTCGTGATCTTCATGGACAGAATCTCAAGGTGCAGCCGAGGTGAGGAGAGTGTCCGGTTTGGGGACCTCAGAATTGCATCTCTGCTCTTTGCAGATGATGTGGTTCTGTTGGCTACATCAGACCGATGACCTCCAGCATGCACTGGGGCGGTTTGCAGCCGAGTGTGAAGCGGTCGGGATGAGAGTCAGCACCTCCAAATCTGAGCCATGGTTCTCTGCGGAGAACGGTGGAGCAAAATGGAGCGGGAGATGGACAGACGGATTGTTGCAGCATCTGCAGTGATGCGGGCGCTGTACCGGTCCGTTGTGGTGAAGAGGGAGCTGAGCCGGGAGGCGAAGCTTTCGATTTACAGGTCCATCTACGTTCCAACCCTCACCTATGGTCATGAGCTTTGGGTAGTGACCGAAAGAATGAGATCGCGGATACAAGCGGCCGAAATGAGTTCCTCCGGGGCTGGCCAGCCTTAGGGAGGAGCTCAGACATCCGGAGGGAGCTCGGAGTAGAGCCGCTGCTCCTCCGCATCGAAAGGAGTCAGCTGAGGTGGTTCGGGCATCTGATTAGGATGCCCCCCGGGCGCCTCCCTTTGGAGGTTTTCCAGGCACGTCCAACTGGGAGGAGACCCCGGAGCAGACCCAGACCCGCTGGAGAGATTATATATCTCGTCTGGCCTGGGAACGCCTCGGGATCCCCCAGGAGGAACTAGAGAGCGTGGCTGGGGAGAAGGAAGCCTGGGGGGCCCTGCTTAGCCGGCTGCCACCACAACCCGGCACCGGATAAGCGGACGCAAATGGATGGATGGATGGATGGCTATGCCCCTCCCCCTTCAGTTTCAAAACATCAGACAAAAATCACACTGGGGTATGATAGACCATCTATCTAAGTAAGGAGGTACATGACATTTTACTGTACCAATTTCTTTTTATTAGCCTCTAAACATGGCATGTCTTTCTATTTGTGTCTATGCATTTTTCGCATAATTGGAAACAGCTTACCATCAGTTTCTGTTTTACATGTTAAGTAATCATTTTCCCATAGACCTTCAAACCTTCAATCATTGAGGCTGTTCAGCACCCCAGCCATGGACTGTTTGAACTCCTCCCTGAAAGGCACCACAGGACTCTCCCAGATCGTCACACACCTTCCTTCAGCCACTGAACATTTGTAGTATACTCTTTTATATACTGTCCATACTGTATATATCATCTGAAGTGTATTCATATATATACTACTGTACATACCTGTATTCATATGTATACCTGTGAGATTGCCTGAGTGGCCAAAGAGGCAAATGAGAACGTACCAAAGGAGAACTCCAATCAAATACATTATTTTGTCTTTTCTGCTGTGTCCACATGCATTTACTCACACCACCCTTCAACCCCAAAATGAGTGCCTTAACCATTAAAAGGGGTAAAGCCTATACATGAAAATTACAGTAAATATAAACATAACATTTCCTTAAACAATATTTACAATAATAATTTATATACAGTAACTACTGGTATACAGCCAGCTGTGTTCAATAAATATCACGTTAAATTCCACAAATTAAAAAAATTGGTTAATTATTATTTTCGTTTTTCAAGTAATTCGATTTTGAAATCTTGATTAGTTTTTGCATTTCTGGAAATGTTGAACCCCAGATATAATATGGCGCTTAAATGCACTACATGGGCTTAGGTTTGAGTTGACTGATTGTGATGTTGGGACGGTGTAACAGAATAACTGGCGTAAAGTAAACTGGTTTAATCTATCTTTCGTACATCTACAAGCGTAACACACTGAATAGTAGAATGTCCCCACATACTGGCATATGTAGAACACAACACATATTGCAATTTAAGCAATAATGATATAGAATTTGTAATGTTTTCTTTGTAAGTATTTCTTAGCCGATTAATTGATTAATCGATGGAATAATTGGTGGAGTACTCTATTGCTAAAATACTTGAGCTGCAGCCCTCTGCAGGCATTGGTGAGGGCTGACAACACTCTTTCAATCTTTGTTCTCCCCCCCCCCCCCTTCATTGCACAAACCCATGCAAATGACACCTGCATCGGCTAGGCAGGCAAGCCTGTATAGCTAAAGCTAGCAAGCCAGCTGTAAAGAGAAAGTACGTCAGAGAAAGTAACTACAACACCACAGAATTTGAGAAAGCTATGATCTTGTGCACGGAGGCAAGCTCTGAAGGAGCTAGCTTTTTCTGATGCTTTCACCAGAATCACCTACCCTGGCTTTAAATGTTCTGAATAAAGAAATGCACAACTGAAATCAACTTGTGAGTGTTGCTGTTTACTACAGTCATCAACATTTCAAGTTGGAGTGAAAAGGTACATGCAGAGATTCAGTCCCTTGGGACTTGATACAAATAAAAAATTACAAAATCCATTCCAAGATGAAATCCATTCCACAAACAGCTGTTGATGTAAACAACAATACAAAAGTAGACATATTTTAGGTCACCTGATGCTTAATTGTTAACCCCTTGTTTCAAACATTTTGATTGTTCCTTTCTTTAAAGCTGAATGCTGACTATTTTTGCACACCGTGCATTCCCTCTTAGATGCCAAGTGACCTTTCATGATGTGAGATCTGAAGTGTTGCATCATAGCATTGACTTCAGCTTTGGGCCACGGTGTTCTTGCAGATGGTCTGCTGCGCACCACTGAAAACCCCCAAAAATGCCAAACTCTTTTTTTAAAGGGGAATTTTAACAGCTACCAGGCCTTTTGCATGTACCCCAGACTGTTTTTAGGTCGCTTGCATCAATATTTAGATATTTGATAACCATCTGAACAACCCCCCACCCCCCATCCAATAGACGCACATTCAACATGAAAATGGACTAATTGAAAAACACGTCCGTGCCGAGACAAAACACTGCAGACTGATTGGCTGTTGTCGCGTTTATTTCCGTTGCGTCATGACGCTGCTGTCAGATCTATCCAGATCGAGAAAAATCGAAGGCTTATAGACAGTCTTGTATAAAGTACTTGAAAGCAATACTTGAGTAAAAGTACAAGTATCTTACCAGAAAATGAGTTTAGTAGAAGTTAAAGTCACCTTTTAGAAATGTACTTGAGTAAAAGTCTTAAAGTATCTGATATTTACTGCACTTAAGTATCAAAAGTAATTTTCTGATATTAAATGTGCTTAAGTATTGGAAGTAAAAGTAAAAGTAAAAGTAAAAAAAAAAAGTGGCATCAGCGTTGATTCTACTGACATCCTGGACATGCGGGACTTCTTACGCACGAAACCCACCAGACGGACGGACGCTTTCGTGCGCGCGGACTGAACCCACCAGACGCGGACTGAACCCACCAGACGCACAAAGCGCACGCGTACTGCCGCGCACGCGTACTGCTGCGCTTACTTCCACTCCCATGTTACCAGACGCGGGAATTGATTGATATTGATGCTATGATCACACTTTAGTGTGATTAAAACAAATATCTAAACTATATAGAATGTTAATAATAATAATAATAATAATTAATAATTATTATTATTATTATTATTATTATTATTATTATTATAATCTTGTTTTGGTTGTATGCAAAATGTATGACTTGATTTAACTTAATTTAACTTAATATGATGCAGATATTGTGCATATACAATCTGGGCCGGACTTATGCATGGGCTACCCTGGGCTTGAGCCCAGGGGCCCCGGGCTACAAAGGGCCCCGAAATTAATCCAAATGTATGAATAAATTTCATGAATTTCATTTTAAAAAAAAATTCAAAGTAATATTCCGGCCGCTGGACTGGCCGAGGCCCCTTTAAATTGAATTCACAAATTACGTTCAAATTGGAAAAAGTACGCCTACTGGACGCTCCAATGTATGAGGTGTTTAATTATATGTCAGTCATATTTAGCTTTGTTGATTGGTTTACACTTCTGCCAATGGAGAGGTTTATGTGGACATCAGGGGCATCATCTTTGGCGCGCTATCTGTCACTGATCATGGCAGATAGGACTCGGAGGTACGAGAGTGGTACGCAAAAAAGAAAAATGAAAAAGAGGAACGCGAAAGGGAGACCAGGGGAAAAATGCAGAAGCTTACTGGCTATTGAAGTATAGCGTACTCCTACGTTTTTCTGTTGTCCTCACATAACGGCCTTGCTTTTTCTTCATGTGCTTTCTGCCAATAGCATACTCCATTGGGATACATGTGTTTCTAGTCATAGGTCCTGGTTGGAGTAGCTTATAATTTTTGGTGTAGGTAGGGCCCGAACAATGACTCAAGCCCAGGGGCCCCCACCCCCCTAAGTCCGGCCCTGTATACAATGTTTTTCTATGAGATTGCGCACAGGGACGCACGGAAAATTCCACCCCGAGCGGAAAAAAAATCTGTCCGCCCGTGAACCGCGCCATCCGTTACCATGGGAGCGGAAGTAAAGCGCGTGCGCCCGCAGCAGTACGCGTGCGCTTTGCGTGTCTGTTCGGTTTCGCATGTGATTCGCCAAACCTGCAGTCTTAACAAATTTCTAATGATTTTATTTTGTAGTAACGAGTAACGAAGATGCTTAGAAGAAATGTATCAGAGTAAAAGTATACATTTTATTTCGGAAATGTAGTGGAGTAAAAGTGAAAGTTGCCAGAAATATAAATAACGAAGTAAAGTACAGATACGTGAAAATTCTACTTAAGTACAGTAACGAAGTATTTGTACTTCGTTACATTACAACACTGCTTATAGATCGAGATTGACCAAAAATGTATCGCGTTCTCGATTCATCGCCCAGCCTTATTAGATACTATGTCACAGTTATGAAATAGTTAAGTCATAATTATGAAATACAGTGTAATCCGCTTATAGTGATCACGGATATAGTGATCAACCGCTTATATGGATCAAAAAGCCTGGGACAGAATCGTTCCTATACAAACACTGTTTAAATAATTCGCTTATAGCATCAAGCAGTCCGCTTATTGTGATCATTTTGGGTCCTTTTATACATAACATATGTGGGAGAAATTAATAAATTACGGTAATTTATAGCGGCTCACGCGTGCACGTCTTCAACGGCGGCTCGCGCGTGCACGTCTTCAACGGCTGGTGAGCGCTGGTGCTGCATGTCTCTGAAGAAAGTTATGTTTTAGTTAAAGTTAGTTTTTCAAGCTCTGTTACGAGTTTTGACTGTTACGGGTTTATGCACTGAAACCGCCAAGCTGCGGCTACAGCTTGGCGGTTTATTCGGCTTATTCGGCACAATATACAGCTTTAAATTATAGCCTAATTATATGTGGAACTACTGTAAGTTATACAGTACAGTTTTTTCATATACAGTAGCCTACTGTAGTGTATTTGATTTATAGCTACACAGTGCAATGCTGTCATTTAATTTGCTATTTGAATGGCGTTTCAAACAGCTGTACTGTAACGTTAATGTACGTACTGTACAGTATTTTTCAGTTAACTTGCTGTAATAAAATCCAGTAAATAGCAAAGCTGTCCGTTTCATTACTTTATACATGTATTAATGTATTATATATACAAATGTCAATTGGATGGTAATCTGCATAAAAAATAAAGAAAATTAGAAAATTTTGGTTATCGTAATCAACCGCTTATAGTGATCAATTTGACCCGGACAAACGTGATCACTATAAGCGGATTACACTGTAGTTAAGTCATAATTATGAGATACTAAGTATTTAAAGTGTCGGAAATGGGCTTCCATACAATCATGGTCGCTGGATGCAAATACGCACTTAAGTTGTTCGAGGGTGTGCTCTCAGGTCTACCTGCTGTATATGGGCCTGGAGGCCATAGCATGGGTAGACCTTACAGACATGGGTTCATCATGACATCTGATTCACCATACATTGAGAAGCAAATGTTAGCTATTATTAATTGTGTCAATTAGAGCCCAGATATGACGGGAGCAGGAGGAGCGGACTATATATTAGATTATCTTATCTTTTCTTAGCTTATCAAATCTTATTGTATCTTATGACTAAGCGCCTTATTGGGTCCAAGTTCAAGTAGGTTAGCTGTAAGATTTGGGATTCTGCCAGTGCTAAACCTGGTGACCTCTGACCCCTTGGCCAGCTTTAAAGAGCATGAAGTTCAAACAGCAATCAAAAATGTCTATCTGCCTGTAGAAAAACATACAACAACAAAACACAGCAGCAAACAAATGAATCAATCAAATCAATTCTCAAGAGGACGATCCACGTGTCTCTGCTCCCTGCAAATGATCAGTCTCTGGGATTACTTCTGTCTGTTAAAGTAATCTGTAACCCGGGCAGAGATTAAGGATGAACTCTGGCTCCTGCATGGTTCAAATGTGAATTCATTTGTTTCCTCTTCCAAATCCTAATCAAAACTTCTGAATGTCGGGAGTCAGAGAGTTATGTGGTGTATGGGCGACACAGGTCACTGACCACAGGGTACATGGGGTCAGCGAGGCCTCCAATTAAGCCTTCCTAGAGGCGCTCTCTCTAACTCCGTATACCTGATGAAGATAGACTGTAAAAATACCTCCTTGTCTTAATCCTCTTACCCACAGCAGAAAGCTTGTCTCATTCTAGCAGCGAGCTGCCTCACACACACACCACCACCACCACCGTCTAATCTGGCATTCGGAGAGGAAGGGATTTGCTCATCCCGCTGTGGTCCACTCCTGTGGTCGGCGGGGGGCAGCGTGTCGCGCTACTTCCGCGGTCCTCTTGGTGTTTTTATGGTGTCTCCTAGTCTGGACTCCTCCGCCTGCTGGGTGGAGCGGCTCCGCGGCTCCGCGGCGGCCATGCCCACCCTGCCCGGCCTCAGCAGCCTGGGGCGCATCTGCGGCTCCGGCCGCGCCGACGACACGCTGGTGCTGGACCGCGTCAAGCGGAAGAACTCGGTGCGCCGCATGTCCATCATCGAGGACGGTGAGATCGCGGAGGTGCTCTACCTCATCCCAAAGCAGTCCATGATGGAGCAACTTCCCTTCCTCAACCCCGACGACTACATCCTCTGTGAGAAGATGGTCGGCATGCCCATGGAGAAGCCTCCAGGTAGGCAGCACACAGATGCTGGAGGCGAGGTTCGCTGTCCTATAAAAGTTGGATATCAGGTTAGGTTTTGGTTAAGTTTAGGTATTTGGGTTTGAAAGATTAGTTTAGAGATTGGTTACGTTTAGGTCCACTGTCGGTAGGCTATACAAGTTAAGTTTAGATATCAGGTTAGGTTTTGGTTAAGTTTCGGTATTCGTGTTTGAAATGGTTGGGTTAAAGATGGTTACGTTTATAGATTCACTGTAGGCACAGGATATATCAGTTAGAGATGGTTACATTTAGGTTTTTGAAATGTTTACATTTCTGCTCACTCAAGGTAGACCTCATTTCAGTTAAAGTGATGGACAACTGCATCTACAAATGTAATATAACCATGTACCAGAGGGACGTATCCACGACACTCCTACCGAATATCCTGTCAGGAAAATGTCAATGCTTTTAATTCCTCAAAGTGTGAAACGCCGTCATTAGGATGTGAGTAGCTGGCTTGGCCACAAAACATAGCAGACTAATAGTACAGCTTCAAGAGATCTACAGATATTCAGATACACACACACACACACACACACACACACACACACACATACATGCCCCTTTTGGATCTCTCTCTCTCTCTTGCCCTCTCTCTTTCTCTCTCTCTCTCTCTCTCTCTCTCTCTCTCTCTCTCTCTCTCTCCTCTCTCTCTCTCTCTCTCTCTCTCTCTCTCTCTCTCTCTCTCTCTCTCTCTCTCTCTCTTGCCCTCTCTCTCTCTCTCTCTCTCTCTCTCTCTCTCTCTCTCTGCCAGTCCCCTCTCGCCCCTGCCAGTTCCTCTCTATCCTCTCTGCCACATTAAGCTCTGCTCACGCTCTCTGCTCTCTCTCTCGCTCTCTGCTCTCTTTCTCCGGAGCCTGGGTCATGGTGAACAAGACAGGTAGTCACTCTGAAGGTGTGGATGAGTGTATTGTGTGTGTGCGCGTGTGCGTGTGCGTGTGTGTGTGTGTGTGTGTGTGTGTGTGTGTGTGTGTGTGTGTGTGTGTGTGCGCGCGCGTTAACATGCCTGTGTGTGTCTGAGTATGGTGTTGACGTTTGTGTGTATGTATGTGGGTGGGTATGGCATTCACTTTGTGTGTGAGTGTGTTTCTGTGTTTGGTTTGTATGTCCCGTTCTCTGGGAGACGGGTGACTTATAGACTGTTTACATCCATCCAGCTGTGTGATTGGTGGAAGTGAGGCATGTCATGGTGATGACTTGTAGTACATATTGTGAGTGTCTGTGTTTTGTGCACGGATGTTTGTTGTGTGTTTCTTGCATGCTATGTGTATGTATGTGTGTGTGTGTGTGTGTGTGTGTGCGTGCTTCATGAATGTGTGTGTGTGTGTGTGAGAGTGTGTGTGTGACAGCAGTGACCTTAGTGTGTGAGGCGTGTTAAGCCCTCTTCGTGTTGACATGACAGCGAGAGGTCGTCACGCTGCGCTCCTCTCAGGCTAGCAGGGAGCTATCTTTATACCACCGCCAACGCCGCCGCTGCTGCTGCATGCTTCTTCTCCTCACGGCCCAGAGATACACACTGGCTCCCACTGACAGACAAGCTTCATACAAGATGTTGTGGTCGGAAGAACGGAGATGTGCTCACAGCACCAGGAGGTAGATCTCGTAGGGCTAGGCGCTTTGGCCGACATCTTCCATCCCAATTATAGGTTGCTTCATATCTCGATAACGATATATGTTCCGTATACCACGATATTCAGGGCCGGCTCTAGACAACAGAGGGCCCTAGGCAAGATTTCCTTTGGGGGCCCTCTTTACTTTGCCTGGAGCCGAGAACTAAACTAGAAATAAAACTATAAACTATATAAAACTGTTATTGGTTTTATGAGGACAACCCTTTTATATTGTACGACCACAACATGGCAAGAACATTTATGCAATCTATGAAAGACATTTTTTAAAGCATGAGACAACCATTCCATAATTTTTACTGCTGAAAAATACAAATTGACTGTGCCACAACAATGTTTTTAAATAGATATATCAGAATCCATGTTGAATCCACCTGCAGCTGTCGGCAGCTCAGGCAAGCGTTACTGTTGCTGGTTTGGTGACTTGATCAACAGGATCAAACTAAATACTTGCTGCAAACATGCTGCAACAATGAATTAATGCTTAAAATATAAATAATGTATTTCAATGAAACACTGTCCAACCAAAACTGGCACAGGAAATAATGTTTATTGTGGTTAACGACAGTCAGTAAATCAGTCTGCATTGATCTATAAATGAATGTGAATCTTACAGTATCTGCTGTCCACAGCTGCTTCATGTATTAAAAGGTTTTCCTTCAGTTCATTAAATCCCTGCAGCATCTGAAGGCAGCAGGAGATATGCTGATAAATATGCAGCCTCTTAGAGAAGCGCCACACCAGAGCGCAGTGCCATTATGCACGGCCGTTCACTGTGTTGTTTACCTTCATAAACCTCTCTTCATCATCACCCACACAAATGAATCCACTTCTCCCCTTTATTGTTCTTTGTTTTCTTCATTTTTGTTAGGGGCGTAGGGGCCCTATGCAACTGCGATATAGCATGTTCTCTGGTTATTTAACAAATAAATAGTAACGGTGAAGCCAATTTGTGTATACTCCTGTGTTTATGAAATACTTGACAAATGAAAAGTACTGAGTATTTGTTCATTTTTAAGAACTTTAGTGCAAATAACAGCTAGAACAGTCAAACACGTCACTTTACTGTAATGCAGCCTTTAAAACCAGGAAAAGACATAATTTATGCCCTGTCACGATGTTACGATATCCTAAATCTAAGACGATATCACAATCATCTCACATCAATATGTTGCCCAGCCTGAGGATCTGGTCCCTCGGGTCTTGAGGGGGTGACATGGGTTCTTGTGAGACATTCTGGGCACCTCGTCAGTAATGGTACTCTTCAGGGAAATCTCTGAGACAGGAAGAGTCCACGCCGAGCATGCTTCATACAATCAACATTGAAGCCACTACAAAAAAACAACAATAAATGCTGTGGTGAACACAACCATAAAGAACAGCTGTAGCATCCAAATACACTGTCGGCCCTTTTGTTGGTACTGGTGGCCATTGGAAGCTGTTAAAAGTACCATGTCAAACTTCTACACACACACACACACACACACACAGTTCCTGTTTCCCATACTAAGCTGTCCTTCTCATATTTCTGCTGCTATATCTACTGCCAGCTAATACCTAGCACCATGCGGAGCGGCTCAGCTGAGACCTATCAGCTAAAGGTCTTCAGATCCTCCAGGGGGTTTAGGAGACCCTGAGGCTCAGGGTCTACAGGTCTGGGTCTACAGGTCTGGGTCTATAGGTCTGGGTCTACAGGTCTGGGTCTATAGGTCTGGGACTACAGGCCTGGGTCTATAGGCCTGGGTCGATTGGTCTGGGTCTCCACATCTGGGTCTACACATCTGTGTCTACAGGTCTGGGTCTATAGGTCTGGGTCTACAGGTCTGGGTCTGTAGGTTTGGGTCTACCGGCCTGGGTCTATAGGCCTGGGTCTATAGGTCTGGGTGTATAGGCCTGGGTCTATAGGTCTGGATCTATAGACCTGGGTTGACACATCTGGGTCTACAGGTCTGGGTCTACAGGTCTGGGTCTATAGGTCTGGGTCTATAGGCCTGGGTCAATTGGTCTGGGTTTATAGGTCTGGGTCTACAGGGCTGGGTCTACAGGGCTGGGTCTATAGGGCTGGGTCTACAAGATCTATAGTTGGTAGGGATTTATAGCTAAACATCAGCACTCCGGATTTATAGTCCAGGACTCTGTAGGGACACAGTTAAACAACAGGACTCTCGATCTAACTAGATCTATAGTTATAGAAGAGGACCCTAGATCTATAGTTAGGGAACAGTAACACTACTAATACTCTACAGTATCTCCTGGCATCCATAGAAGGGCTCAAGGTGTAACTCCAGGCCCAGTTCTTAACTGGTTCTGGGAAACTGTTATTTACGCCAGCGACAGGCTCCATAACCCCCAGCACGTTGCCCTGAGCACTTTGATTCCTACTTGCAGTAAATTTAGATACATTAAGTCATTAAGGAGAGTGTCCGGTTTGGGGACCTCAGAATTGCATCTCTGCTCTTCGCAGATGATGTGGTTCTGTTGGCTACATCAGACCGTGACCTCCAGCATGCACTGGGGCGGTTTGCAGCCGAGTGTGAAGCGTCGGCCATGGTTCTCTGCCGGATAACAGTGGAGTGTTCCCTCCGGGTTGGGCGTGAGTTGCTGCCTCAAGCGAAGGAGTTCAAGTATCTTGGGCTTGTTCACGAGTGAGGCCAAAACGGAGCGGGAGATTGGTGCAGCGTCTGCAGTAATGCGGGCGCTGTACCGGTCCGTTGTGGTGAAGAGGGAGCTGAGACGGAAGGCGAAGCTCTCGATTTACAGGTCCATCTACGTTCCAAGCCTAGGGGGCCCTGCTTAGCTGGCTGCCACCGCGACCCGGCCCTGGATAAGCGGACGAGAATGGATGGATGGATGGATGAATAAGTCATTAAGCAGCAAGTAGGCGTTAGATCTTGCTCAACGGTGCCTATAGACAGCAGACATTAGGGATTTAACCCAGTGTCTTAGTTGTCCCTCTCTCTCAAAGCCATGATTGGAGAGAGAACAACAACGTGACTCCAATTCAAATGATACAACGTTATTGTCTATCAACAGTATTTATTGAGGTGTGACACATGGCGGACCTTCAGGGCAAGGAGAACTCCAACTCCCATAATTCCCTATGCTGCTATACCTGGCCTGTACCATTTCTGTACTGCAGTGCAACATGCAGGGTTGCGGTGTCCTGCAGTGTTAGAGCTTCAGAGCACCTTGGCTCACATCGCTGTGTTTCCAGACTCAATGCCAACACAGTGGTGATCTCTGGTGAGCTGCCAGCGGCCATTTAATGTCCGCTGCTGTCTTTCATGGAGAGAGAGACAGAGAGAGAGAGAGACAGAGAGAGTGTGTGTGTAAACAAGGCCAGATTGCATGTGAGGCTTGGTTGCATAATCACAGCAGGATGCCTGAAAGACATGATTGTGATCAGTTAATGGGAGCGTGGGAAAGAGAGAGAGAGGGAGGGGGGGGGGGGGTGACCGAAATGGCAGAGAGGAGGAGAGAGAGAGAGAGAGAGAAAGAGGAACAAAATTGATGGTCTGGTTTACAGACAAAATCCGACATGTAACTCAACTGTTTGAGGAAAACCCTCGCATGTTTAAACGTGAGAAAGGTTTATGTGTTTACAAAGTGGTCTTTGGACATTTCTGTGTAAAAAAAAAAAAGTGACTCACTTCTCTCCTCTTTCCTCTCCTCATCCTCTCTCCTCCTCTCTCCCCCTCCCTCCTCTCCTCTTTGCTTCACTCTACCCTCCTTCTCTCGCCCTCCTCACCTCTCTAATCCAGCATACCAAAGCCCCCGCCTTGCGCCTCCACCTCCGGCTCCAGAGAGGAGGAGGGTCCAGTGTTTCCGGTGTGGGGAGGCGTGTAAGGGGGAGGTGCTGAAGGTCCAGTCCAGACACTTCCACCTCAACTGCTTCACCTGCAAGGGTGAGTACCGCTCGCCTCCTGGGAGCTTAGCACTACCTGCCATGGTTCCTGTGCCCATGGCTCGGGGGGCCCCACCTGGGGTCACCTGATATGCAGATCTGGGGTCACGGGAGATCGGTCAATGATAAGCTAGATTTGATGGTAAATGTTAGATTTTTCAATGTGAAAGTGTAAAGGTAACCTGACACGCCAGATGGTTTGTTACACAGAAACAATGGTAAGAGGTTGGGGCCACAAGGATTCCACCAAAAAATAGTCATAGATCAAAAAAGGAACCACCATTCTGGTGGTGAGGGCGTTTGACTCCCAGCTCAATGGTTCTGGGTTCAAACCCCAAATGACTGTTTTACCGACATCTTAAAGGAGCCAATTATACCATCAGGTGTGAGCGTGATCAGACTGCCAGCCTACCCAGTAGACTGTAGCAAGTGGTAAACTGATCTAGTCATCATACATCAAAATGACAATCTTAGTCACATGACAATTTAGAAACGGATTGTAATGGCTAATCACGCTCACACCTGGTGGTATAATTGGGTCCCTTCAAATAAGAAATGCAGTGAAAATAAACAATATAGATGCAATTATATAAGAGACATGAGTACATAGTAAACAAGCGCATACCTGTATGTGTACACTTTCTTCGGGCGCTGAGGTGTATTTTTGAGTATAAATGGTGTTCCAGGGTGTGTGGGAGGGCAGAGTTAGGAGACACACGATAAGACCGGTACATCCTGAAGTCTTTGGATTAAAAGCATCTTTAACCCTCCTCTTAGTGTGTGATGTAACCTCGGAGGTCATCTCGGGCCACCGTGTTGATATGTTGGACCTCTATATATATACGTATATATATATATTTAGATCTTCCTAATCTGATTTGTGCCGATGAGAGCTTTTTATTTAATGTGACGCACCAACATAGTCATTATGATGCAATTGGCAGTTGGGATGTTGGGCCCTCAAAATTCTATGCTAAATGTTGATTTAGTAGCCATCGAAAGATGCTATGTTTAAAAAACCAATGTCTAATATCTCAAATTAAAAGCATAGGTTAACAGAAGGAGCGAACAGAAGTGGAGTCAAGTCAATAAATACATAAATACCCAATTAATATTAATTACTATATATCCTAGGGATAAAGTATAAAAAATATAAATATAATACACTGGATGAAATATAATAGGAGAAAACTGGTTTTAAAACCAATGCTAAGTCGAGACATTGAACAGCTAGTGGTCTAGTGAGTGTGTTGTCAAGTGCTGCTAATTGCTATCAGCTATTGTTTGTGCTAATCTGAGCGGATGGTTCCTCCATGTCCTGTTTACAGCAGAGACACTAGGGCTCTGTTCCTATTGGTCCACTCCTGCTCCACATAGTCCACTGCATCTGTAGTGTTGTCCCCAGTGATGGGAAGTAACGAAGTACAAATACTTCGTCACTGTACTTAAGTCGATTTTTCAGGTATCTGTACTTTACTTGAGCTTGAACTTTTTACTTTTACTCCCTACATTTTAACACGAATATCTGTACTTTCTACTCCTTACATTTTCAAAACGAGACTCGTTACTTTAGTTTTATTGCATTTGAGGGGAATTGTCTGGGTTGTTTTTACATAATTGCACGCCTTCCCAACATCAAGAGCGATCTCAACCTAAATGGATGGACAACAACACATAGAAGAGACGCTTGGTGTATCCATCCATGTTAGAGGAGCTCGTAACGATACGAAACAGACTTAAAAATAAAATACGAGAGGTAACTAGCGAGAACTAAACATGGATGAACAAGAAGCCGATATCGCCGACTCCGCGTCAGGGCAGCAGCAGCAAGACATCCCCCCCCCCCCCCCCCACCACACACACACACACACACACACACACACACACACACACACACACCTAGGTGTCTTGTGTAACATTGTGTGTGTGTGTGTGTGTGTGTGTGTGTGTGTGTGTGTGTGTGTGTGTGTGTGTGTGTGTGTGTGTGTGTGTGTGTGTGTGTGTGTGTGTGTGTGTGTGTGTGTGTGTGTGTGTGTGTGTGTGTGTGTGTGTGTGTGTGTGTGTGTGTGTGTGTTACAACTATTATGTATAATGTGTCAGTAAACATCACTATGACAAAAGAGTCTAAAAGTTTCAAAAGTTTCCAATTCTCTTGCTGGCATTGAAAGCAGCTTTTCTGCATTGGAGCCTCACGTTAATATTGGTCCAAGTTAAGTTTATTATTTTCAATATATTAAGAATTAAAATGACTACTTTTTACTTTTGTACTTTGAGTACATTTCAGAGCCTGTACTTTTCACTTTTTACTTGAGTAAAGAATTTGAATCAGTACTTCAACTTTTACCAGAGTTGTTTTTTACACAAGTATCTGTACTTCTGCCACCTCTGGTTGTCCCAAATGGAAGTGTACAAATCTGTTTCCTAGTGCCCAACTTAATACCCATAGTGCACCGTTAAAGAAGTGTAACGCGCACTATATCCCATGATGCATAGCGATTTGCATCAACATCGGATTCATCCAATAGAGATGGTCTGGCACATACAGGTGATTTATGCAAATTAGCTGTCATTGGGTGACATCTCACATGTGTCAGTATATATCTAATATACAGTATATGTCTATATATAATATGAATTTATATATATGCATGTCTATATCAGTGTATGTTTGTGTGTGTATATAAATATATAGCCTACATACTGTGTGTGAGTGTATATATGTGTGTGTGTGTGTGTGTGTATATGTATGTATGTATACTATATATGTGTGTATATATATGTGTATATACAGTATATGTGTATGTGCAGTGTGCACAGTGTGTATATATGTCAATGTGTGTGTATACAGTATATATGTGTATGTACCGTATGTGTGTGTAGTGTTTACATGTGTCTATGTCTGTGTGTGCGTATGTATGTGTGTGTACAGTGTTTCCATGTGTGTGTCTGTGTGTGCGTGTGTGTGTGTGTGTACAGTGTTTCCATGTGTGTGTTTGTGTGCCCCCCAGTGTGTGGCTGTGACCTGGGCCGCGGAGGGTTCTTCCAGCGTAGCGGAGAATACCTCTGCACACTGGACCACCAGCAGCTGTATGGGACGTGCTGCCAGGCCTGTGGGGAGTATGTGGAGGGGGAGGTGGTCACCGCCCTGGGGAAGGCCTACCACCCGGCCTGCTTCGTCTGCACCTCCTGCAGGTAGGAGGCGGAGCCCGGGACCCCTTACCCCAACAAGCTCCTCCTCCATCCAGAGGGTTGGTGGTGTTCCATCGGGGTGGGGTTATCTGCACATCTGAGTGAACAACAGTAGCATGTGGCGTTCCCCAGGGGTCAGTGCTGCAGCCTCTACTGCTCATGATGGAATGACTACAATGTCTCCTACCTCGTCTCTGCGATGATACTTAAAATGACTTTGCTTTATAACCAGTAGACTGTGGTCCCATTCACCAGTTTGATTTTATATGCAGTATATGCAGATTTTATATGCAGACTGTTATGGTTATGTAAGCTGTATAAATGCTTATATCTTCATCTATTAAATATAACCTTTTGGTTGTATAGGATGTTTATACTGTAAATTAAATATTACTTTACGATTCTGTAAGATGTTTATATATTTACATTTACATTTAGGGCAATTGGCAGATGCTTTTTTGATTAAAATGACTTACAAAGAGTACATTTGTTGAAGGAGACAGCAATATATCACTGTGGTACCTGAAGATAGGAATAGAGCCGTTTTCGAGCATTCATAGTTACGAGACGAATAGAACGAGTTTCATAATTGCTAAGTTGCCTGCATAAGTAGCTGGAATAAGAGCAGACGTGTTATTCTGAGCATGTTAGCAACATCTAAGAACATACAATATGCCAAGCAATGCTAAGTACTATTAATAATGCCAAGACATACAAACACGCAAGTTAGTGCTCAGGATTTGCAGAGGAAGGCAGGGGGGGCTATGCAGAGTCCAGGTGAACTCTGAACTGGTGGGTCTTGAGTCTCTTGTGGAAGCTGGTGAGCGACTCGGCCGTCCTGACATGGGCCGGGAGCTCATTCCACCACTGAGGAGCCAGAACCGTGAAGAGTTGGGACTTGGAAGAGCGATGTTTGGCTGTTTTTAGTGAAGGTGGTAGTTGAAGTTGTTGAGCGGAGCACTCGGGCTGGGGCGTAGGGTCTGACTAATGTTTGGAGGTAGGTAGGGGCGGTTCCGTTGACAGCCATGAAGGTCAGTACCAGTGTCTTGAATCTAATGCAAGCGATTACCGGTTGACAGTGGAGGTCGTGGAAGAGGATGTTTACATGGGAGAATTTTGGTAAGTTGAACACGAGGCACGCTGCTGCGTTCTGGGATGCGTTATAAGGGCTTGATTGCGGAGGCGGGGTGTCCAGTCAGGAGAGGGTTGCCGTAGTCGAGACGAGTGATGACGAGCGGGACCAGGATCTGCGATGCTTCATGTTGAGGAAGGGCCGGATCTTGCAGATGTTGTAGAGAGCAATTCTACAAGATCGGGCCACAGAGGTAATGTTGGCGTTGCAGGACAGCTGGTCATCCAGTACCACGCCAGTTTTAATTTCGTTAACGAAATGTTTGACGAAAAATATGCGTTAACGACCTTTTTCCCATGACTAAGACGTGACGTTGACGTGACGAAAACGGATCTTTGAAAATAAAAACTGTGACTAAATCAATTTTTACTTTCGTTGACGAGACGAGACGAGACGAAAATGTTAGTGGTGGACGAACGGACATTCAAAATTTTATGAATTATTAAAGAGTTTGGTTCCAAAACGCGATAAGCGACATTTTAAAAATCGAGTTCTCGCCACCAGGAGTTTGCCATTTGATCATAATTCAAAGTTCTACATTCAATTTCCGCTAAACGCGACGTTTCTCTGCATTATATTATTATATTATTATATATTATTCCCTTTCTTTCCAAACTGTGATAAACGCCACGGCAGATTTTCAGCAGACTCATCCGCTCGGCCAATCACAGCGCGCCATTCCCGTGACTTAACTAGCCTAGTGACAGCTGTCAAAGTCCTGTCAGAGACAACACACACACACACACACATCGTAAGAGATTTTAAGCTAAATTATTCACTGAATGAAATAATGAATAACTTTGATGGAACAGAGGAGCCGGTGGTTGTTTCTACAGTGGGAAAAAAAAAAACCATCAAAAGATCATCATAGACGGGAGAATGTGAAGAAAATGCGACATTCTGGCGGTGGTCGCTAGACCTTATTAAGACGCAGAACTAAAGTTGAACAGGACCAGGCGCTTCTGCGTCTTACAACAGTTAATAAGGTCCAGCGAGGAGGGGGGGGGCAGGTGCGCATTGTCGGGTTTTTATCAATCAGATGAATGCATCAAATCGTCGCGCAGTATGTCGATCTATGCAATACATCATTAGAAGGATACCCGGTCTGTTGTTCACAGCAGTTCCGGTCATCTTATTTTTTAAATGTGACTAAAACTAGACTAAAATGTTCTGAGTTTCCGTCGACGAAAACTAGACTAAAACTAAGAAGGATAAAAATGACTAAATGTGACTAAAACTAATATGCATTTCCGTCTAAAGACTAAGACTAAGACTAAATCTAAAATAGCTGCCAAAATTAACACTGTACCACGCCAAGGTTCCTTGCAGTGGGTGCAGGGCAGACTTCGATGTTCTCAATGGTGACAAGTAGGTCCATCTTAGGTCAGTCTTTCACTGGTATGAAGAGAAGCTCAGTCTTGTCTAGGTTAAGCTTCAGGTGGTTGGCAGTTGTCCATTTGCTGATGTCAGCCAGGCATTTAGAGATGCATGTTGCGATTTGGGTGTCAGAGGGGGGGGGGGAGGAAAGAAACAATTGGGTGTCGTCTGCATAGCACTGATAGGAGAGGCCGTGGGATGTGATTATAGGGCCTAGAGATCTAGTGTATAAGGAGAACAGAAGGGGTCCCAGTACTCAGCCTTGTGGGACTCCGGTGTCAAGGGTATATATATGTATATGGATGTTTATATATTGATCATAAGGTTATGGTCGTGTGAGATGTTTATATTGATCATAAGGTTGTCTTTGTGTGTTCCAGACGTCCGTTCCCCACCGGCGACCGCGTCACCTTCAACGGGAAGGCATGTCTTTGTCAGCACTGCTGTGTCAAGCCCCTCCCCTCCTCCCCCAACTACAACTCCTTCTCCAACAGTGAGTCACCATGGTGACGACAACAGCATAACCATGAAGTAACCCTATAGCGACAACACCTCCTTCTCCTACTGTGTGTGTGTGTGTGTGTGTGTGTGTGTGTGTGTGTGTGTGTGTGTGTGTGTGTGTGTGTGTGTGTGTGTGTGTGTGTGTGTGTGTGTGTCTGTGTCTGTGTCTGTGTCTGTGGGTTTAGACTGTGTGGGCTGTGGGCGTGACATAAAGAACGGCCAGGCCCTGCTAGCGCTGGAGGGCCAGTGGCACCTGGGCTGCTTCAAGTGTACCACCTGCCACCGCCTGCTGACCGGGGAGTACCTGAGCAGGTAGGCTCTCCACCAGACACTTCCATCGCCGCAGATGTTAACATCAGCTGAATGAAGCTGGCTCCCCCACCTCTTGTGGGCGTGGCCACTCAAACTTACAGCACAAATCACTTTAAATTGTGAGCAGGTTGTGGTTGAAGTTAAAACACGAGAGCTTCCCCGACTCTCTCTGCTTTTGGGCTGATTTCTCTTATATTTGAGTCGGGTCGGATTTCGCGGGAAAAAGGAACGAAGTGACATGTAAGCATGGATAATTAAAAAAAATATACAGTATATTTCATTGTTTTTTTTTATGTTTACAAGGTTTAATTATGATTAGAACTAACATTAGTTTCTGATTGTTATTGTCTCAACCGATGGAGCTCGGAATGCACTGATTCTTACATATAGTACCTTTAAAGGTGTGTTGTTAATTAAAATATATTTTATTTTATTATATTTTTCCATATCGATATAATAAAATATTCTATCTTCTATATTCTCTTGTTGTTTTTCCACACATAGAGTTTGGAACAATAGTGTTATACTGTGCATAATATTCAATGTTAAAAGCTGTTCGGTGTCTGCGTGATGTTACTGAGTGTGCTGTTTCAGGGACGGAATGCCCTACTGTGAGAGAGACTACCAGGTCCAGTTTGGGGTCCAGTGTGACACGTGTAACCAGTTCATTACGGGCAAGGTTTTAGAGGTGAGAACATTCTGGAGAACATTCTAGAGAATAGAATATTGTAGTTAACTTTCTAGAGATCATTCTGGAGAGGAAAACCTTGTAGTTCACTTTCTAGAAAACATTCTAGGAGACCCTGAGAACATTCTAGTTAACATTTTGGAAAACATTTGAGAGGACATTATAGGCCTAGGGGACGTACCAGAGAACATTCTTGAGTAGGTACATCACACTCTGGCTGGTCCATACCTGCTAGGAAGAGAACCAACAAGATCTAACATTTGTTGGTTACGGTTCCTCTGCTGGTCCTGGCATTCATCTTTATGAATTTATCTGAATTTATATGAATTTACCTCTTCATGCAAAACACAGAAAGAGGTCAGAATTGGTAAAGGCATTAGCTGTGATGAACGGCTTTATAATTCAAGTTTACTTGACTTGACTCAAAAG
Organism: Coryphaenoides rupestris; assembly: GCA_002895965.2. Classification (NCBI taxonomy): domain Eukaryota; kingdom Metazoa; phylum Chordata; class Actinopteri; order Gadiformes; family Macrouridae; genus Coryphaenoides; species Coryphaenoides rupestris. The sequence goes on along the minus strand of PIJE02000584.1, from coordinate 215,258 downwards.
ATGGTGTGTGTGTGTGTGTGTGTGTGTGCGTGCGTGCGTGCGTGCGTGCGTGCGTGCGTGCCTGCGTGCGTGCGTGGCGTGCGTGCCGTGCCGTGCCGTGTGTGGTGTGTGTGTGTGTGTGTGTTGTGTTGTGTGGCCTGTGTGTGTTGTGTAAACCATCTGGTTGGGATGAGTCGCCTCCAGAAGAATGGAGTGGTCTTTCTACTTCCTCTGTCTCTCTGTCTGTCTCTCTCTCTTTGTCTCTCTGTCTCTCTCTTTCTCTCTCTCTCTTTGTCTCAATGTCTCTGTCTCTCTTTCTCTCATCCCTCTCTGTCTCTCTCTCTCTGTGTCTGTCTGTCTGTCTGTCTGTCTGAGTGGAGGATAAGAGGACAGTGTGAGAGAGAAGAGGGGCGAGGGAGGGACACAGAGATAGACAGATCAGCAGGAGAGAGGAGGAGGGAGAGAGAGAGATAGACAGATCAGCAGGAGAGAGGAGGAGGGAGAGACAGAGAGATAGACAGATCAGAAGGAGAGAGGAGGAGGGAGAGAGAGAGATAGACAGATCAAGCAGAGAGATAGACAGTTGAGGAGGAGGGAGAGACAGAGAGATCGACAGCGGAGGGACAAACCAGAGTTAGGAGGGCTGCTTTATACAGTGAAGCAGAGCAGAGGTAAGAACTTTCTCTGTTGGAATGACAGCATGTCTAACTACTGTATGTAATCATGTGAATACATATGAATGATGATATAAGTTGTGTTTTTGAAATAATGTTTTGATATAACAGACAATATGAGTTAATTTCTCTTTAAAACAATCTGCATGTGCATGCCTGCATTGGTGTGTGTGTGTGTGTGTGTGTGTGTGTGTGTGTGTGTGTGTGTGTGTGTGTGTGTGTGTGTGTGTGTGTGTGTGTGTGTGTGTGTGTGTGTGTGTGTGTGTGTGTGTGTGTGTGTGTGTGTGTGCAACAGCTGTGCATAGTTGCAGCCCGGTGGGAGAAGGACACAAAAACATGTACACACACAAGGAGCAGGGACAGAACAACAGCCACACCAGAGAATCAAAGCCAGTGTGTTCCCATGACAACCAGAAAGCAGGGGGGGGGGGCGATCTAGGTGACATCACTCATTCTTTCAGCGTGTCATCAGAGGGTTTGGCGGCAATGACATCGTCACACTGCGGTGATGTCATCCTGTTGCGGAAGTGGTCGCTCTGCAGGACAACAAGATATGTTTCCAGATGAGAGACACTGACCTTAGGAAGAATCGAGATGAACAAAAACCTTTGAACACACTTTAGTTGAATGGGACATCCTTGTTAGACAGTTGAGTCCAACACATTGCAAATTAATGCATTATGATATTACATTTACATTTCGGCATTTGAGCAAAGAGTACATTTGCTGAAAGAGACAGCAATATATCACTGTGGTACATAAAGATAAGAATAGAGCAGGTTCCAAGCATTTATAATTGCAAGGTTAATAGAATGCATTTCATAATTACTGGGTTGCCTGCATAATACAGTAGCTGGGATAAGAGCAGAAATGCCGTTCTGAGTGCATTACCAACATCTAAGAGCATACAATATACTAAACAATGCTAAGTACTATGATTAATGCCAAGACGTACAGAAATGCAAGTTAGCGCTCGGGTTAGGAGAGGGAAGGCCGGGGGTAGGGTGGGTTTATGTAGAGTCCAGGTGAACTCTGAACAGGTGGGTCTTGAGTCTCTTGCGGAAGCTGATGAATGACTTGGCTTGACTTGGCAGAGTGATGTTTGCCTGTTCTTAGTGAAGGTGGTACAAGTTGTCTTGCCGAAGTTGTTTACTGGAGCGCCCAAGCGGTCTGACTAATGTTTGGAGGATCGCTTGGACCAAGATCTGTGCTGCTTCACGTGTGATGAAGGGCCGGATCCTGCGGATGTTGTAGAGCGCAATTCTACAAGGTCTGGCCACAGAGGTAATGTTAGAGATGCAGGACAGCTGGTCATCCAGTACCACGTCAAGGTTCCTTGCAGTCGGTGAAGGGGAGACATCGATGTTCACTGTGTCCAAGACAGTGTGGCAGACAAAGTCAAGAAGGATGAGCACAGATGAGAGGGACAAGCCTTTGGCGACATGGAGGGACTGTCTCCATGGAGTGTGCGGCCTTGAAATCTGACTGAGGGTCTAGCAGGTTGTTTTGAGAGCGATAGGAGTATAGTTGGGTAGAGACAGCAAATCCTAGGGTTTTGGAGAGGAATGACAGGAGGGATACAGGTCTCTAGTTCCGGATGTCTGTGGTGTCAAGAGTGGCTTGATTCTGGCACTCTTGATGGCGGTTGGTAACAGGCCTGAATTGAGGGAGATGTTGATTCGGGTACTGAGGAATTTCTTGGAGAAGGGAGGATGGGATTGGGTCAAGGGGGCAGGTGGTGGCCTGGTTGGATTCAACAAGTCTGTTGACTTCTTCAGATGAGAGAGTGGCGAAGCAGGTAAGGTTGACAGGGGTGAGTGGAGGGTGAGGGAGGATAGCAGCAGGGGTGAAAGAGGAGGTGGTGTCCTTTGCTTTCTTTGTAAAGAAGGTGAATTGTATTTTTGATGTTGGTGTTTCAGGCTGGAGACAGACAGTTCCACCCAAGCTGTGCTCGATGCTGCAGATGTGACCTCCTCTTCAAAGAAGGAGAAGAGATGTTCCTACAAGGTGAGAGAGAGACTTAGCTTCTACTAGGCCAGTGTTCCATTGTGTTCTGGATTTGAACTCCAATGTTAGCAGTCGACCTGTAGGCATCATTGAGCAACATGCCAGCTCCTTATAGTGACACTTGTGCTATGGACACTTGTATTAAATATGGGTGTCCTAGTAGGCCACCATGTGGAGCTGAATGAAGTACCCATCTATTTTTATAATAATAATATCATATTTTAATATAAGCTATATCTCCTCTCCTAAGGCTCTGTCTTATGGCACCCAGACTGCCGGAGTGACAGCAGAGGAGACAACCGCTACAGGGTGAGTTCCCACACTTACACATTACTTACACCTCAGTTTCACCCTTAGTTGCACCTAGGGTTGCCAACTGTTCTCTATTAGCTGGGACATCCCATATATTGGGATATCCCAAATATATGGGACTGCTACTCTACTCTGATCACCAGATGGCACTCTTACAGATCCCAGATCTCATACAAAGGCAGACGCAGGTCATGTGCTGTCTGATCACGTCACGGGTGAGACTCTCACCTGAGAGGTCATCCGGGTGATGGGTCATCCAATTACAGGCCCTCTCATACACATCATTTAATTTACATCGTAAATGTGCTAATTCCTGTTAAAAGAAATTGGAAATGTCTTGTGTTGTTCGGTCGGTTTGGCATGTTGGAATATGGATTAACCTGCAAAAAACAAAAGACTACAACAAACAAACTCTTTTGCTTCACAAACAATGTGAATAGAAAGATGTTTCTAGTGTGCGTTAGATATTTCTCTGTGTCTGATGGAGAGCAGTGCAAGTTACTTGACTATTATGAAGACAGTGATGAAACTGCAAATGGCATACATCAAGCTATGATGAACATTTTCCAATGACAGCAACTGAGACGTTAATAATACCACAATTAAATTGTGGATTACATCATAAAAATCTTTAAAAATAACAATAATCGAATCATTAAACTTTAAATGATTACTTCAGAATATGAAACTATCTTTACTTAGGTTGGTTACCTATCAATGCCTTATCCTAACTACTAAAAAGTGTAGCTATGGTGAATGTTAATTCACACTATAGAAGAGGTATCATTTTATAATGCTGTGCTTGGTCCTGATGGTAAGGATTATGAACTGTGTGTGTCTGGTGTCTCATCTTCCCCCCTAGAGGTCCACGACCCCCTGTCTGCATTACCTCTACCCCCCTGCTGAAATACAGGTCAACACCTGCTAGCCACGCTCTGTGTTAGCATGGCAGTAGCACAGCCAACTAGCCTCACTAGCCTCTGCTTGCTAATGCCTTGCAAATGAAAACCAAAGATGGGTGAAGTAGAGTGGGAGGAGACCCCGGGGCAGACCCAGAACCCACTGGACGAATTATATATCTCGTCTGGCCTGGGAATGCCTCGGGATCCCCCAGGAGGAACTGGAGAGTGTGGCTGGGGAGAAGGAAGCCTGGGAGGCCCTGCTTAGCCAGCTGCCACCGCGACCCGGCCACAGATAAGCAGACGAGAATGGATGGATGGATGGATGGATGGGTGAAGTAGAGTAGATTGACGGTCACTAGTTTGATCCTCTACTCCTCCTCCTGGGCAGTGTTGAGGTATCTTGGAGCAAGGCACGAGAACCCTCACTGATTCCCACCGCTCGCTAGTTGTTGGTTTGCATGTTTGACAATGTGCCGCCGGTGTGTTCTGTGTGTGCATGGAGAACAGCCAGGGGTTTTTACGCGCTTCAAAGTTTCAATATCCTTCTGAATATTCATGAAATGTTCCTGGTAGGATTTTTCGAATTGAATTCTGCACATCTGGAAATAGCTCATTTGTTTTTGAAAAAATGTGCAGCAGAAAGCAGAAAATGAATAAACCTGTAAAGGGACTATAGTAGACTAATATCCATACATATGAATAAACAATCGCTCATAAATTTACTTAAGTTACTTTTGCTCCACAAACGTTGATTGGCGTTATACAGCCATTTCAACAAATGGCCCATTTCTTGATGTGGAACATTGTATTTAAATTACATAAACCCTGCCAGGAACATTTCATAGACAAACACTTTTTGAAATGCTCTGTTGTCTTAACTTTTAACGTCTCTAAGGTCCAGGCTACGCATGAGGTGGGCGTGAGTGTCCACCAAACTTTTCATATCTTATCTTTTGATTTTAAAATAACTCCAGACTCAGGGTGGTACAGTTGTGTGATTATGGGAAGGTAAGACCTGCCCGTGCTGCCCAGAACCGTGCAGTGATTGGCTGGCACACACACTGCTTACTAAACATAAGCCAACCAGCTCTTACCGAATTCGACCATACCTAAACATAACCATCTCTACCTAATACCTAAACTTCAAAGTCAATTGTCACATGTTCTTTATAGCACAGGGCCATTCTGAACAGTGAAATTCTTGTGACATGGCAGGCAACAGTCAAAACAAACTAAAATAGCAAGAAGAGGTATGTATGTTGTATGTATATATATATATATATATATATATATATATATCTCGAGCGGCACAATATACATAATAATGGTACAAAATATGAGTGATGTTATGTTGACTCCAAAAGTATTGATTGAATATTGAGAATTATACATGTACAAGTAAGGGCAGATACACAAGTGAGGCCAGAATTAGCACAAATATGGCATATGGCATGTCATAGCAGAAATATACACCGATGCCGTGTACAGGGCATACAGGAGTGGACTGAGTACACAGCCCTGAGGGGCTCCGGTGCTCAGGGTCAGTACAGAGGAGGTGAGACTGCCCATTCTCACTGCCTGGGGTCTGCCCATCAGGAAGTTCTCGATCCAGTTGCAAAGGGAGGAGTTTAACCCCAGGCTCCTGAGCTTGAGAACGAGCTTGGTGGGCACAAAAGTGTTGAATGCTGAGCTGTTGTTAATGAGTAGCATCCTCACGTATGTGTTACCTTTCTCCAGGTGGGAGAGGGCGGTGTGTACTGTCAGGGTGATGGCATTGTGCGTAGATCTGTTGGGATGGTATGCAAATTGAAGGGGGTCCAAGGTGTCAGGAAGGGTGGAGCAGATGAGGGTTCTGACTAGCCGATCGAAGCACTTCATGATGATGGGGGTCAGTGCTGGTGATGGAAGGGTTCTTCGGTACGGGGACAATGATTGTCTGTTTGAAGCAGGTGGGGACTGCAGACTGGTACAGGGATAGGTTGAATATAGAGGTGCATACCTCCACTCGCTGGTCAGCGCACCTTCTGAGGACACAGCCTGGAATGCCGTCTGGCCCTCTAGGGACAGAGTCGTCCTGGTCCTCAGCTATCCTCGATGTAGGATTAGTGTTGTTTGCCTAAAACTGTGTTTAGAATGTGTTGAGCTCATCGGGGAGAGAGTCGGTGGGCTGGGCATCACTGCTATTTCTCCCTTTATAGTCTGTGATGGCTCACAATCCACACCACATGCGTCTTGGCTCTTTTGTCATCTCTGATGGCCCTCCGAAGATCATATCTGGACCTTCTCAAGGCCTCCGGATCCCCAGATCTATAGGCAGAGGACCGTGATTTAGTTTAGCACGGACAACACCATTAACCCAGGGCTTTTGGTTGGGGAAAGTCCTAACATTGATCCTCTGGATGACATCATTTACGCACTTGGAGATGTAGGCTGTGACAAGAGTCTGAAATACTAAAAAACGTAACCCTAACCCCCTCATCTCTAACCTAATATCATAACTTAACCATCTCTAACCTAATACCATAACTTAACCATCTATAAACTCGTGTCACCAACCAATCACAGCACACTTCAGTGTGGGTGGGACCTGCGTTGGAATCCATAATTGTACGGTATGGATAGAAATATGATGACAGTAAAGCTATTGGTTACAATTGACTTTATATACACTGCTCAAAAAAATTAAAGGAACACTTTTTAATCAGAGTATTGCATCGTCAATTAAACTTCTGGGATATTGATCTGGTCAGTTAAGTAGCAGAGGGGGTTGTTAATCAGTTTCAGCTGCTTTGGTGTTAATGAAATTAACAACAGGTGCACTGGAGGGGCAACAATGAGACGACCCCCAAAACAGGAATGGTTTTCCAGGTGGAGGCCACTGACATTTTTTCCCTCCTCATCTTTTCTGACTGTTTTTCACTAGTTTTGCATTTGGCTAGGGTCAGTGTCACTACATTTGGCTAGGGTCAGTGTCACTACTGGTAGCATGAGGCGATACCTGGACCCTACAGAGGTTGCACAGGCAGTCCAACTCCTCCAGGATGGCACATCACGCATGCCATTGCCAGAAGGTTTGCTGTGTCTCCCAGCACAGTCTCAAGAGCATGGAGGAGATTCCAGGAGACAGGCAGTTACTCTAGGAGAGCTGGACAGGGCCGTAGAAGGTCCTTAACCCATCAGCAGGACCGGTATCTGCTCCTTTGTGCAAGGAGGAACAGGATGAGCACTGCCAGAACCCTACAAAATGACCTCCAGCAGGCCACTGGTGTGAATGTCTCTGACCAAACAATCAGAAACAGACTTCATGAGGGTGGCCTGAGGGCCCGACGTCCTCTAGTGGGCCCTGTGCTCACTGCCCGGCACCGTGGAGCTCGATTGGCATTTGCCATAGAATACCAGAATTGGCAGATCCGCCACTGGCGCCCTGTGCTTTTCACAGATGAGAGCAGGTTCACCCTGAGCACATGTGACAGACGTGAAAGGGTCTGGAGAAGCCGTGGAGAACGTTATGCTGCCTGTAACATCGTTTAGCATGACCGGTTTGGTGGTGGGTCCGTGATGGTCTGGGGAGGCATATCCATGGAGGGACGCACAGACCTCTACAGGCTAGAGAATGGCACCCTGACTGCCATTAGGTATCGGGATGAAATCCTTGGACCCATTGTCAGACCCTAAGCTGGTGCAGTGTGTCCTGGGTTCCTCCTGGTGCACGACAATGCCCGGCCTCATGTGGCGAGAGTATGCAGGCAGTTCCTGGAGGATGAAGGAATTGATACCATTGACTGGCCCCCACGCTCGCCTGACCTAAATCCAATAGAACATCTCTGGGACATTATGTTTCGGTCCATCCGACGCCACCAGGTTGCACCTCAGACTGTCCAGGAGCTCAGTGATGCCCTGGTTCAGATCTGGGAGGAGATACCCCAGAACACCATCCGTCGTCTCATTAGGAGCATGCCCCGATGTTGTCAGGCATGCATACAAGCACGTGGGGGCAATACATAGTACTGAGTACCATTTTGAGTTGTTGCAATGGAATTTCAGCAAAATGCACTAGCATTTTGTTTTTCGGGGTGTCTTTGAATTCAGCCCTCTGTAGGTTGATAATTTTCATTTCCATCAAACAATGTGGCATCCTTTCGTTCCTAACACATTACCCAGTCCATATCAGTATAGGTATCCAGCATGATTTTTTTTCCCATTGAGATCTGATGTGTTTTCAAAGTGTTCCTTCAATTTTTTTGAGCAGTGTATATCGTATGTTCTGGTTGACTGCATGTCTTCCTCGTACTATTTTTTATCTAAAAAATACCCAGCTAATTTCTGACCAATCAGGACATCTCTTCTCTGATTGGTTTGAGAGTTCATCTTGCCTGTCAATCCCAGGTGTTATGTGTGTGAATGTAACACTTCTCAATGGCAGAAAAACATATGGAGGAGGGACCAGAGGGAGGGATGGTTTATTTCTGTATTTATTGTCAAAATTTTACTCTCAGCACCTTAGAGATGATAAGTTTAAAATCCAATGTCATCCCTGTTGGATTTTCCTTTAAAATGACACTGTAGCACTTGCTACACACCCAATAAATGGCTTTTCAGGGCTCCCCCAACACCAGGCCACAGGAAGATGATGATGTAGTTGTTTGTGGACAGAACAGGTGGCACAGTGCTAGCATGCTAGCGCTCCCTGAGTGTGTGTGTGGGGATGGCCGGTTTAACCGAAGGGCCTTGATCAGCCAAAGCACCACAGGTGCGCAACCTCACCCAGACTCTAACACCAGGTGAGGCTGCTTAAGCCAGCCACCAACCCCACACACTCTCCAGACACGTTTTCCTGATGAAGTCCCACCATAAATAACATTGATAAACCACTGAGTGTGACTCGAGCATCCATCCCCCACCTTTCCTCCCTTCATTGACTTCCTGTTCTGCTAGAAACACATCCACTAGTGTCACAGAGGCCAGAGACCTGTTTCCCTCCGCCATGATGTTTTTCTCCCACGCAGGCAACCAGATCATCGACGGAGAGCATCTCGTCCCGGCCAACCTCCACCCTGCCCACCTCCCCCGGTCACTCCATTTGCGTGAGTAAAGAAGTAGAGTTGTCACGATACCACAACACAAAAACAAAACTAAAGCCGTAACGCTAAAGACATCATCGCCATCCGAATAATCACCTGTTCACTCGAGGCCCAAGAGTCTAGCACACTGGCACACTGGGAGTCCAAAAATAATATTGGCACACAACCCATGCAAGTGGAAAGTGAACATAAATAAATGTAATTGAATGATTGAAAGAATGATTTTGAAGCGTCTAGCAGAAGGACACACACCAGTGCTTTTCTGATCTTCATCTTCATGTCCTTCATCCACACAGGAGCCCCCCACCCCAACCGTCTCCCCCGTACCCCAGGCCGTAACACCCAACTCCCCCCTCTGACGTCAAGACACACCTTAGGATGTAGAAAGACTTAAGACACACAACACAAAGAAACACATTGAAACAATTTTCCACACACTTTTGCCTGTACATACAAACACTCTTCTTGCAGTTGCCTTGAAGGACAGAGGAACACTCTTTTAATCACAAAAGAGATAAAGAACTACACACTTGGTGTTTCCTTCTCCAAAATGGCTGCCTTACCAGAACCACTGGAACCCAGTTCAAACCTGTAAAGCCCTCCAGTGTACAAGCAAAGATCAATCACACATTGAATCTGCGTGAAATTGAGCCATCTCATCTAAACCAAATGTCAGCATCCAGATTAAATATACAGTAATCCCAATTAGAAACCTGCTTTTCCTTGATCCCTCCTCCTCGTGCTCCCCACACCGTGCTCCGCCCACCCGACCAGCCTGACAGAACAGACATGGAACTCAGGGACCACAATCATCACAATAAAGTCACAGTTCTGGCTGTTTATTGTTTGGGTATTCTTAGTTTTAAAGTGAGAGGGTCTGTGTTTCCGATGCTGTAAATTAGCATAAACAGCAACCCACTCCATCCAGGTTCCACAACTCTGATCGTAGAGTGTGTCAATGGCAAAGAAAAAACCCCTTCTAGTGACCTTTGAACCCTCACCCAACCCCAACCTTCCACGCTTCCCTGTGTATCCCAACCCCTCCCCTCCCCCTCCTCGAACCCCAGGCTAAAGTAGATGACCAGATGGTTGATTACCGAGACTTAGCCGCCCTCCCCAGAGTCAAGACCATCTTGGACATCGAGCGTCCGGATCTGCTGTCCTATGGCTCCTCCTCCCACACCCAGAACAACCAGTCCTCCCCGCCGGACCGGCCCCAACCTGCACAGGTACACTTCCCCCCCATCCTTGATGCCCCGGAACCACTAATACCTTTTTTCCAGGCTTCTGATTGGCCAAAATGGCTTTACGGTGAGGGTTTTAACTCCACACCTGGACTTGCTGTGGCCCACTGTTTGGGAGCCACTGCACTAGACTGTTGTCCGTAGAGAGTTTCTCTGATGTTCTAACCCTACACCTGGTTTGGTTCCTGTAGTTATATAGTAGTTGACCTTTTCCAGATCATTTATAATATAATCACATCTATTAATGTATTCATCTCCTCCGTTTTTGTGTTTTAGTGTCAGCCAGCAGGGATTCCTTCTCTTCCTTTGAATGAGGTAATGTTTAAAGGATTTTATATTCTACGAATTGAGTAGATAAGTAAAGGTATATGTTGTGACAGTAAAGTTATAAGTAACCCTAACCCAATCAGTCAAGGTCTACAATATGTAGCGTGGAGGTTCTAGATCAGTCAAGCTCAACAGCATGTTCGTTCTAAATCAATCAAGGTCTACAGTATATAGGCTTCTAGATTAATCAAGGTCTACAGTATGTAGCGTGGAGGTTCTAGATCAGTCAAGGTCTACAGTTTGTCACGTGGAGGTTCTACAAGCTCTACAGTATGTACGTTCTAGATCAATCAAGGTCTACAGTATGCACATTCTAGATAAATCAAGGTCTACAGTATGTAGGTTCTAGATCAGTCAAGGTCTCCAGTATGTAGCGTGGAGGTTCTAGATCAGTCAAGGTCTACAGTATGTACATTCTAGATAAATCAAGGTCTACAGTATGTACATTCTAGATAAATCAAGGTCTACAGTATGTAGGTTCTAGATCAGTCAAGGTCTACAGTTTGTAGCGTGGAGGTTCTAGATCAGTCAAGTTCTATGTAGTGATGGGAGTGTTCTGTTCTATGGAGGTGTCTCCTGAGAGAAGGAGGAAGAGTGGGGGGGCGAGGTCTATTCACCGCCACAGCTACACTCCCACCGTATCTCCGCAACACTTCCACCGGCCAGGTCAGACTCACACATCACCACTACTGACACCAGCATCACTAACATGCTCCATCAGTTAGGGCTTTGTCCAAGATTGGCATGCCACCTGCAGAAGTATTCGGACGATTCTGCATGTGTTGGCCAGATCACTGGGGGAAGGGATGAGGAGTATAGGGGCTGGGTGAGCAAATTTGTTGAGTGGTGTGGGCTGAACGAAATGCAGCTCAACATCACCAAGACAAAGGAGATTGTGATAGACTTCAGCAGGAAGAAGACTATCCCCCCCACACCCATTTCCATAAAGGGCGTGCCCGTGGACATTGTTAAGGACTACAAATACCTGGGAGTTCACCTGGACAACGGACTAAACTGGGCCAAGAACACTGAGGCTGTGTACAAGAAGGGCCAGAGTAGACTCTACTTCCTGAGGAGGCTCAGGTCCTTCAACGTATGCAACACCATGCTAAAGATGTTCTACCAGTCAGTCGTAGCCAGTGTGATATTCTATGGGGTTGCATGCTGGGGCAGCAGGTTGAGGTCAGCTGACGCCAACAGGATCAGTAGGATAGTCAGGAAGGCGGGCTCGGTCCTGGGGGTCCAACTGGACTCCCTGGCGGTGGTGGCGGAGAGGAGAATGTTGCGCAACAACCTCCACCCTCTCCACCAAATGCTGACCTCATATAAAAGCACATTCAGTAATAGACTCATCCAACCCAAATGTACAACAGAACGCCACAAGAACTCCTTTATCCCGGTTGCCATCAGGCTGTACAATGCATCCACCTCAGGCGTGAGAGGAACAAGGGAGACACAGCGACCTGAGGTCAACACACGATACCATGCTAATAGTACACAATGCTAAGGTCAATTACAGCCACATCACTCCAGCAATCCTGCACTTTATCACTTTACCACTTATCACTTTATCACTTTATCACTTATCACTTATCACCTTACCACTGGTCACCTTATAATGTATCCACCAACACCTGCTGACAACGTAGTCCACAGTGTAGACCTTCTCTACCTCACTGTAGTTATTGGTAATATTTACCATGCAGACAGCCTACAATACTGTAGTTATTGGTAATATTTACCATGCAGACAGCCTACAATACTGTAGTTATTGGTAATATTTACCATGCAGACAGCCTACAATACTGCCAAACGCTGGTTGTTGATACATGTTTGTTGTTTTTGTTTTTTCAATGCAGTCCCTCCTTAGACTGTATATTGTGTGGTGTATATTTCTCCCCTGTGTTCTTTCTGACTTTTATGCTGCACGATAAGTTCCCTCGGGATAATTAAAGTCTTCTTGAATCTTGAATCTTGAATCTTGAATATAATCCAAATATTTTATGAGTGGTAATGCAACGTGGATATATTTGATATAGAAGCCAGGCTAGACAATATCTGTGTGTGTGTGTGTGTGTGTGTGTGTGTGTGTGTGTGTGTGTGTGTGTGTGTGTGTGTGTGTGTGTGTGTGTGTGTGTGTGTGCTGGTAACTTGGTGAAGGACTTATTTTCGTGCTATCGTCGTGACTCTTCCTCTCTCCTTATTTCATTCTTCTCTCCATCTCTTTTTGGACTTCACTTCCTCCTCCTCCTCCTCCTCTTCCGTCTTGACAGACATGACTTCCTGTCTCTCAGCCTCCATGTTCTCTCCCCCCTTTTCTGACCACTTCCTCCCCGTCACTGCAGGTAAGCCCCTCCCCTTCTTCCCTCGTCACGCCCTCCCCTGACCTCCGATGACCTCACATCTGAGACGCCGGAGCTTTTGATCTGCCTTGAGCTAGCTTAGTCTGGCAAGCTCCTGTCCACACCTCCTCTCTCCTCCTTCTTGATTCTTCCACTCGCTTAGTGTGATGTTGATGAGCCATTACAAGGCATTCATTTCAATATGTACCCAATATGCAGTAGATGTAACCAGTGGATACATTTTAAATGTCTTGTCATGGCTAACAGACATCATACCTGAAAATATAGGCCCTTTAATGTCTCCATCAAGGGATGCAAGAGAACATTTTTTACTAAAACTTTCTATATAAATCGTTTTATTGTCGCCACATATTACTCAGATTGTCCTGAGTTCTGGTGTCTCGACTGGTACTCAGAATGAGCTTGGATAGAGAGCTGCTGGATAAAGATTTGACAAAGCTTATTAGAGACATCACGGAAACCTGGTATCTAAGCCATGAACAGCGTTCAGATGTGTTCTCACGGGGAGCAACGCTGCCCTCTAGTGGCAGAATCTCTGAACTGCTCTTTAAGATGAGCTGAGGTAACATAGACCGGAGAGAATTCATCTCTGTTTTTTTATTTGTACTTTTCTTTTCTTTTTTTTACCAAATACAAGGCCAGTTCTGAAACACATTTAAATTCAATAAAATATGTTTCTTATTAATCTGACACTTTGTGTGTGTCACAGCAGAAGTAGGCTACATTAAGTAAACTTCATAAAAAAATTAAAAGCTCCAGTCTGAAATTAAAGCTCCAGTCTGAGAAGATGAAGATAGATTTAACGTAATTCTTTGACCCTTCCTCTGCAGAACATCAAGACAACCTGTACATGAAGCCCCCCATATACAAACAGCATGGTAATGTCTCTGTCTCACACACACACACACACACACACACACACACACACACACACACACACACACAGTATATTGTGTGTGTTAAATATTGTGCCATTCTCAATATATATAGTATATAGCTATATATATATACATGTTTATATATACAGTATATTTATTTTTTCAATATACATGTATATACCGTATATATATATATATTTTCTCTTGGTTTTTTTTGCCTACCTGTACAAAATGGCCCTGTGACTAATAAAACACCTCTGAGAGGTTAAAGGTTATCTGCAAGGGTTAAAGGTTATGTCCTAGCCAGTGGCGGCTGGTAATAAAATAATTTGAAATAATTATAAGAATAAAAATGCATAAATAAAACCACATTACACCACTGTAATGTTGTCTAAACCCTCATGGTAACTTTTCAATACTCCAGGTTAACATAAAATAACCGTGAGATCAATGCACTTTACCTGTTTAAATATTAATGGATTACAATTACAGACTACAGAATCTCCACAATAATATTTAAGCACCACAGAATGATGAACACTCAGGCCACGGGAGTATTTTTGTCCTGTGCCCCACACACCACGCAACTCCAGGACAATATAATATACTATGGAACAGTTTTTGAGTAAACAGCGTCATTGACACAGTCCCCCCCCCACCCAAGGCCTTGGCTGGCTCATTCAGTCTGTGTTATGGTCTTGTCGTCAAGTGGGTCAGTCAGTTTAGGTGGTCTTAGTCACCCCCACACAAGCAACACAACACACACTGCAGACGTGTGGCTAACACCAAGAACATGACAAAACACACACATCAATTTCCCACCCATTGACCCATAATTCAATCCAATTCTGTCCAATCACATGCATTTAAGGCAAGATTCACGTGCGGCCCTTGGTAAAAATCAAAAGCCGCCAATCATAGAGCAGCTTTTGGTCACATCTCTGCAAAAGGATACTTTCATCCTGTCATTATTCCGGCGGACATCAACCAGGAAGTGTAATGACAATGTTTCCCATTCCAATAAAGCTCTTTGAAATTGAATTGTAATGGCTCGAGAACCACAGCAACAACTACAGTTTGAGCTGGGCTACCGGTTGTTAAATCTGATGCCACGTGTGACGTAAATTCGTTTCAGGGTCAAAGCGCTCCTCCAGGTCCCAAAGCTTTGGCGGAGTCTGTAAACCTTTTTACAATCACTTCCTTCTTTAGTGAGGCACCATTGAGGGTTAAACATTAAAATAAATAAATAAATAAAAAATGTAATTTAGTCATTTAAAAAATATTTCTTTTTTGACTGATCTATTCAAACACCGAGGGACATTGCGGCATGTTGAAAAGACGAGCAGTAGTTTATAACGCAGTAGGGGCTTGGACCAGGAAACAGTATTATCAGAACATCGATACGTCACGACTTAAAAACCAAATAGACATATCATTACAGGATATAGCTGAAGTGTATTGTATTCACACAAAAATATACAAATAACAAATTGGAATTATTTTTTAATGAATGCAGACTACCATGCTGGTGCATTGTACAAGTAAACATGTTTGTTTAATAATTTCCTAATATTGCATTATGTTTAACATGTTTAGGTAGACTTCTTCTCTAGAAATGGCAGTGGGGGCGGCGCCCCCTATTGACGAGCCACCACTGGTCCTAGGGGTTAGCAGCTTTCCCCCAGGGTTAAAGGTCATCTGTTGTTTGGTTCTTCTGTAGACACGCCTCTGGCTGCCTTCCAGACCTCTTCTCTGCCCAGTTATGGCCGGCATAGCCGCGACTTCTGTCAGGTAGGAACCACAAGTGTGTTTGAACTCTGACCTCACCAGGGCCCCCTCACTGCCCCTCCCATGGACACACTCACATACACACATGCACACATAGTTAGTACACACTACATGTACTCACATAGTTTTACTGTACAACTTATTACGGAACTTATAACATACATATATGCAAACATACATGGTCTGTACCCACTTTATTCTATATTTTTTCATACTTTTATATTTTTTTATATATTTCTCATTCCTGCTGCTCTTTTTACTGTAAAGACTGTAAAACTATGTAAAAAGACTGATCCTCCGATTCATGTTGTCTGTAATGTTTGCATTGTTCTTTTGCACATTCTGCTGAGCATCGTTTTATCTTATCTTCTCATATCTAACACATGTGCTTATGCACATGCTAACACGGTACCTGATGTTATGTTATCTGACTTTGTCTTGTTTCATGTGTGATGACGAAGCTTTCATATGGAGACACAGCGGATGGACCCACAGGTGAGACAGGGCTACTAGAGCAGAGGGGTGCAATCCAGCCCTGGGGGCAATGTCAATAAAATCAAATTTAAAATGTTAAACGTTGTTTAAGCAAACATAGAGGATATACAAGTCCTAGATATATTGTACTAGAGGGTATAGAAGAAGTTTAGTACTAGAGGGTATAGAAGTTGTTTAGTACTAGAGTAGAGGGTATATAGAGAAGAACAGATCCGGCCCGGTACCTCATTTTATGTGGCCAAATATAATTTGCTTATCATAGAAATCAGGACAGGCCATCGGGTGCACCGGGAGTTTCCCCGGTGGCCTGGCCGTCTATATGGCCCGGAGTTTGAAGTTTGAAGGAGTTTGAAAATGCCTGGAGTCAGGCCACTGAACTAGAGGCAGGCCACTGTTTAGAGAGCGCAACGCTTACATGGCTTGTTTTCAACAAGTTCGCACATACCGGTACCTCAACTATATTGTGTGTGTCTGAATCTCATCTGCATCAGATTCAGACACAGAGAGAAAAGAGTTACCTGGTCAACCAAACAGCGAGGAGGCAAATAGATAACAGCGGTGTGGGAAGGATGTTTCACCGTCAACCTTAGAGTGGTCAAGAATGATGTCTCATGTGTGTGTGTGTGTGTGTGTGTGTGTGTGTGTGTGTGTGTGTGTGTGTGTGTGTGTGTGTGTGTGTGTGTGTAGAGAGAGATAATGCTCCTCAAACCCAAATAATATCGGTATATCCCACATGTCTTAATTGGAAAATGTTACTTTCGGCCTAATTCGGAAAATCCAAATGGAATAAGCTGTTTACATGACTCGTATCAAATTCGGAATATTGTCAATAAGAGTGGAATGTCAGTGTGCATGTAAACATAGTAACTGATACTCACACCTAGTGATATAATGGGGCCCCTTTAATAAATACTTCAAACAAAGTGGAAATTGGAGTGTTCACGTCAGCTGTTCTGCTATAATGCTAACATGCTAACCCTGCTTGGCATGTAGCTGAGACGTGACCTCCGACCTGCATTCTCACACTGGATAGAGGACTGTCCCTGCCCAACCTCCTGGAACACACTGTGAGTACTACTATAGTACTACTACAATACTTTACTTACCTCAATGCTATGCAAGTACTACAGTAGTACTACAATGCCCACCTAACGAGAGAGTTACTGTAGTACTGCTACTTTATTACTACTACAAAACTTAGGCCTACTCCTTACCTCAACCTCTTGTAACAGACTGTAAGGGACTCCAATACTCAACCTACTGACTATATAGTTACTACAGTTACTACTGCTATTGTATTACTACAATACTCAGTAGCAGGGCCTGGTGCCACGGGGGGGGGCTAGAGGGGGCTTAGACCCCTCAGTTGTATTTTCTGCCCCCAGTTTATGTTTTAGTTAAGCTACCCTGGAAAATGGCAAAAACAACTAAAATATGGGCAGAGATACGTTGAGATACGAGTGTCATAATGAAAACAGCGTCATTATTATTATTATTGTTATTGTCGTTATTGTCCTGGCCCAAGCCAGGAGTGGCTGAGAGGGCAGTTAAAGTTTACATATGGGGCTTTTTTTTTGTAAGATACTAAAACAGTAAGTTACATCCTGCTAAGCCCATTTCAATGGCAATATAATGGCATTTTGAATGGCAAGTACCCACACGTGCTTGTCGTGGCCACATTTAATTGATTTGACATTAAACTCCATGGTTGGTGGTAGATTGGATCAACCGGAGGGACTGCCGCTGCTGTGACTGGTTGTTGTCACTGTCAGCCCCCTGCTCCTAACCCTAACCACCAATCACAGAGCGTCACGCCAAACTCCACCTGGCCCACAGCATGTCAGGTGAACCTCAGTGTAGAGCAAGGCTGGCTGGAAACTTTACTAAATGGTCATATGTGGATAGACGATGATGCCACAAGAAACAAGGGACCTCATTCTGGAAAAAAATTTCTTAAGTGTCTTCTTAAATGTCTTCTGACGAACTTTGTAAGAACAAGCCTAAGAAATATCCCCGCAGATTCATGAACGCATGGAATGTGTTCTTAAAACCGCCAAAGTGTTCTCAGCTGCGCTCCCCCAAATGAGGAATGCCACTGATTCTTAATTGAACGCGCGTTCTTGTACACCTGAATTTGCATACATAAACACCCCGCCAGCTCCTTATAAGGGCAACCACAGGACCGTGTGCACACAGAATCATGCCAAAGCGGAAAGAGAAAACCGATGGTTGCACCGGCCAAACGCAGACATAACTTCACCGGTGCAGAGGTGGAGGTAATCTTGCAGGGAGTCGAACAGAGGCGTCACATAGTATTTAATGGTGTCAATACGGGGTACAAGGGCCACAACAAAAAAGAGGCATGGGACCAGATAACAGGTGAGGTTAACGTGGTGTCAGGAGAGGGGCACACAGCGGCTGAAGTGAAAAAGAAATGGCCAAGAAAAGAATCGCCAAACACAGGAGAGAGATGCTGGCCACTGGAGGAGGAACAGCGGGCTCAGGGTTGTCTGAGGTGGACCAGCGCATCGCGGCCATCATGGGCACCACAGCAGTCGCCGGTGTGCCAGCTGCTGAGGATATGGACACAGACCAGGGGTACCATCTCTTATCCTCAGCAGCCGCGGCCCCAACACCCGACCCATCTCCCCTGTTGATTTCACCAGATACTGAAACGGATGGTAAGCGTGTCTCCCACAATGGATATCAATTGAAACATGTGCCATTGCAATGCGCCAAGCATTGCATGATCCCAACCCCCACAAATTAATCACCCACTCATTCATTCACAGATTAAACAGATTTTGAGGCAGAACCAGTCGCGGGGGCGCTGGAAGCGCTTGCGGCAACGATGGCGAAAATTAACGACACCCTCATCCAAATAAACAGAAAGATGCCCTGACACCATTGTTTGAGTATTACTGAAGTGATGTGTTTAGTTCCTGAGATAAATGGTAAACTGTATCAAAGAATAGTGACAGTCAAATAAATGTTGAAAGGCTTTATTTGGCCTACATCCATGCAATCAATTGTTGTCGGACTTGGACAGCGGGTCTGTTGTCCGGGCCCAGGAATGGATCAGGACGCACATCCTGGTGAGGTGGTTGGTGAGGTGGCTGGAGGGCTGGTGGTACACCACTTTTCATGGAGATGTTGTGCAATACAGGCCATGATCATCCTACATACCTGAAATGATGAGAAAATTAATAACACTCGGACGTCCCGCCCGGAGTCATGGCTGGACTATCTCCGTCCATCTTAGGCGCGATCACACGCAGGCGTCGCCGACGGAGAGGGAAGCGAGCCGGCGTGCTAGTCAGGCTGCGACGTCGTGCCAATCGACCTCCACTACCCACCATTCTGCTGGCTAATGTACAGTCTCTGGACAACAAGTTATGCGAGCTACAAGCTCGTATCCAATTCCACCGGGAAACAAAGGACAACTGCATCATCTGCCTGACGAAGACATGGATGTCGGAGGGGGTTGCCGATCGAGCCGACAGGATTTTCCGTCCACCGCGCGGACAGAACAAAGACTCTCTCTGGTAAAGATCGTGGAGGGGGGGTATGTCTCATGATAAACAGATCTTGGTGCAACCAAAGTCATGTGCATACCCTCAAGTCTTTCTGTTCCCCGGACCTGGAGTACCTGATGCTTATGTGCCGACCATTCTGGCTACCGCGGGAGTTTACAGCAGTAACCGTGACTGCTGTGTACATTCCCCCTCAAGCCAACACGGACATAGTGCTGAAGGAACTTTATGGGGCTATCAGCGAACAGGAGTCGGCTCACCCTGAGGCTGCTTTCATTGTGGCGGGGGACTTCAATAAGGCGAACCTGAAGAAAGTTCTCCCGAAGTTATACCAACACATCACAAGCAACACACGGCGAGCGGATCCTCGACCACTGCTACACTCCCTTCCGGGACGTCTACAAGGCCCTCCTCCGCCCACCATTCGGCAAATCGGATCACCGCTTGATCCAACTACTCCCCGCCTACAGGCAGAGACTGAAGCAGGAACCGAATCGCTGTGAAGGACTTCCAATGCTGGTCGGACCAATCGGGAGTCTATGCTGCAGGATTGTTTTGATCATGTGGACTGGGACGTGTTCCGGGTCGCGTCGGACAATAACATCAGCGAGTACGCGTCCTCAGTCACCGGGTTCATCAAGAAATGCATAGACGACGTTGTTCCTACTAAATCGGTTCGGATTTATCCCAACCAGAAACCGTGGATTAATGGCGATGGTTCGCGCCGCACTCTGTACGCGTAACGCTTAATGCTCACCTTTGACTACAGGGGGAATATCGGTGGAATATACGAAGAGCCCGATACCGAGCCTCCGGCAAGGACCCAGTCGGAGCTCTGGCCAAGCGGGAATATAGAGAACAGGGTGGAGGACAAATATCAAGAGGCCACAACGTGAGGGGTGTGGTGGAAGGGGCTGCAGAACAAACAATCACAGACTTCAGAGGCGAGAACGCAGGCGCGTGTAGAGAACGTCCTCTACCTCCCGTCCCTGGCCGAGCTAAACACCTTCTTTGCTCGGTTCGACGTGAACGGCAGCCCGCCGAAGTCAGCGCTGCCTGAGGAGTCCAGCCTGCTGAACATCTCAGAGGCTGACATGCGCAGCGCCTTCAAGCGGGTGGACATCCGGAAGGCGGCGGGCCCAGACCACATCCCGTGGCGCGTCCTCAGAGCATGCGCAGACCAGTTGGCAGGAGTCTTCGCAGACATCTTCAACCTGTCCCTGTCCCAGGCTGTTGTTCCCGAGGTGACTGGAGACCGGTAGCCCTCACCTCGATTGTCAGTAAATGCTTCGAGAGGCTGGTCAAGGACTTCATTTGTTCCATGTTGCCCGCCACACTGGACCCATGGCAATTTGCA
The DNA here is from genome assembly GCA_002895965.2 of Coryphaenoides rupestris. Lineage (NCBI taxonomy): Eukaryota > Metazoa > Chordata > Actinopteri > Gadiformes > Macrouridae > Coryphaenoides > Coryphaenoides rupestris. Next base: position 194,318 of record PIJE02000584.1, on the reverse strand, counting down.
TAACGTCAAAACAGATCCACCGACGACGCGATTGCCATGGCACTTCACCCGCCCTCTCTCACCTGGAGGGGAAGAACTGTTGTGTGCGAATGCTGTTTGTGGACTTCAGCTCGGCGTTCAACACGATAGTTCCTGCCAAGCTCGACACCAAGCTCAGGGGTCTAGGCCTGCACCCGACCATGTGCAGCTGGATACTGGACTTCCTGTCGGGCCGCCGCCAGGTGGTGAGGATGGGCAGCACCACCTCAGAGCCGCTGACCCTCAACACTGGAGCCCCTCAGGGATGCGTGTTGAGCCCTCTCCTCTACTCCCTGTACACCCACGACTGCATGGCTATGCACAGCTCCAATGTCTTCATCAAGTTTGCTGACGACACGACAGTGTTGGGTCTGAATCGCCGACGACGACGAGACAGCCTACAGGGAGGAGGTCGGATCACTGGCACAGTGGTGCCAAGAGAACAACCTCGCCTCACGTCAAGAAGACAAGGGAGCTGATCGTGGACTACAGGAAGCGGAGAGGAGAGCACGCCCCCATCTCCATAGATGGTGTTGCAGTAGAGAGGGTCAGCAGCTTCAAGTTCCTCGACGTGCACATCTCCGAGGACCTCACATGGACCACGCACACCACACGCGTGGTAAAAAAGGCCCAACAACGCCTGTATTTCCTCAGGCGACTGAGGAAATTCAACATGTGCCCCCGCATCCTCAGAACATTCTACTCCAGTACCATCGAGAGTGTTCTTACAGGATGCATCACCGTCTGGTACGGGAACTGCACCGCACTGGAGCGTAGAACACTACAGAGGGTGGTGCGGACGGCCCAGTACATCGTTGGAGGTGAGCTTCCCTCCCTCCTGGATATATACACCAGTCAGTGCGTGGCCAAGGCCAAACTGATTATTAAAGACAATAACCACCCCAGCCACAAACTGTACACATTTCTGCCGTCAGGCAGGCGATACCGCAGTATCAAGTGCCACACAAGCAGACTCAGAGACAGCTTCCACAGTCAGGCCATCAGGCTGCTGAACAAGTGCTAGTACTAAGTGTTACTGCTAGTGCTAGTGCTAGCTCTGGTGTGCTAGTGCTAAGTGTTACTGTTAGCGATACTGCTTAGTGCTAGTCCTGGTGCAAGTGCTGGTAGTACTGCCAAGTGTTGGTGCCGGTGCTACTGCTAGTGCTAGTGTTACTGCTAGGGCTACTGCTAGTGTTACTGCTAGTGCTACTGCTAGTGTTACTGCTAGTGCTAGTGCTAGTGTTACTGCTAGTGCTAGTGCTAGTGCTAGTGTTACTGCTAGGGCTACTGCTAGTGTTACTGCTAGTGCTAGTGCTAGTGTTACTGCTAGTGCTAGTGCTAGTGTTACCTGCTGGTGCTAGTGCTAGTGTTACTGCTAGTGCTAGTGCTAGTGTTACTGCTAGTGCTAGTCCGGGTGCTAATTGCTGGTGCTAGTGTTGTTCTAGTGTGTTCTGGTGTGACTGTCTGAGGAAGTATTCTGTGACATTCTGTGAATGTCAAAAATATAACAATGTATATTTTATTACATTGATTTATATTTGTATTGCTCCCCTTAATATTTTTTTGACACTTTATTTTATCTTATACAGTTTTCTTTTGTTTAGATTTTTTATAACTTGTTAATATAGTTTTCTATAATATTTCTATTTCTATTCTTTTATAACTGCGGTCGGCTGTCGGGCGTTTTGCACGTAAGAATTTCACTCACTGCTTATACTTGTGTAAACTGTGAAGTGACAATAAAACACTTGAAACTTGAAACTTGAAACAAATGACTGTATTAGGCTGAGGTGGGCGCTCTAATGTTGTAGCACGAATTAATACACACACGAGACACATCAATCATTCTTGTCCACTCTAAGGTTGACGGTAAACACACCTTCTCCGGTTTGTACAGCAGCTTGCCACCTGCTGCGTCCAAACACATCCAGCGTCTCTTCAGCAGTCTGATGCTGCGCTCGACGGTGGAACGGGTCATTAGAACAATAGAAGCCTACTGTTGCTGGAACGATTGATTACGCACAGATACTTACCAAATAGCCATCCGTCTCCAGCGCCTCCTTGCTCGAGGTGCACACCCACAGAGCCGTTTTGTAGGATGTAGGAGTCATGTGAACCTCCTGGGAAGCAGGAGACCACGTTGAGCAGGTGGTTGTGGGCGTCACAGATGATTTGGATGGTGATGGAGTGGTATTGCTTTCTGTTGAGAAATGGAAGCGGATCTGGGGAGGGTGCCTTCATGTGCACGTGCGTGCAGTCAATTGCGCCGATGGTGTTGGGCAGACCAGCAATGGCAATGAATCCTCTCTTGACTGGGATCTGTTGTTGTGCAGTATATGGGAATTGTATGTATTGTGTGGCCAGTGGTATGATTCCATCCACGACTCGATGGAGGGCGCGGCTGATGGATGGATGAATGTCCCAGTGGCTAAAAAGCTCAAGGTGGACAGTACCTGGATGTGTGAGGTACTTGAGCGTCTGGTCCGGCTCCTCAGTGCTGGCTCCAGGGTGTTGCACAGCTCCATTAGGACAGGTCTTGGGAGCTTGTATTCATTAAGTATTCATCGCTCTCTGCGAATAGGTCCGCATGGTCGCAGTACTGGCGCTCCCTCCTCAGCGCACGATCAGCGATAGCTTCCAGCAGCAGTAGATATGCCATATTGTGTGTGTAGGCCTAGGGTGCAGACTTGGCCCTTTAAATAGCTGGATTGATCACTGATTATTGGATGGCATGGTTCAATTTACAGAATTGATGTTCAAGTCCACGTGCAAGTTCAAGGTTTTATTTGTCACATGCAACATCATACCAGTAAGATGAGCAGTGGAATGTTTCTCCACTGGCTCTTACAATGTACACACTAAGCAAGGTCAAGAAAATAGAACCAACAATGAAAAATAACAAAAGAGAACAAGACGGCTGAGAGCAGATTCAATTGTACAGTTAGTTAAATACATGAGTAGGCTACTTGTGGATCTTGATAGGCCCTATGTATATTATGTATATTATGTAGGCACATATGATATATTTTAGTTATGGATATTCACATGTTCGCGATTGAGTTTAGTGCTGATTTATTTATTCACTGCCGTTTGCAGTGTTCGTGTCGTGCTTTTATTTATTTTAGGACATCACGATGCCTCGTAGAATCATGACTATGCATGTGAAACGTAATTGTTAATGATACAAATATTCTCGTATTTATTATTATTATAATTATTTAAATCCTGTCACGGTGTACAGGAGGACCCAAACGCAAGACCCAGACTCGGAGTTCTGCAGCACAGAATATTGATTGATAATACATACAGAGAGGAAACGGGAGTGAAGCCAGCGGGACGGGTGGCGAGCGCGGCAGGCAGATGCGGGCAGGGATAGGCGGGCAGGGATAGGCGGGCAGGCAGGTAGGCAGGGAGATGAGCTGGCTGGAGACGGATGAAATCCATACGGGGAGAATAAACCGGTAGAATTACAATGATCCGACGACCAATGGGTGGAAAACCGGGGTTGTTATACTGTGACTAATTGTTGATCGATGGCAGGCGCGAGCGCAGCGCAGGTGCCGCTAATGACGCTGGGGCGGCACCGGAGCCCGGAGCCACGCCCACCAACACCGTGAGCCCGGAGACACGGTTGAGACCGTGACAGGACCCCCCCCTCAACGGGAGCCTCCAGGCGACCCACTATCACCAGGCTGGCACCGTCAGGCGGACGACCTGGAGGCAGGGCAGAGGCCCGAGCAGGGACCCCTCCAGCGTGGACCGACCTGGAGGCTGGGCGGAGGATACTGGTGACGTCGGAGCGGGGATACCGGTGACATCGAGCGCGGGACAACAGGTGACGTCTGGGCCGCGGGGCGACACAGGTGATGTCGGAGCGGGGACCGGGGAGGCTGTGCAACCCCAGCAGCGGGAACCGGGAACGGGCCGGGGGATGGCGCTGCGACCCCGCAGCGGGAACCGGCAGGGGCTTGCTGCAGTTCCTAGCCGGGACCGGGACCAGGGTGGCTGCGACCAGCAGCGGGACCCGGCAGGGGCTGCTGCGGTCCAGCCGGGACCGGGACCAGGGATGGCTGCGACCTAGCAGCAAGAACCGGCAGGGGCTGCTGCGGTCCAGCCGGACCGGGACCAGGGATGGCTGCGACCTAGCAGCAGGAACCGGCAGGGGCTGCTGCGGTCCAGCCGGGACCGGGACCAGGGATGGCTGCGACCTAGCAGCAGGAACCGGCAGGGGCTGCTGCGGTCCAGCCGGGACCGGGACCAGGGATGGCTGCGACCTAGCAGCAGGAACCGGCAGGGGCTGCTGCGGTCCAGCCGGGACCGGGACCAGGGATGGCTGCGACCTAGCAGCAGGAACCGGCAGGGGCTGCTGCGGTCCAGCCGGGACCGGGACCAGGGATGGCTGCGACCTAGCAGCAGGAACCGGCTGGTGCGGTCCAGCCGGGACCGGGACCAGGGATGGCTTCGCTTCTACTCAATATTTACTAACAATTATTAATACAAAAATTTTACAGTACCTGTCATTTCATATTCTGGGTTTGCCTGACTGGGACCTATACTTTCTGGCCTGAATGATGTTCCCTGTCCAGCCCTAAATTGTATAATAGTTGTACAATTGAATGTCTGCTTGCAATTATTTTTCCTATACTTTCTGCTTTCAGAGCTAGTTATGAATAAAGTGATTACTAAAACCAATAATAAATCGAATGCAAAGGCATTTATGTAATATGATAAAGAGTAAATATATTTATATAGTCTTACAGTTACAACCGTCCCTTTGAGGGCAACCATAATGCTGATGTGGCCCGGGATATAATAGAGTTTGACACCCCTGTACTAGAGGGTATACAAGATGTTTAGTAGTAGAGGGTGTATAAGATGTTTCCTACTAGAGAGTACAGAACATGTTTAGTCCACTAAAATATTAAGTTTCCTTCCTCTTCTGTGTCTTCCAGGTGACGAGGTGAGAGATCTTTGGTGGTGACTGGATGTTGTATGACCTGTTAAAGGGGCCCTTTTATACCACCAGTTGTGAGCATGATTAGACATTACACGCCGTTTCAAAATCTAATATTGTCTAAATCTGAAAAGGCTGGCAGACTGACCTAATCATCATATATCTATGTTAACACTACCACTTGTGATGTCACTATGTAACAATTACAATTTTAGTGACAATTTAGAAATGCTTGTAATGACAATGACAAAATACACCGGTTTTTGCCCTCACTCCGAAAAAGACAGTATTCCTACTAAGTTGTTTACATGGCTAGTGAAAATGAATATTCCACTAATATTCCCGTTTATTCCCGTAATATTCCCGCCATGCATACTTCGATCAACATAAAACGCCCCCATGACATAGTCCTACGGCAAGGATTTTCTTATCTTTAACTATGTTCATCGTAATTTTTCCACCGGTGATGGACTTGTTCGACTGTTCAAACACAGCCTCTTTCAACCACTCAGCAATATTTGCACATGTCCAAAAACTTGTTGATATCCAAGTCTTTCAAAATGTTTAAAAGTAGGTGTGCTTCTCCTTCAGAACAGAAATGCAGGCTTTTCTTTTGGACATGCATCTCTACCCCAGCCTTGCAAACTGTTGGTTTGTTTACAACACACAGAGCTGACAGTAAACAGGCAGTTTGAGTGTGTCGCAAACTGCAGTAAATAACCCGATTGAGACGCATATTCCGAATGCACTGTATAGATGTCCAAATAATGCTCCTCAAACCCAAATAATATCGGTATATCCCACATGTCTTAATTGGAAAATGTTACTTTCGGCCTAATTCGGAAAATCCAAATGGAATAAGCTGTTTACATGACTCGTATCAAATTCGGAATATTGTCAATAAGAGTGGAATGTCAGTGTGCATGTAAACATAGTAACTGATACTCACACCTAGTGATATAATGGGGCCCCTTTAATAAATACTTCAAACAAAGTGGAAATTGGAGTGTTCACGTCAGCTGTTCTGCTATAATGCTAACATGCTAACCCTGCTTGGCATGTAGCTGAGACGTGACCTCCGACCTGCATTCTCACACCTGGATAGAGGACTGTCCCTGCCCAACCTCCTGGAACACACTGTGAGTACTACTATAGTACTACTACAATACTTTACTTACCTCAATGCTATGCAAGTAGTAGTAGTAGTAGTAGTAGTAGTACTACAATGCCCAACCTATGAGAGAGTTACTGTAGTACTGCTACTTTATTACTACTACAAAACTTAGGCCTACTCCTTACCTCAACCTCTTGTAACAGACTGTAAGGACTCCAATACTCAACCTACTGACTATATAGTTACTACAGTACTACTGCTATTGTATTACTACAATACTCAGTAGCAGGCCTGGTGCCACGGGGGGGGGCTAGAGGGGGCTTAGACCCCTCAGTTGTATTTTCTGCCCCCCAGTTTATGTTTTAGTTAAGCTACCCTGGAAAAATGGCAAAAACAACTAAAATATGGGCAGAGATACGTTGAGATACGAGTGTCATAATGAAACAGCGTCATTATTATTATTATTGTTATTGTCGTTATTGTCCTGGCCCAAGCCAGGAGTGGCTGAGAGGGCAGTTAAAGTTTACATATGGGGCTTTTTTTTTGTAAGATACTAAAACAGTAAGTTACATCCTGCTAAGCCCATTTCAATGGCAATATAATGGCATTTTGAATGGCAAGTACCCACACGTGCTTGTCGTGGCCACATTTAATTGATTTGACATTAAACTCCATGGTTGGTGGTAGATTGGATCAACCGGAGGGACTGCGCTGCTGTGACTGGTTGTTGTCACTGTCAGCCCCCTGCTCCTAACCCTAACCACCAATCACAGAGCGTCACGCCAAACTCCACCTGGCCCACAGCATGTCAGGTGAACCTCAGTGTAGAGCAAGGCTGGCTGGAAACTTTACTAAATGGTCATATGTGGATAGACGATGATGCCACAAGAAACAAGGGACCTCATTCTGGAAAAAATTTCTTAAGTGTCTTCTTAAATGTCTTCTGACGAACTTTGTAAGAACAAGCCTAAGAAATATCCCCGCCGGATTCATGAATGCATGGAAATGTGTTCTTAAACCGCCAAAGTGTTCTCAGCTGCGCTCCCCCAAATGAGGAATGCCACTGATTCTTAAATTGAACGCGCGTTCTTGTACACCTGAATTTGCATACATAAACACCCCGCCAGCTCCTTATAAGGGCAACCACAGGACCGTGTGCACACAGAATCATGCCAAAGCGGAAAGAGAAAACCGATGGTGCACCGGCCAAACGCAGACATAACTTCACCGGTGCAGAGGTGGAGGTAATCTTGCAGGGAGTCGAACAGAGGCGTCACATAGTATTTAATGGTGTCAATACGGGGTACAAGGCCACCAACAAAAAAGAGTCATGGGACCAGATAACAGGTGAGGTTAACGTGGTGTCAGGAGAGGGGCACACAGCGGCTGAAGTGAAAAAGAAATGGCCAAGAAAAGAATCGCCAAACACAGGAGAGAGATGCTGGCCACTGGAGGAGGAACAGCGGGCTCAGGGTTGTCTGAGGTGGACCAGCGCATCGCGGCCATCATGGGCACCACAGCAGTCGCCGGTGTGCCAGCTGCTGAGGATATGGACACAGACCAGGGGTACCATCTCTTATCCTCAGCAGCCGCGGCCCCAACACCCGACCCATCTCCCCTGTTGATTTCACCAGATACTGAAACGGACGGTAAGCGTGTCTCCCACAATGGATATCCAATTGAAACATGTGCCATTGCAGTGCGCCAAGCATTGCATGATCCCAACCCCACAGGAACCGGCAGGGGCTGCTGCGGTCCAGCCGGGACCGGGACCGGGGATGGCTGCGACCTAGCAGCAGGAACCGGCAGGGGCTGCTGCGGTCCAGCCGGGACCGGGACCAGGGATGGCTGCGACCTAGCAGCAGGAACCGGCAGGGGCTGCTGCGGTCCAGCCGGGACCGGGACCAGGGATGGCTGCGACCGATCCATACGGGGGAGAATAAACCGATAGAATTACGACAATGATCCGACGACCAGTGGGTGGAAAACCGGGGTTCTTATACTGTGACTAATTGTTGATCGATGGCAGGCGCGAGCGCAGCGCAGGTGCCGCTAATGACGCTGGGGCGGCACCGGAACCCGGAGCCACGCCCACCAACAACGTGAGCCCGGAGACACGGTCGAGACCGTGACAAATCCGAGGATGTCTGTAGAATTGATGTGAACGCAATCACCAATGATTTCTCACTAATTCAGCCCTTAAGAACATGGGCGCACTCCAAATAGGTCGCTACAACTGCTTTTCCGCGTTCTTTAATCCTGTTCTTAGCTAAGAACGAATCCCAGATGAGAAACCATTCAGGAATGCCAGAATTGTGCCGGGAACTTCGTAAGTGGAGTTAAGAAGAAATTTCTTCTTAACTTTTTCTTAACTGTGTTCCAGAATGAGGTCCAAGGTCTTTTGTGAGGTTTACACTACAGCTAAAAACATAAAAGCCCATCAACCCTTCCATCAACCACACACACACACTGAAAGTTAGGCCTACTTCACGCTTGACTTTCAGTGCCATGGGCGCTTGTGCATGTGTGTGTAGGCTACTAGTAGTCCTACTACTATACTACTAACTTTGTTTATAAAGTTGGATATAACTAGTTGTGTGGTGTGTATTTATTGAAATTACATCATATTGTGTGTTACCAAACCCTAGCTGGCAGGTTCCCAAACCATAGTAAGAGGACCTCTGAAGACCGTTAGCTTCTGGAGCTAGGTTTAGCTCATTATGGCAACAACACATGAAAACGGGACCTCGTCGGCGTTGAAGAACAGCACTTTATTTCCAACACTGCAGGAATGATACACAGCCTCTCTTGGTGCTTTGTGCCTCTCTAGAGGAAAATAACAGAACTATGACAGTCTTGGAACCTACTGTCACTGTGGCTGCCTGTATACACATGTATTCCGCACACACCTGTGGCGCATCTCTCTGACGTCACACACCTCCTACATCACACACACAGACATACAGTCTCAGACTGTAACATGTGTATTATGGACAAAACAATAAATATTTTATTTGATTCAATGCCTTGATGATACACACACACACAGTGCAAACTACACAATGTTAAATAAACTTTCAGTATACTGTGTTTAGTTATTCGTTAGTTATATTAGTTAACTTATGTCATGAACCATTACTTTCCATGTTCAGTTTTACCCGTATGAAGTACTGGCTGTCACCAGTAGAGGGCGGGCGACCCTTCCCAAGACCATAGACAGAACAAGACTTGAGGTAACGTCAACAGATATTTTGTTAATTTATTCACATAGCAAATATTAACTCCTTGTCAATAAATATTACCTACTACATGCATTTTGTTGGTATTATTGTTTTTCAAATTTCTCTGGGATTTGTACTCCTTTTTTTTACTTTTAACACTTTCTCTGCAGTGCTATCTTTCTCCTGACTCGTTCTATAAAGTGTTTGAGATGGACCTACAGGACTTCAACCAACTTCCTCTGTGGAAACGCAACGATCTAAAGAAGATAGTTAACCTCTTCTAGACAGTCTGAGGCACAGCTCATGGACTAACTTCACACATCACCTTTTTGGTGTCATTGTTTGTACATAAGAACAAACAAGAACAAACTGCACTGCATCTTTTCACCGCTTGAATTGTAAATGATCTTGCACACCAGATAAGGCTTTGGCTGCTGTCATAAAATCCTCCACCTTTTCTGAAAAATGTTTTCTTGTATTTTTGTAGAAATCACTTCCCTGTTGTAGAATTCCCTTACTTACACAAACCCTAACCCTAACCCTAATAAGGAAATACGTTTCCCGAAAATAGTTAAATATAAAAAAACACACAATCATTCTCATCCACTCATATCGTGCCCACACCACTGCAATATCTCAAGTCATTGGACGGACGTCTGTCTAGACTACAGTTACCTTACCCCAAATTAAATGTTTTGAAAATAAATGGTTTATTGTGTTTCTTTTTTTTTATATTCTCTAATTCTCTTTGATTCTGGCCTGATGAATATCACTGCATATGGAATTCACAGTCAATAGTCAAAGTGTTTTATTGTCACTGTTCAGAACACAGAGCCATTCTGAACAGTGGAATTCTTGTGACATGGCAGGCAACAATAAGCAAAAAACCTGGCTAGGGGCAGTGGAAAATTCAGCACTACCAGGCGGGTTTAAGGCCTGGATATACCAACACGGCATCCTCCCTAGAATCCTCTGGCACCTCTTGGTCTACCAGGTCCCAATCCCCACAGTCGAGGGCTTTGAGAGGAGGGTTAGCCGGTTCCTACGGAAGTGTCTGGGACGACCGCAGAGCCTGAGCAGCATCGCTTTATATGGGCAAAACCACAAGCTAATGAGCAATACAGTGTCCTGCGACCCAAAAGTCTCTCGGCTGGGATCGAGGTCAAGACTGGAACGAAGTGGAGGGCAGCAGAGGCCATAGATGCTGCTGAGTCACGGCTAAGGCACAGAGCGCTGGTGGCCACAGTGACTCGTGGGAGGGCTGGCTCGGGTAGCAGCACTACGACAAGGCGAAAAGGAAGAGTAGGAGGGTGCTGGTCCAGGACGAGGTGCAGGTATCACTTGTGTCTCCCTGCATCACGGCGAGTCTGCTCAGTCCCGGTGCCGTCTTGTATGGCGGAAGGCCTGGCTGCTGCTGCTGCTTGTGCTGCATGATCAGGACAGGCTTATTGCAGGCGGCCCTCCTCCTCCTCCAGGTCCGTCTTCATGGCGTTCTTGCACCTGCGAGGCTGGTACTTGTAGTCCGGGTGGTCCTTCTTGTGTTTGAGCCGCAGCCGCTCGGCCTCATCCACGAAGGGCCGCTTCTCGCTCTCTGAGAGGAGCCTGAGAGAGAGAGAGAGAGAGAGAGACAGTGAGAGAGACAGAGAGAGAGACAGAGAGAGAGAGAGAGAGAGAGAGAGAGAGAGAGAGAGAGAGAGAGAGAGAAATCGACCCTTTTCACAGAGGTGTCATGTCGCTCATAACGAATCAATTAATTAATAACTAATTGGTCATAACTAATTATTGGTCTGCTAGTCTAGACCCTGTGTTCTGGTCTACTTACATAATACATGTTATGCATGACACCATGTCCTACGATAATCCCTCTGTGAAAAGGTTAGGGCTACACTAGGCAGGCCTCCTCAAGCAGTTGAGTAGCTTTTGTCTGGAATTTGACTTGTTTGAGTAGGCGTACTTACTTGCTTATTTTACTTTTACTTACTACATTGAAAATGGAATTTGTTACAGAGTACAAGTAACGCACGGTAATGTTTTATTTTAACCCAACCACAACACTCGACAGGTTAAATTGAATAAAATCACGTGATGCTACTCATGGTTAGGGTTGGTCAGCCAGTTATCTATGACGCAAATACACAGAAATGCTTGATAATGCATTATAAAAGGAACACAACTTGTTGCCTACTCAAAGTAGTTTTTATATTGTGTGCTGGGGCTGTCAGTGGAGCCGACACGAGGGCCAAGATGGGCGCCATCGCTGGGGCCGACACGGGGGCCAGCGCTGTGGCCAACACGGGGCCGACATGGGGGCCAGTGCTGTGGCCGGCGCTGGGGCCGACACGGGAGTCAGCACTGGGGCCAACACGGGGGGCAGTGCTGGGGCTGTCTCTGGGGCTGACACGGGGGCGAGCGCCGGGGCTGGCACTGGGGCCGGTTCTGGGGCCAACACGAGGGACGACACTGGGGCTTCTATGGTGCTGTTGGCAGAAAACACAAACAAATACACATAGTCACCCCATGTTCAACATACACACATGGCAGTACAGTAACATCAGTGTTGCTGATGAGCCTCAATTCATATTTGTGTTGCTCATTGTAGGTTACAGTGACAGCATCATGTCATTACCTGTGTCTAAGGCTGGGCAACATGGACAAAATGGTGTATCCCAATATCCGTCATTTAATATCGAGAATGATATGTGTATATCACAATATAGCAGGGGTGTAAAGTACTTGAGTAATTGTACTTCGTTACAATATTTAAGTACTGTTTTTGGGGATTTGTACTTTACTCGAGTATTATTAGATTTGTATACTTGTACTTTGACTCAATTACATTTCAGAGAAAAAAAACATACTTTTTACTCCTTACATTTAAAATGCAGACCTACAAAGTACAAAGTACAAATCTCGCAGGTCCAACAATTTTAATTAGTATATTTGTTTCTCTGGCCGAACTAACGTTAACGTTATTAATCCTGCGGCCGCACTTTATTTAAAAACAGCCAATCAAATCCCATCAATGGAAAATGAACCCGCCCATACCCATGCTGATTGGTCCTTGTGCAAGACTAGACAGCGGAGATCTTTGATGAAACACCTGCTATCAGAAGAATAGACAGTCAGAGTGACAAGCTACAGAAGATGGCCACAAACGATAGTACGAGTGATGAAGAGGACGAAACGGTCGGCGTGGACGGACAAGACGAGCACCCATGGCCTTGCAATAAAAAAAAGTTTTTACTTTTACTTTTTAGTACTTAAGTCCATTTAAAAGTAGAAACTTTTTGACTTTTACTCAAGTGTGTTTTTAGCCAGATACTCTGACTTTTACTTGAGTAAGATTTTGAGACGGTACCCATACTTTCACTTAAGTATAATTTCTGGGTACTTTTTACACCCCTGCAATATAGCATGTTTTTGGGAAATTCATACACATAAATAGTCTATATATGAAGCCTATTTCCGTGTGAATAAAATACTTGATACCAACTTTAGCACAAATAATTGAACAGCTTGAACAGTCTGGTACAGAAAATGACATCACTTTACTCTCCTGCAGCCTTTAAAACTTGGACAAGACAACACTGATCACTTATGCCATGTCACGATCTCAGGATATCCACAATCTAAGACGATATGTAGTCGCCTATCACGATATATCCATCTAATATCGCTATATCGCCCAGCAGGCCTACCTGGGTGTGGGGATGGAGCCACCGGGAGACTCCTGACCTCCATGGTCCACGCCTCGCTTCCTCTGTTTCATTTAAAGTCATAGAAAGTGAATTCATTATATATATATATGAGATACATATCAAAATTAAATAATGTATACAAAATAAATATAATAAATATAAATAAATATATATTAACTATGAGTAGTAATAATAATAATAATAATAGTGTGTTCATTCTACTTGTGGACATTGAGAGAGACGGCGCAGTAGAACATATGGCTGGCTGGTGACAATACATATACCGTCAGCTGCTTGGTCGTCGTAGCGTCTTCGTATACATATACTATATACTATACTACTATATACTATACTATATACTTCAAAATACACAACGCAGAGTGAACGCTGCAGTAACAACACGGTCGGCCGGTTCAAGGGCTGTCATCGTGTCGTAACTCCAGCTCGGCCATAGCCACGCTAATCGCCTTCTTTTTCGGTTCACAGGGAAAGAAAACACCACAAACTATTGAGACACATTACAAACACCCACCATAGTTTGATTTAGTCGTGATGATAATAAATAACCGTTTCTACATGTAGATGTGGCTTTATGAACTGTACAGTTGACTCAAGCTTAAAATTAACATTGCATGTTTTCAATGTTAATTCATCTCATGTTTCAGGTGTATTGGGTCAGTGCTATTTATACCTACCTTCCGCCACGGCCAGGGAAACATCTCTGTCTTCTCTCTATAACTCTATAACTAACTGTTTAAATGTCTATAAGCCAACTGTAACTCATGTTAAAAGATAACAGCATCAAGCGCCTCAGCCAATCAGAGCACAGGGCTGCAGCACTGTGTACAGGCTAGACTGCATACGCCTGTCAGACGCTAGGTGACAATAGAGAGAAGACCTGTTGCTGAACTGTGAAAAGTAAATCAGATAAAAGAGTAGAAATGCAATATAAGATTGTCAAAACAGCATAGTAACAGCTTGAACTTTGTTGGAAATTCCTAGATGTGTGTGTGTGTGTGAGCGGCCCTGCTCAACTGAGACCTACTGAGTGATAGAGGAACTCCCCAATTGGTGAAATAAATAAATACATAAATGCTGCGCTATGCCGTGCTAGGGTAAGCTCATCAGTTCAAATGAATGGGCCTAGAGCTAACAACATTAGCATTAGGTGATGAACAGTGCAACTAGCTGACTGCTCAACTAATGTAAAGTTGTTTGGTCAACTGGAAAACATGTAAAATGTGACATTTTTTTCTGTGGCTGGTAAAGCTACTGAACGTTTTACTCCTGAAGCAACATATTATGTTATGTTTTGGCTGATATTTTATTTCATTGTTGGAGTGATTTAGATTTAAAAAAGAACATGAGACAGGAATATAGTGTGTCAAGTTTACACTATTGTTTGTAATTCATGTAATGTTTGGATTTAAAAAGTGTTACAATTTACATTATACGTGAATATTTTCTTTGAAGTTAAAGGAATTAACAATTCCTGACAAATCTGAAAGGCAATTAATGAATTCTGGCCATGTCAATGACAAAGAAAAGAACTGAGGTTCGAAACCAAAGAGAGAGTGACAAAGGAAATAATTTGTTGCTGAATTCCAGTTATGAAGTAACTGTGGAAGTGAATTGAACACTGAACCCATTTATTTAATTACATTTTATTTTGTTTATTTGTTTAAAAAGAAATATACGGTACCTGTCCATAGCCCTTTGTCTTGTGTGGTCATTGAATATTGCAAATTGTCCTTTCTGCCTCCTGTTCGAGTCTGGTATCTTCTGATTCTAGTCCAGTACAGTATAGGCCTAATTTTCAAGTTTCAAGTTTCAAGTCTTGTATTGTTGTAATCCTTTATAACTAATCATTAATTTCCACTATAAGTAGTGTTATACACAACCGTTCACCTTGCTGGTCGATCATGCAATGACTGAATAGTCCGGCTGCAGTCAGTTTTCTTCGGAACTTCGGAACGTTAAGAACTTCAACGTTGGAGGAACGCAGCCTTGAAGCGCACAACATAGGCAGGGTCATTCAAGATTCAAGATTCAAGATTCAAGAAGACTTTAATTATCCCGAGGGAACTTATCGTGCAGCATACAAGTCAGAAGAACACAGGGGAGAAATATACACCACACAATATACAGTCTAAGGAGGGACTGCATTGAAAACAAAAACAACAAACATGTATCAACAAGCGTTTGGCAGTATTGTAGGCTGTCTGCATGGTAAATATTACCAATAACTACAGTATTGTAGGCTGTCTGCATGGTAAATATTACCAATAACTACAGTAATGTAGGCTGTCTGCATGGTAAATATTACCAATAACTACAGTGAGGTAGAGAAGGTCTACACTGTGGACTACGTTGTCAGCAGGTGTTGGTGGATACATTATAAGGTGACCAGTGGTAAAGTGATAAGTGATAAGTGAAAAGTGATAAGTGATAGAGTGATAAAGTGCAGGATTGCTGGAGTGATGTGGCTGTAATTTGACCTTAGCATTGTGTACCATTAGCATGGTATCGTGTGTTGACCTCAGGTCGCTGTGTCTCCCTAGTTCCTCTCACGCCTGAGGTGGATGCATTGTACAGCCTGATGGCAACCGGGATAAAGGAGTTTCTTGTGCGTTCTGTTGTACATTTGGGTTGGATGAGTCTATTACTGAATGTGCTTTTATATGAGGTCAGCATTTGGTGGAGCGGGTGGAGGTTGTTGCCCATGATGCTATGCATCTTGCGCAACATTCTCCTCTCCGCCACCACCGCCAGGGAGTCCAGTTGGACCCCCAGGACCGAGCCCGCCTTCCTGACTATCCTACTGATCCTGTTGGCGTCAGCTGACCTCAACCTGCTGCCCCAGCATGCAACCCCATAGAATATCACACTGGCTACGACTGACTGGTAGAACATCTTTAGCATGGTGTTGCATACGTTGAAGGACCTGAGCCTCCTCAGGAAGTAGAGTCTACTCTGGCCCTTCTTGTACACAGCCTCAGTGTTCTTGGCCCAGTTTAGTCCATTGTCCAGGTGAACACCCAGGTATTTGTAGTCCTTAACAATGTCCACGGGCACGCCCTTTATGGAAATGGGTGTGGGGGGGATAGTCTTCTTCCTGCTGAAGTCTATCACAATCTCCTTTGTCTTGGTGATGTTGAGCTGCATTTCGTTCAGCCCACACCACTCAACAAATTTGCTCACCCAGCCCCTATACTCCTCATCCCTACCCCCAGTGATCTGGCCAACACATGCAGAATCGTCCGAATACTTCTGCAGGTGACAGGTCTCGAGTGGCATCGGAAGTCAGAGGTGTATGCTGTGAACAGGAAGGGTGAAAGCACAGTTCCCTGGGGGGCCCCTGTGCTGCTGACCACCTTGTCCGACACCACAGTCCTTTAGTCGGACAAACTGTGGTCGGGCTGTCAGGTAGTCCGTAATCCAGGAGACCAGGGAGAGGTCCACCCCCATCTTCGTCAGCTTACTTCCCAGCAGGTCAGGCCTGCTGGTGTCGTACGCAAGGTGAGAAGCAGCACCACAGAGTAGGACACATATTTGTCACCACCCAGGAGCTCAGTGACATACCTACAAACACACAAGACCAACAGTATTAATGACAACACTTTTCATTCAGATAATACCAAAATTATTTCTAAAATACATCAATATATTATACTACAATTAGTATAACATATTGGATTACCCCTCCCCCCGCCTTGCAATCGGGAGAGCAAATCAGCCACGACCATTTATGGCCTATGGACCACCTCGAAGCACACGGCTGTAGCGCCAAATACCACCGCGTGATCCACGGGTTGGTGTCCCTCATGCGGTGGAGCCAGCGGAGAGGAGTTTTGTTTAGGTTGATGGCACTGGAGAAATTGGCATTTCTGTAGATAGTGAACAAGGTTTTGTAGCGGAGCAGGCTGTCATGCAATGCAAGATGGAAGACTTCAAGTTTAGTCGAACGCTTATCTGCCATGACTGTGGTGGTTACAGGGGTGATACGACGGCAGCTATAAGTAGCCTGGCGGCCGTCCCTCGGGCATGATACAACCACCTGGAAAGTGAGCAGACAGTGACCAGAGAGCTGAGCAGAGACAAGCAAATTTACAATTTCAACTCCACGGGGCAGGACAAGGTCCAACCTGTTTCCACCGGTGTGGGTAGGCTGCTGGACATGCTAGGAGGCACCTCAGTGTCTATATTACATGGTACAGCACCCAGGCTGACGGCCAACAGTTTAGGGACGTTCATCTACGATATCCAGTCAAGTCATGTCAAGTCAATTTTATTTGTATAGCCCTTAATCACAGTTACAGTCTCAAAGGTCTTTACAGGCCATATGATTATGGGCCAAGTGATTTATGACACCCTCCTAGCCGAGGCCCTAAGGACAAGAAACGACTCCCTTAATTAACAAGGAAGAAATCTTGAGGAGGAACTCAGAGTGGGGGATCCCTCCTTCCAGGGAACGTTCGGAGTGCAATGGGTGTCATATGGGCATTAAAAGGGGTATTGCATTACAATTATAAACGACGTAGTACAAATGATAAATAGTAATAATAGTACTATTGTGATAGGGTGCTGGCTGGAGAGCAAGCTGATCATGATCACAGCAACACCCTAAATCATAACCCCTAGCTTCATCATCTAAAGCACTTTGTATCACAAAAGTGGCATATAAAAGTTTATTATTATTATTATTACTATTATTATGCACATCATTTAGATAACAGGGAGGGAAATATTCACAAATTCATATTTGACTTTCATATTTTCCTCACAGAGGAATACGTTTTTATGAACAAAACATCACATATTTTATATTTGTAATAATAGATATATTTCGAAGTTGCAGTAAAGGAAAGCTAGTTATGTTTACAGTCACACTGGTCATTCAAAGAAACGGTAAGAAAGTAATTTGTGGTTAGCAAAGCAATAATATAATAATTAAGGTATAAAGAACTTTATAACCCAGCAAAACTCTCCAGACCTGTGTGTGATCTGTGTCTGTTTCACGTGTGTGTGTGTGTGTGTACCTGTGTTTGTGTTGTATGGTTGGGAGAGGTTGGGTTTGTGTGTTGTACAGGCATGACAAATGATCAGTCTGCACCATGATGTGAAACTGTGACAAAATGAGAATATGATGAAATAAACAATATATACAATATATATAAAGACAACTTTAAAAATAAAAGCTTCTCGCTGTAATTCCATCTCTCACGGTCGGGTCAAGGAGGGGTAGGCGGGCGATGCAGGCTGCTGCTCCCAGGAAGTCGATACTGCGCTGGCCGTGGATGCCCTCCCGTCATCGTCGTCGTGGCAACAGCGTAGGGTCCTTGCGGCAAGGTGGGATGGAAGAAGGGGTGATGCTGGTGGTGGTACAGTCCAGCGGGGTTCCAGCACCCTGCCGTGGTGGCGTAGAACCCCCCCGTCGAGCTCTGCAGGTCTGTGGTGGAGGAGGAGGAGAGGGAGGTGTATGATGGTGGTGGTTGCCCTGGCGACAAAGACGAGGAGGAGGAAAAGGCGGAGCAGTGACCGGGGCTCATCTGTTCCGTTTTGATGTGAGGTTGTTTCGGGGGGCCGCCTGGCCCCTCGCCATCACGGACGTCGTCTGTCGTGATGTCAAACTTGGAGGATGTGGGGGAGGAGGAAGAAGTGGAGAAGGGTGGGGAAAGGTGCATCGCAGGGTCTGGCTCGGCCACCTTGGAAGCCCAGTGGGATGGGGGGTTGATCAGAGGGTAGAAGGAGTGGGCGTACGTGGGCAAGACATCCGGGAGGGCCAGCTGGGGTCCAGAACCGTGGCCGTTGGGCGGGGGGGAGGTACTCGTCCAGCTCGTGGACGTCGAAGCCCTCCTCCATGGTGCCGATGACGTCGGTGCTCAGCTCCGAGATGTCCACGTGGCTGAAGTCCATGTTCTGCCGGCCACCCTTTGTTGGTCCACCACCGCCGCGGCTGCTACCGGAGCCATCCTCTAGGGGGCAGTGCTGGCCCTCGTGTTTGATCCACGTCTGGTCTTTCTTTGGGGTGGTGGGTGGGGTCAGTGGGCCCTGGAGCTGCTGCCCTAGAAAACAGAAAATAGAAGAAGAAAAGTCAATTCCACAAATATAAACGTAGGCGATAGGACTACACCCCACATTGAGTTCCATTTCGACTGTATTTTATTGCTTTTGATATGCCTACAGTTTATAGTAGAGTTTAGTTTATAGTACAGTTTATTGCTTAGGACACAGATGTTTATATTTTATGTTTATCTCTATTGTTAATACAGATGTTATGGATACTTGATTTTATTGTCTTCTGTCAGCATACATTCGGATTTCTATTCGTAGGCCTATGTCTGCTGTTAGTTAGGCCTTTAATTTAATCTAATCTCATGTTTGAAACATTTAAGGCTTGAATAAAGTCATCATCCTCACCTGTTCTGTCCGAATAGTAAGGGTGGTACCCGTCTCCCTGCATCACGGCGAGTCTGCTCAGTCCCGGTTCCGTCTTGTATGGCGGAAGGCCTGGCTGCTGCTGCTGCTGCTGCTGCTTGTGCTGTACGATCAGGACAGGCTTATTGCAGGCGACCTTGCCCTCCTCCTCCTCCTCCCCCTCCTCCAGGTCCGTCTTCATGGCGTTCTTGCGCCTGCGAGGCTGGTACTTGTAGTCCGGGTGGTCCTTCTTGTGTTTGAGCCGCAGCCGCTCGGCCTCGTCCACGAAGGGCCGCTTCTCGCTCTCTGAGAGGAGCCTGAGAGAGAGAGAGAGAGAGAGAGAGAGAGACAGTGAGAGAGACAGAGAGAGAGACAGAGAGACAGAGAGAGAGAGAGAGAGAGAGAGAGAGAGAGAGAGAGAGAGAAATCGACCCTTTTCACAGAGGTGTCATCGTCAGTCATAACGAATCAATTAATTAATGAATAACATATTATTGGTCTGCTAGTCTAGTCCCTGTGTTCTGGTCTACTTACATAATACATGTTATGCATGACACCATGTCCTACGATAATGCCTCTGTGAAAAGGTTAGGGCTACACTAGGCAGGCCTCCTCAAGCAGTTGAGTAGCTTTTGTCTGGAATTTGACTTGTTTGAGTAGGCGTACTTGTTAAATGTGCTCATTTTACTTTTACTTACTACATTGAAAATTGAATTTGTTACAGAGTAGGCCTACAAGTAATGCAAACTAATGTTTTATTTTAACCCAACCACAACAATCGACAGGTTAATTGAATAAAATCACGTGATGCTAATCATGGTTAGGGTTGGTCAGTCAGTTATCTGTGACGCAAATACACAGAAATGCTTGAAATTATATTATAATAAAAGGAACACAACTTGTAGTAGTTTTTATGTTAGGCCTACCTACTTTTTATTTGTAATTGAGTAGTTATCATATACCAAGTTCTACTTGAACAACATACACTATTGCGAATACAGCTCCTTCTACTTGAGTAGGACTTGTGAGCAGACCTATTGTGTCCACCCGTGGTTGTTAGAATAGGGAAGTTTCAATCAAGCAGCATCGACAAATTAAATAGGCCTAGGTCAATGGCCTATTTACACTACAATGCAATCTAATAAATAAGTAGGAATGTAATCTAATAAATAATTAGCAATTTCTTGTTGGCAGAATATCGTGATCGTTGTAGGCTACTTAAGATAAGATAAGATAGGCCTAGAACTGTATTAATCCCGAAGGGAATTCTTGTGCCAGCTTGCATAGCAATAGAATAAAAACAATAAACAGTAGAATAATACAAATAAAATAACAGATTCACAAATTTACAGTAGGCCTAAGTCCTAGTAGAAGTATACAAATATAGGTGAAGTATACAGATATAGGTAATATAAGATCCGCAAAAACAATTTGGCAATAATTGAAGTGTAATAAAACGGTAGTAATAATAATAATAATAATAATAATGGTAATAATGGTACTTTGACGCGTTGCTTGTGGACTGAGGCATATCTTCGGCTGTTCTTTACATGTTCACAGCTCACCTCCAGAGTTTCCCCAGAGTCTTGCTGAGCTCCGCGTTGTGCAGATGCGGGTACTGGTCGGCGAGCTTCCTGCGCGCCGCCTGCGCCCACACCATGAACGCGTTCATGGGCCTCTTGACGTGCGGCTTGTTCTTACTAGATCCGTTGACGCGCACGGGTACGGGAACCAGGGTCCAGTCGTAGCCCTTCAGCACCTGGGACACAGCCTCGCGGATGCTCCTGCAGGGAGCGGGAGCGGCAGTGGTGGTGGTGGTGGTGGAGTCCGTCCAGGCGGGAGGCGTCAGGGGAGCTCCAGAGTCTGAGGAGGACAGGAGGGGGGACAGGGGTCCGACGCTGCCAGTCGCGCCACCGCCATCACCATCACCGCTCGGGCTGGGTAGGTGATCGGGCAGGTGGTGGTGGTGGTGTTGGTGGTGGTGTGTATTTTCTTCCTCGATCATGTTAGTGCTGCTGCTGGAGGTGGGCGGTGGGGGGTCAAATCGGCGCGTCAAGTATCATCCGAAATCCCGAAGGCTTCTCCAAGGACGCAGGGGAAGAAGACGCACCGTGGACGTTCTCTCTCTCTCTCTCTCTCTCTCTCTCTCAGGTGTTTGTGGCGTCCAGGGGGGGGTTCAATTCTTCACACCATCATCGTCATCATCATCATCAAAATCATTATAATCATCGTCATCATCGTCGTCGTCGACTTGTTGCAGACTTGTGAAACCTCTGTCACTGTTGCAGGTTTTGTTGATCGACTCGAAACTCTCCGGCCCTCCTCCTGCCTTCCCATTGGCTTGTAGACTTCTCACTTTTTACGAGTGTTTTTGTGTTTGTTTTACCTAAAGGGTGGAGGGGAGGCAAAAGCACGGTAACTAAATATAGGCTACCTCTCACTTGGGCAAATAACGCCTATTTAGGGGCTACAGTACTTAATGATTATGACATTGGGGGTTATGGCACTGATTTGTCTGACAATATATAGGCTGCATAAGGCCTACCTATAGCCCAACCTAGTGTTGCAAACTGATTATTATTATTAGTTTAGGCCTATATTGTAAAGTTTTCAGTCTATTGTAATGGATGTGGACAGGTGGTAAGTTCAATTGATAGGCTATATATATTCTCCGTGTTGAATTGGCCTAATTATTCACTGATAATTATAACATGCCATGCATACAAAAGCAAAATCGACACAAATAGACACACAGCATAACTATCGGAGCGAGAACGATATCCGAATAAAATCACCACTTTGCTCTTGTAAATATGTGGCTTATAATAGGCCCTAATTGCAGGCCTACATATTTGTGGTTCATATAGAATACGAACAAATCTGATGCACATTTGTGAATGTGTGACATAGTTTTTAACACTGAAAACTCTGAATTTGGAAAAAAAAGGAAAAGAAAAAAGTATTATTCTGTGAGTGACTGTCTCTCATCGTGGATGTAGAGGTATGATGATGATTTCATCATTATGTGCAATATTCGTAATATTCTTTGTATCATGTGCAATACTTCCTCGAACCATTATTATTATTACAGTTTTATTACACTTCAATGATTGCCAAATTGTTTTTGCGGACTTAATATCTTATCTTAGCGTATATCTTTATACTTCTACTAGGACTTAGACCTACTGTAAATTTGTAAATCTGTTTCATTTTTATTATTGTACTGTTTATTTCTCTATTGTTTTATTCTATTGCTATGCAACCTGGCACAAGAATTTCCTTCGGGATCAATAAAGTTTTATCTTATCTTATCTTATCTTATGATCCATTCATTTCCACCGCGCCCTTCTGTACTCTCGCGATACGTGGTGACTTTGTTTACCCACGTGACTGACAGTCACGTGGGTAAACAAAAGTCTTTCAACATGGCGACCACTGGTGAGAGTTCGGAAAGCACGACCAGGAGAAGGCGTGTGGCCGCTGGCCAGGCTGCAGACGAGCTCCCTGACAGCGGTGATGAGCAGCAGCAGCAGCAGCACGGCCAGGACACAACACACAGCGACGTGCTGCAGAAGGGGACGTACTGGTTAACACGAGTAGTGCTGCTGCGCGCCACTGCATTCATATACTGTAAGTCAGCATTGCCTTTGGAGTGATACTGCTAATCCTACTGCTCATCAACTATCACTATTTGTATTATTGTTAATATAACACTATTAGATGCCTAATATTATGATGAATATAGTTGCTATTAGCAGTAGACCTCATGCTTGATGCAACTATTAGGATGGATAACACGATAATACATAATTTCAATAGATTTGATTTGTTAATCCCAGTGAAGGTAATCTTATTTAGTGTCGCAGTAATTGGATCCCAACAACAAAGAACCCACTGTGTAGTTTGTGATGTCAGCCTGGTCTCTCTCTCCCCCTCTCCAGTTGTGGCGTTCGCCGTGGCGTACCACCAGAACAACCAGCTGATCGGGGGAGCGCGGCCTGATGCCCATGCAAGGCCTACCTCCGCAGCGTCAAGGGTTACGTGGGAGGGGCAAGATCGGCCTTGGCCGCCCTGGCGTACACCCCCCTCCATCCTCTGGTTCATGGACTGGAGCGAGATGGACTCCAACCTGGCCGGCGTGGCCCTGGTGGGGCTGGCGCTGTCCTCGTTTGTACTGCTGAGTGGAACGGCCAACATGGTGATCATGACCGCACTGTGGGTCCTGTACCACTCCCTTGGTCAGCGTAGGACAGCTTTGGTTAGTGACATGTATACTTAACTTTTGGTCCTCGATTTAAATTTGACATACCGAGACTCTGTTGGGAGATGCAAAAGTTGCCTGATCACACACACACACACACACACACACACACACACACGCAGTGACACACTGATATTTGCGTACTAGCCTACACCTACATTGAATAAAAATAAAGTCAGAGTAGCCTTGTATGGCCTTCAACGACTGCTTCATGGATACAGTAATATTGTATCATAATAATATTGTACACTATTGCATTGCAAATGACAGTACAATTGCATTGACTCATTGATTGTCCTGTTTTCTTTACAGGTACTCTTTTGGTAAGGGCATCTCTCTCCTGCTGCCAGAACAAGTTGCTACAAATAGCTAGCAGTGAAGGGAAGGATGCAGGCGGAATATCTTTTTACGAAGCGAAGCTTAGGGACCACATGATGGTCTCTGCAAATATTCAGAAATTACATTGCTGACTCTGCCTTAGCTTCTCCTTAGTTTCTGTTCCAGCTGGCATGCTGCATGAAAAAAGCACCAGTTGTTAGCATTTAAAATAATTAAGAAGAAATAAGGTGGATTAAGTGTACTGGGAGTTCAGTAATTCATAGTTAAAAGTTATGGAGGAGTTACGTTTTGTGTTAATTACATGTAGAATGCCTTTTTTGTCATTTAGCGCACACATTTAGCGTTCACTTATGGTGAACATTCATTTTGCTATGATTATAGAGTCGTAGATTTAGACAGTTAAGGTGCAGTTATAGAATATTCATAGAGTTAATCATTGCTGCCGTGAGTGGGGGGCTGGATCTCTTGATTGGGGAACGCTCAATTAGGAGAGATTGGGAAATCGTCCTCCTGCCGTCGAGGCAGCTCTTTAATTGGCCTAATGATGCGCAGATCAGGTGTACGGTCACGCTGTAGTGGCTGTTGGTCTCCCCAGGCTGGGAGAGTCAGCTGCTGGAGACGGGCTTCCTGGCCATCTTCTTGTGTCCCGTGTGGACGTTGTCCCGGGTCCCCCGCCGCTGCCCCCCCTCCCTCATCTCCATCTGGACCTTCAGGTGGCTCATTGTCCGCATCATGCTCGGCGCGGTGAGTGTCTCTCTACAATCTCTCTCTCCGTCCGTCTCTCCATAAGTTATCTCCCAACAAACTGGATAGCTGCCTCTCTGTCTCTCTCTCTCTCTCTCTCTCTCTCTCTCTCTCTCTCTCTCTCTCGCGCTCTCTCGCTCTCAACATCTTAGCTCTCTCTCTCTGTCTCTGAAACAAAAAGAAACACATGAAAATACTTAAAGCAAACAATCTCATTCAAATTGTATTAAGCTATATTCATTTTACATTATTTTATTAATCTTTTATCTATCTTTTTTATATACCTATCTTTTTACAATGGCTTTTTCCAGTGTTTGCCCCGGGTGATTTTATTTAGACCCTTTCCACTGGCGCGAGGTTGGTTCCAGTAAAAGTAGCTGTGGCTGTCACTTTGGAAAGTGGTCAGTTGGACAACATGGCCGTTCCACTTGGGAGTTTCCATGATGACATCCCAGACTGTTGACCTTGTTGTGTGTGCCAACCTGGAGTCCCACAGGGATCCTCCTATTGGTTCCAAATAACTATTTACTACTGCATTGCTTAGTCATTTACCAGGCGCTTTTATCCAAAATGACTTCCATGAAAAGTTAATCACTCTTACACAGCCCATAACCAACCTGCCCTTCAAATTGTATGCAAAACCGTGATGAACTGTTTGAGATATCCTTTACAGAAATAAACATATAACTTCCTTGGTAGAGGTAATGAAGTAGCAAATAATTCTGGTTCATAACTAGAAGACTTCTTTAAGTCTGCGACTACAGAGAGCATACTGGAGTGGGATGAATCGGATCGGATGCAGGAGAATACAGAAACAGTTTAAAGCTGTTTAACGTGATGAAATTAAATTATCTGCATTTATTCATGATAGACAATGGGTGTACCTTGAATGGTGTGGGAAGAGGAGAGAAGAATAAAGAAGAGAGAATTGTATCATACTGTATTACTATACTATCATACTGTTATCATACTGCCTCCTGTTGCAGCCCCCAGCCGTGTCCATCTCTCCCTATGTCTGTCTGCTTGTGGTTTCTTTTAAAAAAAGAAACAGGTTTCAAGTCTGGGTCTATACATGTCAGGCTGCCTTGCTCAACAACAGGAAGTGGCTTGGACTTGGCTTTAGTACCCTCAACACTTGTTGCAGACCATTGGTGCTTGTTGACTGGGAACAGTAGGGCTGGTGTGTATTGGAAGCTTGTATTGGCTACGTTGTTCGTCCTTCTGATGAGAGTCCCCTCCTCTTGGGCACTTTGTTAGTGCCATAGTGGTCAATAATTATTGAGGCCATACCAGTCATTTGCTGATGCAGATGCTTTTATCCAAAGTGACTTATTCATATTTTTCTTTTGTCATTAATTTCATTAATAGGCATGTAGGGGAGGGGTTAGGTGTCTTGCTCAAGGACGTCTGTCTATAGGCAGTCTTTGGAGTTCAAACCCATAACTTCAGAGAGGCAAACATCTTAATGACAGTCAATGACAGAAAGTCTCTGCTGTGATGTCAAGTATTTGTGGAAGATGCCAGGATTTGAAAAACATATGCCATGCTATTGGAACACATGCAGTACAATCAAGTGCATGCATGTGTACAAGATGCATATGATAAGATGTTATTTTGAGATTTCATAAATACGAGAAAAACATTGTGTAAATACGAGAAGGTCCTGTCATTGTACTTTTTATGCATCGTTTCTTGGACAATTTAGAGCAATTTATATAGACTTTCACTAACTTGTGTCAGTGAAATACTTTTAGTAGGCTTGTTCACAACTGGAGGGCCGACCCGATGCGGGGGAATTAATGGATCGGAATTGATGATGTTCAGGACTAAATCAAATCGGCCCGGTCGTCAGCCAGAAGGTCTTGGCACTCCCGGCGGCTCTTAACCAGAGTCAAGTGGTCCGCGTGTCTCTTTAAATCTGTTTAGTGGCGTTAAGCACAAGATTTATTTTACGTTCCTGACCGGACACATGACCAGCAGATGTGTCAATGTTGGCAGTGGCAATGTTGAAGAGGGCATTCAGGGTTTGGGGAAAGTCCAACCCTGCAGTACATTCAGGGTTGGACTTTTTGTGTACTATTATTTAGGATTTGTTCTGTTGTTCCATTCACTCTTTGGTTCTTCTAGACCAAGTTTTAAGAGCTCGCTCTCCAATTTCCAGAGGATGGAGTTGTCATCAACTGAACAAACTCAATGTATGTTGAGATAATTGCTTAGAAATGTACATCCATCCAAACATTTGTTCATTATTCAATAAAAAGAGCTATTTATTACGAACTATAACTTTAATCAATATTTAAGCTCTCTTTTCTTTTCAAAGCAACCCACAGGACCACACAACATTCTTCTTAAGTTATTGAATCATCCTCATTGTAATTACATTATTTATCCAAAG
The DNA here is from genome assembly GCA_002895965.2 of Coryphaenoides rupestris. NCBI lineage: Eukaryota > Metazoa > Chordata > Actinopteri > Gadiformes > Macrouridae > Coryphaenoides > Coryphaenoides rupestris. The sequence goes on along the minus strand of PIJE02000584.1, from coordinate 167,157 downwards.
TTTTATCAAGATTTATATATGAGAGTTGGCGGCACTCTCCTTTTTCACAATGTCACAAGGCCCACTGCAAAACACGATTATTTCCTCCCCAGTGAAAGTTTTCAGGTTGTTTGCACACTGCCCCAACAAACACCAACAAACACCCCAACATCACGCCGGTGTGTCATCATCATACCCGTCGGTGGCTGCTGGCTGTTGTCGGCTGAAGCTCCTTGTTAGCGGACATGTTGGACTGGTGTTGGCTAACTTTCTGTAGTCGGGTGTGTCGGTGTATCTTTGCTAAATTCAGAGAGCCAACACTAACATATGGGAGGATATTGGATTCATTTGAAAAAACAACAACAGCCTTTCTTATTCATCTGGTTTTGAACAGATGCACAAAGAGAATAGCGTGATTATCAGAAGAGAATGACATCCCATCCTATCTGCAATGTATATCGTTGTAGTTATAAGAAATGAGCAGATGTATTTAATCCCAAACCAATCCAATACACTTCCCTCGTGGTGTGCCGGCAGATGAGACTCCGAAACATAATCACAAACAAATGTGTAAACATTACGATGGAAAGTTGATGAATTCATTAATTGTATTTCCTCATCTCTGCAGGGTCTCATCAAAATCCGAGGCGACAAATGCTGGCGGGATCTTACCTGCATGGACTACCACTATGAGGTATGTGCCCAGCAGTACGCGCCTTGTTGGTGCAGCTCTTGTGCGTGCGTGTCTGTCTGTCTATGTGTGCGTGCGTGTGTGTGTACTTGTGCCTCCACGTATACACAGTTTGATTTGATTCGAGTCATCCTGCTGAATGATTGTATCAATCCGCCGCACCGTGCCCAGACGCCAGCCTGCCGTCCATAAACATATTAAAATGCCTTCTTCATCAGCCAACCCACCAAACCTTGTTTCCTGCGTGTCCTTTTTCGGGTGCATCGTACAAACCTCCCTGGTGGACTGCTGTGACCATCGGTACATCGACTAGTCGGGGATCCCATATGCTCCCGTGTGCCTCTGAGCACGGCATCATAGGTTGCCGGTGGCGGTAGTTCACTGTGGCTAAGTGGGGTTGATGGGGAGGCAGCAGGCAGGACAATTTGTTTTTATTATTTTTTATTTTTAATTTTATTTAAATTGTACCAAAGTAAAATGGCAAAAGAAGAAAATAGAGCATGAGGCTTCTTTAGCCCAATGTAAAAAAAACAACTACGAATATACTCTAGCTCAATAAGCTAGGTGAGATGCAGAGTTGAGTTGGTGTGACTAATTTTGGAATATATGTTGATCCAACTCTATTCTCCTCAATATACATTGAAAGAAACAACAATGATGATGATATTACAGATAGTATTTTGATTAATACTTACTTTAGCAGTTTTGTTCAATTACAATGTGATGCAGCTTGATTCCAGGCCTTATGAGAACTTTTGGCTAGAAAGCCAAGCAGAAGAACAGCAGACACAGTGCACCTTTAAAGAGTGTATACTCTTTAAAGGTGCACTGTGTAGAATTTCCAAGTGTGTAGGAGAACTATGGTGGCTTGCAGGTGCCAATGATGTCATCGTCTACGACCGCATCGAGAAGCCAAGTAAAGAGGTTCCTTTACCTCGATAGATTTAGAAATTGCATTTAGTTATTAAGTCTGTAAAACTATAGGTCATAGCTTACATGTAAGACGGCGAATATTATTGTTACTTGTTCCGCATTGTGTTTATGTTTAATCTCAGCTAGTTGCTTTGCATGCTAATACATTGTTTGGTTTGGGCTATTGTTCCGCTAGATGCCACTAAATTCTACACACAGCATTTTTAAGTGTTCATGCTTAAAGACACTAATGGAAAAGTTGCGGCCATTATGTTGTAATTTATTCCGGCTAAAACTGGCCTCAAGCCAGGCTCTGCCTCTTAAAAGCCACTAGGCAATTACTCTCCAAAAATGCCCCCAATTTGTTGTTCTTTCTTTTTTAATTTGTTGTATCTTTCTTATTATTTATTACTTATTATTATTTCTGTCTTTTATTCTTCCTTTCTTCCTTCTTTCTTTGCCATTGTCTCTTTAATGCTTACGTTAGAGCAGGGAGATCACTCCGGGGAAAAGGCGTCACTATGGCAACCCGCCGCCAAGGTAACCGCTGTCTCCGTGGTTTTTGCTATAAATCACCCCGTCTGACACAGGAGCGCGTGGTTGGTCGGTTGTTTGTTTGTTTTTCCCTGTGGGGCCGTGGAGCGTTCCGACCCGCAGCAGGCTGCCTTCCAACCAGGGGCCATCCTCTGTGGTCTCACTGACAGAAATACACTGGCTCCTATGGGTGCTCATGCACGCTCACAGATGCGCACGCACACACACACGTGTCCATATATATATGTGTAATTGTATGTGAATAAATGATTTCCCATAATGTTATTCAGTTAACTCTTCATTCATTTCTGAGGTCTTATTAAGTTGGCTCGTTGTTGTTGGCTGCCTAACCTATTAATTATGTTTTCATGTAATATATTGATTTTTAGATTTATGACTTATTAAATCAATGTATGATTTTATTTGCATGTTTCTTTTAGTCAAATGTCTTCAGTAGTTACAGCGGTGCTATGGACAGAGCTGTAGCTTTTCTATTGAAACATTGCCATTGAGTAGATGCTTTTCTCCAAGCTTACAATGATTATGTTTAACCCTAACCCTTGCTCAAGGCTGCCTGCAGATAAACTGTGGACATTGGAGATGAAACCCAAAACCTAAAGTTTTGAGTCAAACATCCTAACCACTACACTATCCTGACCCTGTCGTGGTTGAGTTGGATTGGCACAGTTCCGTATGTCCTTGTAGCCGTTATCCGAGTAGTTGCGTCTTCACGCCTACTGTATGTTGATTTTAAATAGGGCCTGTGTGACCTGGTATTGACTCAAGAGCAGAGAGGAGGATATAGGTCATCTGTATGGGAAAAAGAATAATACACACCCTATCCCAAAATAATAAACGACTTAATGTTAAGCTGGTTCTTGACTCCTCAAGACATGTCCAATGTTTCTAAATGAGAATAAATAACCTATTCTAATATTAACCTGGAGGCTAACATGAGAGAACTTTAGCGAGCGAGCAATTTGATTTAAAAATGGCATCTCTTATCAACCAACCGAGATGGCTCTTTTTTAGAGAGGGAGAGCCAGCCCTCCCTGAATGAACCCCTTATTTAAGGAGGGGAAACGTCCGATGAATGGTCTTGTTTCATTCCTCAATAATTCCCCCCCCCCCCCCCTCTGCTGTTTAAAATGAGATTATGTGGAAAAGCGTATTACGAGGGTTGTGAGGGCAAAGTCATCACCAAGGGTCATTAGTAGCGAACTCCATGCCGGCTCTGTTTTCACGTCCAAGAGGCCTGACCAACCTCACTAACCTCTGGTCCATCAACACACACATATACTGTACACATACACGCACGTACTCGTGAAAACACGCACACATTGACCCTCGCTACACCGGAAGCCAGTGGCGCCAGGTGACGGCCAAATCCCCCCCCCCCCACACACCCCCGGTGCTGGAACTGTCTGTGAAGCTCTGTATTTTTGGTCTGGGCATCAGGGTTTTGTTTGTATAGGTTCATTTAGATGGTAATGGTGGTATCTAGCTCTCAGCAGGCTTGCTGCCAAACAAACAGCCTGAGCCAGACAACCGTACCTAGCAAGCCACTGGGCATGGGTCATTTGGCTAGATGGCGAGGTGCCGATGTTTGGCAAACTGGCTAGGTGCAGTTGTTTGGCTATTTGAGGTGGCAGGTTTGTTTCTAGACTATTTCCACAGATGAGGGTGCTCTGAAGCTTTTAAGTACATATTTGTTTCATTTACTTTTTATTAATTCTGTAAAAATAATGCGAGATGAGGGTGCTCTGAAGCTTTTAAGTACATATTTGTTTCATTTACTTTTTATTAATTCTGTAAAAATAATGAGAGCATATAAGGCTATGGCACTGCATTTCCAATGAATTTCTAATTTTATTTTATTTTTATTTAATATTTTTTTATACTCTTGTTTGGATGTTCACCTCTTCCACCATGAATAGCCACCTACAAATGCGTACACAACCACATACACATACACACGCTGGTATACAAACAGAGCACTGTATAAGTTGTTGCTTTAAAGGAGTTGCCTTCCTTTAAAAAGCTTTTATTAAGCTGTTCATTTGCCTGACACCGTAAACATATGAATTTGTCCTTCTCATTTGACCCTCTTGAAAACTGTAATAATGGTCATGGTTTGTAATGTTTACAAATGTTTCTATGTACATTGGAGTGGTCTCTATTGTTGCAACTATTGTCTGTCAAATGACCCAATATGCTCAGGGGAATGCCTATGAAAATAATAACTCCCCCCCCCCCCTCCCCTCTTTTAACGCTAAGCGTGCGCACATGTTTCTACATTGGCAGGATTAACTGCTATGACGTGTTTGGAGCCCAAGCTCCGTTCGGAGGCTACAAGGCTTCAGGGAACGGCAGGGAGCTGGGAGAGTACGGCTTGGCCAACTACACGGAGGTCAAGATCGTTTATTACTTATAGGGGACATATTATTCACTATGGCTAGTGTACAATATCTGTATTATCTATGTGTATAGATGTACTGTGTATGTATTATTATGAATTATATTTTGTATATATATGAACCATTTTATGCTATCTATGTCTGTGTATGCTGTTATAATAGCAGAAGTCAAATATAAACAACTTCTGTGTGTATTTAAGGCTCCAATCTCATTTTTCTCATAGTAAGTTTTGTAGATTAGTCCAAAAAATAGATTTAAAATGACTTTTTCACATATTCATCGCTATAAGCAGGATATAATCTTCTCTGGTATTTTGAGGTCTCAAATTTTGTTCACAAACTTGTTTAAATCTGTGTTAGTGAGCACTTCTCCTTTGCCGAGATAATCCATCCACCTGACAGGTGTGGCATATCAAGATGCTGATTAGACAGCATGATTATTGCACAGGTGTGCCTTAGGCTGGTCACAATAAAAGGCCACTCTTCTAAAATGTGCAGTTTTATCTCACAGCACAAAGCCACAGATGTCGCAAGTTTTGAGGGAGCGTGCAATTGGGCATGCTGACTGCAGGAATGTCCACCAGAGCTGTTGCCCGTGAATTGAAATGTTCATTTCTCTACCATAAGCCGTCCTCCAAATTCGTTTCCCGAGAATTTGGCAGTACATCCAACCGGCCTCACAACCGCAGACCACGTGTCACCACGCCAGCCCAGGACCTCCACATCCGGCATCTTCACCCTGCAAGATCGTCTGAGACCAGCCACCCGGACAGCTGATGCAACAATTGTTTGCATAACCAAAGAAATTTCTGCACAAACTGTCAGAAAACCGTCCTCAGGAAGCTCATCTGCATGCTCGTCATCCTCACCGGGGTCTTGACCTGACTGCAGTTCGTCGTCGTAAACCGACTTGAGTGGGCAAATGCTCACCTTCGATGGCGTCTGGCACTTTGGAGAAGTGTTCTCTTCACGGATGAATCCCGGTTTTCACTGTACCGGGCAGATGCAGACAGCGTCTATGGCGTCATGTGGGTGAGCGGTTTGCTGATGTCAACGTTGTGACTAGAGTGGGCCCATGGTGGCGGTGGGGTTATGGTATGGGCAGGCATAATGCCTACGGACAACGAACACAGGTGCATTTTATTGATGGCATTGTGAATGCACAGAGATACCGTGACGAGATGCTGAGGCCCATTGTTTGTTCCCATTCATCCACCACCATCACCTCATGTTGCAGCATGATGATGCACGGCCCCATGTTGCAAGGATCTGTACACAATTCCTGGAAGCTGAAAACATCCCAGTTCTTGCATGGCCTCCATACTCCCGGACATGTCACCCATTGAGCATGTTTGGGATGCTCTGGATCGGCGTATACGACAGCGTGTTCGCCAGTTTCCTGCCAATATCCAGCAACTTCGCAACAGTCATTGAAGAGGAGTGGACCAACATTCCACAGGCACAATCAACACAGTTGCATGTGTGAGGCAAATGGTTGTCCACACCAGATACTGACCTGGTTTTCTGACACCCCCTGCATATCTGTGAAATCCATACTTCAGTGCCTATAAATGTCTTTTAAAGATAAAACTGCACATTTTAGAGTGGCCTTTTATTGTGACCAGCCTAAGGTACACCTGTGGAATAATCATGCTGTCTAATCAGCATCTTGATATGCCACACCTGTCAGGTGGATGGATTATCTCGGCAAAGGAGAAGTGCTCACAGATTTAAACAAGTTTGTGAACCAAATTTGAGGGAAATAGGCCTTTTGTGTACAGAGAAAAAGTCTTAGATCTTTGCTTTCAACTCATGAAAAATTGGAGCTAAAACAAAAGTGTTGCGTTTATATTTTTCAGTGTATATACCTTAAGTTTTATCCTGCTAAAATACGTCTAAAATAGAACATTTTCTACCATTGTGGCCCTGCGTGTCTTAATGTAGTTTACTTAGTTACACTTTATTGGAATTATTTTCTCTTATTAGCTGTTTATCTACAGCTGCTATTATAACACGGTAGCAGCGCACGATGGTGACAGGCAAGCAACAACAACAACCAGCCTCGTAGTTCCATCAGCAGGCCCACGGGTGTCAGGCTTTTGTGCGATGCTTCTGGTCAGGTTCTGGACTGCAGGAGCACACTGCGTGTAATATTCAACGATATAAAACTTGGGTCTTGATCTCGGCACTGAAACGGTGATTACTCTGTGGTCCGTACATGCTGCCGCTTTCTGGACCCACTGACCATTGGGACCGGCCCTGTGCTCCGTGTGTCTCCCGTGTCTAGACCCAGCCCGTGCCCAACCCCATGTCCTACTACATGCACCGCTCTCCCTGGTGGTTCCACCGCTTCGAGACGCTCTCCAACCACCTGATCGAGCTGGTGCTGCCCCTTGCCACCTTCCTGGGCCGCAGGATGTGCATGTTCAATGGGGCCGCGCAGATCCTCTTTCAGGTAAACGCTTTCATTCCTTCCATGCTTAATTCCATGTCGCTTATCGTTTTTGGATGGTATTGCATCGCCATGAAAACGACTTATCGTGAATTACGATGAGAATATTTGGGCTTAAAATTTATCAAACATGAGCTTTGAGAGAAGGGACTTCATGTGGGTTACATTTCCATAATTACTTCGATGTAATGACTCAATTCTAAATGAATTGCATTTAGAATTCATAAGCATATCGTGGTATGTATCAATATTGTGTAAAATTCCCCATGTTTATTGTGATAATAAAATGTTTCCATATTGCCCACCTTTAGGTGACATGCCTGCACACTTACACACACATGTGCGCACACACAAGCTCTCACTCACTCAAGTATGCCGCACAAATTGTATTTTAACTCAGTTAAACTTGGTCTTGTGCCTTTGGCATCCAATCTATTGTCTTGCTGTTGTTTTGAATCTGCCCGTGGTGTGTTACACTGTGGGGACTTAAAGTGTCAGGCGTATAAATTATTATTTCATATGTTGGAGGTATTCATGGGCTTGTTTGGGATTCATTTATGGAACTTTTCACCATAACAGATGGGGGGGGGAGTGTAATAAAAAAGATGAAAGATCTACTCATTCCACACAAAGGGGAATATACCAAACTGATGGATGGAATAGGTTTAAAGAGATCCCAACTCATTGTCTCTGTTACTTGACAAAGATCATGACATATTCCAATGCCAAAGCCTTGATTTCCCTTCCACAGCAAACTGTGTAATCTTGACCAACATTCTTGGATGTTCTTTCTATTTCCATTAGCTTGAATGTCTTTTTATATTCAATCTGTCAAACCGGTACTCACTCATTTGAGCACGCTGTAGTTCTTGAATATTGTAAATGAAATGTTTTTACTATTTTTGTTGATATGGTTGCTCTCCTCGCTCTCTCTCTCTCTCCGGTTCCCCAGGTGATGCTGATAATCAGCGGGAACCTGAGCTTCCTCAACTGGCTGACCATCGTTCCGAGCCTGGCCTGTTTCGACGATGCATCCCTGGGGTTCCTGTTTGCCTCGCGGGGAGGAGCCAAGAAGGCCGTGTTGGAGATCCAGGCGGAGGACACGGCAGGCCGCACCCCTAAACCCACCAGAGGTACACTCACTCACTCACGTGTTCACCCATTCACCTAAAGGATGACTTGACAGGCTGACAGGCTCCGACTGTGATTCTAAGTGTCTGACAACATTATGGAAAGGGTCCCGACAGAGAAATAAAACATTTGTCTATACTTAGCTTGATCCTTTCTGTTTGTTATTGTTTCGAACCTCATCAAAGTAAATCTTGAATTGTTGAAGTCAGCTAAATATTAAGCATGACTTTGTCAGAGAGAGACTGCTCCTTGAGCGAGACTTGGTTGGACACAATAACAAACCAGATTGGATCAAGCGAAAGTCAAGAAAAAACGTTCCTGATTCTTTCTCTGGAGGGATCCTTTCCATAATTAGGGAAGTTAAACATGACGGTGGCTCAAATTCTTCCACTAAGTCCCATACGCGCCATCCCTGTCTAAATGGTCTCTGGGGATCCATTATTATGAGGCCCCGGCACCGGTTAGCTCATATGCCACATACCGAAAGAAAGAAAGTCATAAAATCGCCTTAATACCTGGAGTAGTCGCGGTATGTTGTACTCGTTTGGTGACCGCAGAAACGTCTGGTTTTTGAGAGTGAAACGCCCGACGGAGACGACTTAATGGTTTCTGTGTTTTAATGTGCTGTGGACAGAGGGTGGCCAGACACAGACAGGTACACAGCGCTAGGAGTTAGTCGAGGCACATGCACCGTGACTCACGCTGGGCAGGTGCTTCTTTTACTGTTGTGAGTTGACACACACACACACACATGAACTTGAAGAAATGTTCCTCACTGCTAAGAATAACAGGGTTGAGGCCCATCAATATGGGTACTATTATGGTTTCTCAAATGGTTATGCGTTGCGTGTACCGTTAGGGGTACTTTGAAGGGGTATTGCATGGGGTATTTGGAAAATGTCTAAAAAACTAAATCAAAAACAAAATGTTCAACTTCCATTCATCCCAAAGTGTGATGTGAAAAACCTAACAAATATTTTTCGCCCCTAAAATGACTTATGCTGGTGAAAGGAGTACTTGGCTGAAAAATATATTTCAGAGGGGGTACATTATTACAATGTGTGTGTGTGTGTGTGTGTGCGTGTGTGTGCATACTTATCAGGTATGCTTGTGCGTCGCTTGGTGAACATCTCTTTGGGAATTCTGATTGGCTACCTGAGCGTTCCCGTGGTGATGAACCTGCTGAGCTCCAGACAGATGATGAACACCTCCTTCGACCCGCTGCGCATTGTCAACACCTACGGCGCCTTTGGCAGGTCAGGCTCAATGGACACCTTCAATTACACCACAAGACATAAACACACGCCACATGGATGTTATCAGCTTGGTATAGCGGCTTCAAGCATCCGTGTTGTCGTAATTTCAATACAACAGGCCTTTATGATGGACTATTTAGTAATTTAGGCAACACTTTTATCCAAGGCAACTTAGGGTGACACTTTCTGAAGTTACATGTCATTAAGGGGGCAGGTAGAGGTTAGAGGCTTACTGATCTGGGATTCAGAAGTTGGACAACGATACAGCCAAACTGCTGTGGGGAGACTACACAGCGCCTTCGCCAGCAACCAGCAAGTATGAGGGGTGGAGTCACGCAGGGTTTCCTGTTTTGTTACGGAGATATTTGTCCAGACTGGGAGAGAAACTCATTTGGCCAACAGAACCCTTTGAACTCTTCTGGTAGTCTGGCTTCACGTTCACATTTTTGCCGAGTAGTCATTTTTATTTTAAGTAAATGTATTTTCTTTTTTGAAAAATTGAAACCATGACAGCATTATTGACAGACATATAACATCCGATGGTATATCGATGCTCAGCCATATCACGTTTGTTGTGGTTCCACCCTCGGGAACGTGAAACGCCCCCCACACTTGACTAAAGTCTGATTTCAGCATAACGAAGGAGCGCACCGAAGTCATCTTCCAGGGCACCGTGAGTTCGGACCCCCAGGACCCCTCGGCGGTCTGGGAGGAGTACCAGTTTGTGTGCAAGCCAGGGGACCTGTACCGCAGACCCTGCCTCATCTCCCCCTACCACTACCGGCTGGACTGGCTCATGTGGTTCGCTGCCTTCCAGGTCAGATGGGTCGAGGTGGTACCGAGCATGGGGAGATGGGAGTTAGGGGTAATATTTGGGTTTATTGTTTAAGAGGGTATATGCAATACTGTGTGGGTTTTCGTCTAGGAAGTAATGACTTTCTTTGCTGCTTACTGGTTAATGCTACATCTCAAAATGCTCAAATTAATCTTAACTTTCAATCTAAAAAATATATGAATTGCTGAACATACTGTATACATCTGCCACCAGGGGGCACTAGCTCTGTATTTAATGTGATATCCTTCGAATGTTAATTTGGCATGGCCTATTTTTTGGGGGGCTGTTGGCTGGTCAATTTAAGTCCAAGTCAGAATTGCATTCATCCTCTTTATAGCTGTATTTACACAACCCTGACAATCATACATATTTTGTCTCTCTTCCTCTCTTTATCCCTCTTTCCCTCTCTCTCTGTCTCTCGCTTATACGTATATATTTTATACTGATACACTTGTGTCTCTTTCTCTTCCCCCTCCCCTTCTTGCGTCTCCATGTCCCCCCACCCGTGGTTCTTCTTCTACTGTTAATGTTTGTCTTCCAGACCTACGAGCAGAGTGAGTGGGTGATCCACATCGCTGGCCGTCTGATGTCCAATGACACCACAGTGCTGTCTCTGCTGGACCACAACCCCTTCCAGGGGAGGGAGAACCCCAGGTACAGCCAGGCTTACTGTCTAGATCCCTCTAGTGGCGCAAAATAAAACCCCACATTCATTAAGGGGCAGGGTTGTGACGTGGTGAGGTCGTTCGACTCCAAGGCGAAGGGGTACTGGATTCGGTGCCCAAAGTCCACAGCATAACCTGAGCAAGATGTCCTCACACCTACATGCTTCTCAATGACGATTTATCTGGATTCACAATTAGTTGTTTTGGAAATAACAAAATACTAAGAAGTGTTAAAAAAAGAAATGTCTTAGCCTTCTTGACTCCCCCTGCCCACCCCCCCCTCACATCCCTCTCTCTTGCTCTTTCCTGATTTTCCTCTCCCGCCCCCTTTTACCTCACCCCTCTCCCTATATCTCTCGCTTATCTCCCTATGTCTCTCGCTTTCTAACCCCATCTCTCTCCCTCACCCCTCTCCCTATCTCTGTCGCTGTCTTTCTAACCCCATCTCTCTCTCTTGTCCCTGATCTTTCTCTCCCTCCCCCTTTTACCCCACCCCTCTCCCTATCCTTTCTCGCTGTCTTTCTCTTACCCATCCCTTCCATTCCTGATCCTTTCTCTCTATCATCCCTCTTCTCCCTCATACGTCTCCCTATGTCTCCTCCCCATCTCTCTGTCTCTCCATCTCCCCCATCTCTCCTAGGTGGGTCCGAGGGGAGCACTACCGCTATAAGTTCAGCACTCCGGGCTCGGCCAGTGCGGCACAGGGGAAGTGGTGGCTGCGGAAGCGGATCGGAGCCTACTTCCCCGCGGTCAACCTGGAGGGGCTCCGGGGATACTTCCAATCCAGGAATTGGCCCCACCCACACATTCCAACCAGGAGAGAGTGAGGTCACACACAAAAAAAAGCCACCACATTCCTTATAGGACTACAAATCCCAGATACAAGTGAACATTGGGCGTGGCCCTTACTCGGACTTGAGGCACATTGACATTTAGTTTTTATTGCCTGATAATCAGGCGATTCAAAATGGATGCTGGAATTTGTGTGCCAAAATGTCGTGGACTACTGAAAACGGTCAATATTCATCTTAAATGTCTCTCGTGATCTCCCACTCATCCAATTCCCTAAGAGATTCTTGAGATAAGAGAAGAATGTGTTGTCTTTCAAAATAAAACGGTCTTTGTACAAAACAAAACTAAAAATAGTCCAATAAAGTTTTTACACTGTGGCATTCTGTCTGCAAACAGCCCGTTAATCTAAGAGGAAATGTTAAAGCATTGTCATTATTTGTAGTGACAAGTAGTACTAAATGCATTGGCTCTGTGTAAACATCTTCCCCATCTTCAAAATGACTCCCCTGTGGGTTATTGATAGGATATAAATAATAGGAAAGGTATTACCATTTTGTAGGCTTCCTTGAGCTGGATGGTGAACATCGACCCTCTCCTTTAATCATATAAAATAAACTATTGCTTTGGATAAAAGTATTCACTAAATCACCTAACGGTAGTGGCTAAATAATAGAATCTTATAGAAGTCGTTTTCACACTACATCAAATAGTTTAGTTGAGAGGGTACTGAAACTAGAACACCCACGTTTATATGCACTTACAAACCTGCAAATGAAACAAATGAAAGCTGTTTGATTTGTCAGGTATGACTGCTGTGCCCCACATCCAATATCCATCCTCAGCTTGTGAAAACACCCAAGCCCTTTCATCATTAAAACAGACACACACACAGACACACACCCACAAACGAACACACATACACACACACCCACACCCACACCCACAAACGAACACACATACACGTGTCCTTTCTGGAATGATTTCTCCAAGGGATGCTGCTAGAGCACATCACGAAGCCTTGGTTATCCATAATGGGTTTCAATCACACACACGCACGCACACACACACACACACATCAATTCAACATAGTTCAATGCGCATTCCATTTGATGTTAGCTTTGATGTTCGCTTTTCTCAACAATGTCTTGTAGTAATAATATTACTATAATTACTATAATTGTTATATTATAACACAACACAACACCGGGAGTGGTCACACGTTCCTAGCACGGTGTGGCGGGTTGCGCTCGATGAAACCAGTTGAGCTGATAGGTGGGAAGCCTACATTAACCAAATGGAGAATGTCTTCAGCACGAGCACAGACACTATTAGGGTCCGGGGATGAAATGCGACTCGTATGTGGTTTAATGGTAACGATAGCATGATGGGTACCTCGGGTGGTCTGGAGGAGATTTAATTGTGTGTGTGTGTGTGTGGCGGTGGAGGAAGTTTGCCCCATGCGGGGAGCGCTCATTCTCAGTGCAACCGTTTCACAGCAAGAGCAGATTTAATGACTTCAATGTCCACAACCAAACTAGCAGGCTTGTGTGTGTGTGCCTGTGTGTGCGCGTGTGAGCAATAATGCGAGCAACAATAAAATGCATGCGCCATTATTATCGCGCATGCATTTTATTATTGTACGTGTACCAAAACAAAGTCACATTTTTGCCCGAAAGACGATATTGACAATCACTGATCATTTGCAGCCCCATAAACATGACCATCTGCGGGTTACAGTGCTTTTATGTCCTCATTTGTTAGGACAAGGAGGTTCATATATACTTGTGTTTATTACTGTGTCCTTGCAGCTCTTTGGCAGCGTTGAAGGTCTTGGACTTAGTGCTGGTATTGTCGAAATGTACATTGCTCACAACATCCATAATTGTGGTCTGCTTATGCCACTCATTGTCCCTGTTCAATAAAGTGAGTTTATAAATGCTGCGTCCAAATTAGAAACACTCAAATCCATGTCTGCGGAAAACAAACAAAAACCTCCCGTTCCAGGATGACGAACAACGTGCCCTTGGGCAGCACACACAGCATTCTCAACAAAAGGCCAGTTTGAATGAACGGCTTGAATCGCCATCACTGCCCACATCCGAAGGGTGAACAGATCCATTGTAGACACGGTGAGTCAGTAGGAATAGAATAGGCAGCGAATAGTTACCGTACCGGTTACGTAAAACGCAAGCTATTAGTCACTGTCGCTAAACAGCAAGGAGTCCATGTCCTTGTGTGTGTTGGTGGCTCTATAGGTGTATGCCTGTATGCCACATAGCATGGCGCTCCTATTATACGACGCTCAGGTGAGTGTGATTAGCCATTACGAGCGGTTTCAGAATCTCCCCCTAATGACATCACAAGTGGGAGTGTCCGCCCAGATGTATGCTGGATAGAGCAGCCTTCCAGGTGCTACAGTTCACCGCGGGGTAGGCAGGTAGGCTGATCCGTCCAGCATACATCTGGGCGGACACTCCCACTTGTGATGTCACAAACCGGATATTCTGGAACTGCGGTACAATAGGAACCCTTTAAATGATAACGGTCCAAAAAAAAGACATGCTGGATGTATTCCTATAAACATGAGCGCCAGCCAGAAGCCATATTCACTCTTGGCCGTGTATTGAGAGGAGGCCTACTGTCGCTTTAAGCGCGCTGATAAACAGCGGCCGAGTTGCATGGCAGTGCAGGCGTGTGCGTCTCACCGAGCAGCACTCAACGCGGAGAGCATCGCTGGCGGGAAGCTCGGCGGCGCTCTGCTTCGGGAGAGCAATCTATAATCTATAATGTATAATAATTAATTTGTCAATTCAAGGAAAACAAGCGATCGGCAGTCATGACATTGACACACAGGTAAAGTTAATTGGACGTCAAGTGCGTTTCCGCGACAAGGGAGTCTGAGTCTATTTGGACTGAAACAATATTCTTATTTTTTTTCTCCCCCGAGTCCCCCGTTCACTTTTTATTCGTTTATTTACTTTACGTACGAAGACCAACCACGTGGCGAGATTAGATTATGTCGCGGAAAAAGGCGTTGAAGAAGGGCCAGGGGAGCTCCAAGAGTCCCGTTCATAAGGCGTCTCCGTGCAAAGACGGCGGGAAAAGTGGCGGCGTCGGCAAAGGTCTGGCGGCTGCCGCTCCGTCCGGCGGCGGCGTGGTGCACCCCAGCCGGCCCTCGGTCAGCAGCAGCGGGGAGTTCTACGACATCGCCTTTAAGGTAAGAAGAAGAAGAAGAAGAAGAAGAGCAACAGTTCTTTCTTTTTGCACACTCGCTATTGACGTAAATGACGCTGTTCCCGTGTTTTGAGTGTTTTCCGTGTGTCGTGTGAGCTGAGCCACGCGCGTGAGGTCACATCACAGCAGCTGTGTCAACACGCAGCGCGAGAGGCGCGTGGAGGTGAGAGTGTGGCGTGGCCGCGCGGCTACTGTGCAGGGGCGCTCCTAGACTCTAGGGGGGCCCCCAGGCAAAGAAGCCCATTGAGGCCCCTTAACAAAAAAGAGTTTTTGGGGCAACATGTGAATAATATGTAACGGATATTCACATTGAGGGCATTTGGCAGACGCTTTTATCCAAAGCGACTTACAATAAGTACATTGAAAGAGAGACGGCAATATATCCCTGCGGTGCATAAAGATAAGAACAGAACAGTCTTCATTCATCATTGCAAGGTTAATGGAACAAGTGTGATAATTGCTCGGTTGCCAGGAAAATAACTGCAGAAGTACCAACATCTAAGAACATACAATATGCTAAACAATGCCACGTATTATTATTTAGTGCTAAGATGTACAAACACACAAGTGAGTGCTAGGATTCGGAGAGGGAAGGTGATTCCAACTCGGGTCTTTTGGTAGGTGGGAATGGGTTAAGGTTGTGGGTTGGGGGGGGGACGCTATGCGGAGTCCAGGTGAACTCTGAACAGGTGGGTCTTTATACAATGAATGAAACATGTGGCTGGTTTGCCTCTCCTGACCGTGTGCCTCCGGTACTGTGAGCACTTATCTTGCGAAGGGTGATTGGAAAAGTCCTTAAGAGCATCGTTGAATGGGTTTGCATCAGAAAGACAATATGTCTTCATATAATGGGAACATATGAGGCATACAGTTGTGTTGTGCACACAGTCTGTTTCAATCAATGGCATAGCAGTTTAAGAATAGTGAAATGTTGATTGAAAAACCGTGTGTTGCCAAATGGACACAATATGCTCATTATTTTTTTTCTTCCTGTTAATGTAAACAATTTCCTTTAGTATCCTGTGAGACTTCGATTGCAACTGTCATCATTTTTCAGCAGCAACAGTTCTTCAGCTCAACAAACTCTGTTGTACATCAGCTTGCAATGTATTTTACAAAACTATTTCATACACATAACTCCTGTAGCTATCTATCAATCTATATCTATCAGATATACACTGTATATATATATCCTGTCAATATTATCTGTCAATCCTCACAGCGATATCACTCTCTCCCTTTCTCTCTCCCTTTCTCTCCCCCTTTCTCTCACTCACTCCTTTTTTCCTGCTATCTCTTCTCTCTTCTTCTCCCTCTCTCTCTTCCGCCGCCCTCTCTCTCTCCCTGGCTCTCTGTCTCTCTCTTGCTCCGTCCCTCTCTGTCTGTCTCTCTCTCTGGGTCTGTCTCTCCCTAGGTGATGCTGGTGGGGGACTCAGGTGTGGGGAAGACTTGTCTGTTGGTCCGCTTCAAAGATGGAGCTTTCTTAGCCGGCAGCTTCATCTCCACCGTTGGGATCGACTTCCGGGTATATATATACACACACGCACGCACGCAAACACGCACACACACAAAGAAACGTTGCCATATTGATTTAATCCAAAAAATGAAAGATAGCGTATGTCAGCTAGCCAGATTCTCGTGCTGGAAAACATTAGTTCACTGACATGCCAACACACAAAGTATTTTGGTCCAGCCAACACACACAAACAGTAACCCCCCTACCCATCCACCTACTCACCCCACCTCTCACCCCGAGGCTAACAGTTTGAAATGACCGGGAGGCTTCATTACCACAATGTAATTATTAGCACCCATACAACCATCGTGAGGATGGCTAATGTGGTCATTTCTGGTCCGAGTTTCATGGATGAGGGTTTTTTATTATTGTTTTACTGCGCACCACTAACACGTTTATTGCCTCCTCGGCTGTTGTCGTAGCCAGCGGCTGAATCACATTTTTGGTTCTGGTGTCGGTTAAATGGACCACGCCGTTGCGGTTTTATAACGGGTGACCCGTGGTGATGCGGACCCCTCCCCTGTGGAAAGACCCTCTTAATTAGAGTGTGAGTTGGAAACCTTTTTAACTTGACCGACCGCAAGACCGATCCTCTCCCCATAGAACTTTGATATAGTTATAGGTCATAACTATTGTTTTTTTCTTTCTTTTTTTTTTTGTAATTGAATGGACATTCCACATCCAAGCTTACTTTTAAATAGTGTGGCTGGAGTCATGTGTACGTTTTATTTAATCGCAGACCTTCAACACTGCACACAGAGGTTGATAAACAAGAAAACATTAAGTGATTTGGCATATGTTGCACATCTGCAGCAGTGATATTTAAAACAAATATTGACACTGGCTGACCAAAGAAAAGATAGATGATTAAGAAGACCTGTTTCTTGCTGGTGAACTGAAAGGATAAAGCTTTTAAGTCGCTTTGGATAAAAACTTCTGCTAAATGCACAAAATGTTAATAAAGCATGTATGTTGACCCCAGACCATGTTGGTCAGCAACATTCGCAAATATAATTTCTCGTCATAAAGCGTGAAGTTTTTTTTGTAATTCTCTCAAGAGTAGATTTGAAGTAAAGAAATCCAATATTTTGTTGTCTTTTGGATGATTGATGTGAGCAACTGGTTATTCTGTAGAACCCCAATTACTCGTAACAGTCTTTCTTCAGTGCAGCGAACAGAAAACAAAGGAGTTGAGTGGATATTGAGGTTTTCGGTGAAGTATATCGACATTGTTTTTTTCCCTCCAATATCCCATCACTGGAGTTGGCGCACCTGAACCGTGCTCGTGGTAATGGTATCTTTTTTACAAGCGGCACCTTCATGTCCTTCCCACCTTCCCACCTCTTCCAACACTTTTTCTATCTCTCTCTCTCTCTCGCTGAATCATCCCTGTGAGAAAGAATTTAGATGTATTACACATAAATTAAATATTCATATTCAACTTGGTTCGCTCATTCATAACACACCCTTTTTCAGAAATCCTCAGGAAATCACATTGAAGCAGATCAGGTCGGATGTTTTGTTCTGTCTCAGGCAGTGGGGGGGGGGGGGAAGAAAAGTGTGTTCTGTGTTGGCACCTATTTATGTCTCTGACATAATCGTGTGTGAGTGTGAGTGAGAAAGTGAGTAATCAGTCCTTCCTATGGCAGAATCATCGAGACCAACCTCCTGCCGTGATTGGTCCAACACTCTTTACTATGTCTGTATAGTCATTTGTGATTGTCTGAAAGATTGGATAATTATTGGGCTGGCTGGGAAGGTTGTACCATGGGTGGTGGTAGCCTGCAGATATATAAGGGTAGAAAGTAATCACAATGGGTTGTTATTTGCATCTGTTTACCTTTATTGTGTTGGTGTGTGAGAAAGTTTCAAGTATTTTATTGTCACTTCACAGTTTACACAAGTATAAGCAGTAAGTGAAAATCTTATGTGACCGGACCACCTTAGGCCAAAGGTCGCTGATCGACTTTGTAATCGTATCAGCAGATCTGCGGCCGCATGTTTTGGACACTCGGGTGAAGAGAGGAGCAGAGCTGTCAACTGATCACCACCTGATGGTGAGTTGGATCAGATGGCGTGGGAGGCTGCCAGACAGACCTGGTAAACCCAAACGTGTAGTGAGGGTGAACTGGGAACGTCTGGTGGAAGCCTCTGTCCATAAGGTCTTTAACTCCAACCTCCAGAAGAACTTCTCGTGCATCCCGGGGGAGATTGGGGACATGGAACCTGAGTGGGCCATGTTCAGAGCCTCCATTGTAGAGGCTGCAGCTCGGAGCGGTGGTCAAAAGCCTGTCGTGGCAGCAACCCAAGAACCCGTTGGTGGACACCAGCGGTGAAGGAAGCTGTCAGGCTGAAGAAGGAGGCCTTTCGGGCCTGGTTGGCCCAGGGGTCACCTGAAACAGCAGACAGGTACCGGGAGGCCAAAAGGACTGCAGCTTCAGCGGTCGCTGAAGCAAAAACCCGGGAGTGGGAGGAGTTCGGGGAGGCCATGGAGCAGGACTTTCTGTTGGCCTCAAGGAAGTTCTGGCAAACTGTCCGGCGACTCAGGAAGGGAAAGCAGGGCTTGGCTCAGGCTGTGCTCAGTCGGGGAGGAGAACTGCTGACCCAGACTGAGGATATTGTCGGGCGGTGGAAAGAACACTGAGGAACTCCTGAACCCGACCAGTACGTCCTCTGTGGAAGACGCAGAGTCTGAAGACTCGGGGGAAGCCTCACCCATATCCTTGGTAGAGGTCACTAAAAAAAGTAGTCAAAAAGCTGAGATGCTGAAGGCTCTGGACATTGTCGGGCTGTCGTGGCTGACACGCCTAGTCAATGTAGCATGGAGGTCGGAGACAGTACCTGTGGAATGGCAGACCGGGGTGGTGGTCCCCATTTTCAAAAGGGGACCGGAGGGTGTGCTCCAATTATCGGGGTATCACACTGCTCAGCCTCCCCGGGAAGGTTTATTCCAGGGTGCTGGAAAGGAGGCTCCGGCCGATTGTCTAACCTCAGCTTCAGGAGGAACAATGCGGATTCCGTCCTGGCCGTGGAACAGTGGACCAGCTCTTTACCCTCACAGGGTTGTTGGGGGGGGGGGGGGGGCATGGGAGTTTGCCCATCCAGTCTACATGTGCTTTGTGGACTTGGAGAAGGTTTATGACCGTGTCCCCCGGGGAATCCTGTGGGGGGGGGGGGGTACTACGGGAGTATAGGGTACCGGGGCCGTTGGTACGTGCCATTCGGTCCTTGTACGAACAAAGTGCGAGCTGCGTCCGTATTCCCGGCCCAAAGTCAAGCACGTTCTCAGTGGGTGTTGGACTCCGCCAAGGTTGTCCCTTGTCATCGATTCTGTTTGTGATCTTCATGGACAGAATCTCAAGGCACAGCCGAGGTGAGGAGTGTCCGGTTTGGGGACCTCAGAATTGCATCTCTGCTCTTTGCAGATGATGTGGTTCTGTTGGCTACATCAGACCGTGACCTCCAGCATGCACTGGGGCGGTTTGCAGCCGAGTGTGAAGCGGTCGGGATGAGAGTCAGCACCTCCAAGTCTGAGGCCATGGCTCTCTGCCGGAAAACGGTGGAGTGTTCCCTCCGGGTTGGGAATAAGTTGCTGCCTCAAGCGAAGGAGTTCAAGTATCTCGGGGAGTGAGGGCAAAATGGAGCGGGAGATGGACAGACGGACTGGTGCAGCGTCTGCAGTAATGCGGGTGCTGTACCGGTCTGTTGTGGTGAAGAGGGAGCTGAGCCGGAAGGCAAAGCTCTCGATTTACAGGTCCATCTACGTTCCAACCCTTACCTATGGTCACAAGCTTTGGGTAGTGACCGAAAGAATGAGATTGCGGATACAAGCGGCCGAAATGAGTTTCCTCCGCAGGGTGGCTGGGCTCAGCCTTAGAGATAGGGTGAGGAGCTCAGACATCCAGAGGGAGCTCGGAGTAGAGCCGCTGCTCCTCCGCATCGAAAGGAGTCAGCTGAGGCGGTACGGGCATCTGATTAGGATGCCCTCTGGGCCCCTCCCTTTGGAGGTTTTCCGGGCACATCCAACTGGGAGGAGACCACGGGGCAGACCCAGAACCCGCTGTTATATATATATATCTCGTTTGGCCTGGGAACGCCTCGGGACCCCCCAGGAGGAACTAGAGAGTGTGGCTGGGGAGAAGGAAGCCTGGGGGGCCCTGCTTAGCCGGCTGCCACCGCGACCCGGTCCCGGATAAGCGGACGAAAATGGATGGATGGATGGAATGTAGAGTGAGTGTGTGTGTGGCATCTGGATGGACAAACCATGTGAGGATTGCATGCATTTGTGTGTGTGTGTGTGTGTGTGTGTGTGTGTGTGTGTGTGTGTGGTGTGTGTGATTATTCTTTGTGAGTAGTTCAAGTTCAAGTATCTTTATTGTCACTTCACAATTTACACATGAGTATAAGCAGTGAGTGAAAAACTTTGTGCAAAACTCCCGACAACTGACTAATTATAAAAGAATACAAAATAGAATAGAACTACAAAATAGAAATAGCACTATGAATAGAAATTCTGTGTAAATAAGTAAATGAAATATAAAATGAAATGGAATATACAACAAAAATATCCAGGTGAGCAATACACATATAAATCAATGTACTAAAATATACATTGTTATATGCTGACATTCACAGAATGTCACAGAATACCTTCTCAGACAGTCAACACAACACTAGCACCAGCAATTGGCACCAGGACTAGCACTAACACCAGTACTGGCACCAGCACTAGCAGTAACACTAGCACCAGGACCAGCACTAGCAGTAACACCAGCACTAGCACCAACACTTAGCACTACTACCAGCACTAGCTCCAGCAGTAACACTCGCACTTATCACCAGGACTAGCACTAGCAGTAACACCAGCACTAGCACCAACACTTAGCACTACTACCAGCACTAGCTCTAGCAGTAACACTCGCACTTATCACCAGGACTAGCACTAGCAGTAACACTTAGCACTAGCACTTAGACATTGATGCCGAACTTGTTCAGCAGCCTGATGGCCTGACTGTGGAAGCTGTCTCTGAGTCTGCTCGTCACTTGATACTGCGGTATCGCCTGCCTGACGGTAGAAGTGTGTACAGTTTGTGGCTGGGGTGGTTATTGTCTTTGATAATCCGTTTGGGCTTGGCCACGCACCGCCTGGTGTATATATCCAGGAGGGAGGGAAGCTCACCTCCAACGATGTACTGGGCCGTCCGCACCACCCTCTGTAGTGTTCTACGCTCCAGTGCGGTGCAGTTCACGTACCAGACGGTGATGCATCCTGTAAGAACACTCTCGATGGTACAGGAGTAGAATGTTCTGAGGATGCGGGGGCACATGTTGAATTTCCTCAGTCGCCTGAGGAAATACAGGCGTTGTTGGGACTTTTTCACCACGTGTGTGGTGTGCGTGGTCCATGTGAGGTCCTCGGAGATGTGCACGGCGAGGAACTTGAAGCTGCTGACCCTCAGGGTCAGCGGCTCTGAGGTGGTGCTGCCCATCCTCACCACCTGGCGGCGGCCCGACAGGAAGTCCAGTATCCAGCTGCACATGGTCGGGTGCAGGCCTAGACTCCTGAGCTTGGTGTCGAGCTTGGCAGGAACTATCGTGTTGAACGCTGAGCTGAAGTCCACAAACAGCATTCTCACACAACAGTTCTTCCCCTCCAGGTGAGAGAGGGCGGTGTGAAGTGCCATGGCAATGGCGTCGTTGGTGGATCTGTTTTGACGGTACGCAAATTGCCATGGGTCCAGCGTGGCAGGCAACATGGAACAAATGAAGTCCTTGACCAGCCTCTCGAAGCATTTACTGACAATCGAGGTGAGGGCTACGGGTCTCCAGTCATTCAGGCAGGTTACCTTGGGGTGTTTAGGGACAGGCACGATGATGGACATCTTGAAGACCTCGGGAACAACAGCCTGGGACAGGGACAGGTTGAAGATGTCTGCGAAGACTCCTGCCAACTGGTCTGCGCATGCTCTGAGGACGCGCCCCGGGATGTGGTCTGGGCCCGCCGCCTTCCCGATGTCCACCCGCTTGAAGGCGCTGCGCACTTCAGCCTCTGAGATGTTCAGCAGGCTGGCCTCCTCAGGCAGCGCTGACTTCGGCGGGCTGCCGTTCACGTCGAGCGAAGAAGGTGTTTAGCTCGTCTGGGAGGGAGGTAGAGGAGTTCTCTACACCGCTGGTTCTCCCTCTGAAGTCCGTGATTGTCTGCAGCCCCTTCCACACACCCCTCACGTCGTGGCTCTTGAATTTGTCCTCCACCCTGTTCTTATACTCCCGCTTGGCAGAGCCGATGGTCTTGCGGAGGTCGTAGCGGGCTCTCGTATATTCCACCATATTCCCGGAGTCAAAGGCGGCGTTACGCGTGCGGAGTGAACCCGGTGACTGAGGACGCGTACTCGCTGAGGTTATTGTCTGACGCGACCCGGAACAAATTCCAATCCGCGTCACCAAAGCAATCCTGCAGCATAGACTCCGATTGGTCCGACCAGCATTGGACCTCCTTCACAGCGATTGGTTGCTGCTTCAGTCTCTGCCTGTAGGCGGGGAGTAGTTGGATCGAGCGGTGATCTGATTTGCCGAACGGTGGGCGGAGGAGGGACTTGTAGCCGTCCCGGAAGGGGGTGTAGCAGTGGTCGAGGATCCGTTCGCCCCGTGTGTTGCTTGTGATGTGTTGGTAGAACTTCGGGAGAACTTTCTTCAGGTTCGCCTTATTGAAGTCCCCCGCCACAATGAAAGCAGCCTCCGGGTGAGCCGACTCCTGTTCGCTGATAGCCCCATAAAGCTCCTTCAGCGCTATGTCCGTGTTGGCTTGAGGGGGAATGTACACAGCAGTCACGGTTACTGTGTAAACTCCCGCGGTAGCCAGAATGGTCGGCACATAAGCATCAGGTACTCCAGGTCCGGGGAACAGAAAGACTTGAGGGTCTGCACATGACTCTGGTTGCACCAAGATCACCAAGAAAAACTCCGGTAGGCGGCGAGCGACTGTCGTTCTAATCTCCAGAAATGTACAACTGTCGTAAGTGAACTTGCTGCTAACTTCTTGTGCAAAGATAGTCACAATTAAAAGAATAAATAACAAAAAACCTCGTCGGCGTACGAGAGCTCGCAACACGGCAGCCATCACGTACGGCGCCATTCTCTAAGCGAGCCTGTGAAAGAAATGGCATGAATGAAAGATTGTGTGTGTGTGTCCTTGTGCATCTGTACAGGCAGTTACATGTAGACAATAAACAGAGATTCACCGCTAGATTTCTGTCCAGGGATCGATGCAGTAACGTCCCAGGACACACCACGGAAAACCATGGGATGACCATTTATTGCCTCTGGTCGGCCAATCAGAATACAGATAGGCCAATTGATTGGTCCTGGTTGGCCAATAAGGATACAGATAGGCCCATTTCAAAAGAGCTCACGTGCACATACACGCTCCTTTCACATGTCCATGAACACGTGACACACACGTTTGTGTGTGTGTGTGTGTGTGTGTGTGTATTAAGAAGCTAAATGGAGGGGAGTAGATTGTTTTATCTGCATTAAACATGTCATCCAATACAGGACATGTATGTGTGGTGTGTGTGCTTCTGTGCATCGTGTCTGTGTCCGTCTATATATGGACGCTTGTGTGTCCGAAACACCAGAAAACCAACACAGTCGGCTGTGTTTTATTACACACATTTATTCAGGCAAGAGACAGTTTAATGTCCTGCAGGAAACTACCACACCCACACACACATGTTGGATTATATGTCAGAGACATAAATATGTGCCAACACAGAACACACAAAGTATTCAGGCCCATATACACTCAAAACAAACACATGTACACACTAGTTCACACCTGCTGCCAAGTAACCTGCCTGGTAACCAAGGTAACCTGCCTGAATGACTGGAGACCCGTAGCCCTCACCTCGATTGTCAGTAAATGCTTCGAGAGGCTGGTCAAGGACTTCATTTGTTCCATGTTGCCTGCCACGCTGGACCCATGGCAATTTGCGTACCGTCAAAACAGACCCACCGACAACGCCATTGCCATGGCACTTCACACTGCCCTCTCTCACCTGGAGGGGAAGAACTGTTGTGTGCGAATGCTGTTTGTGGACTTCAGCTCAGCGTTCAACACCATAGTTCCTGCCAAGCTCGACACAAAGCTCAGGGTATATTTTATACTTTTTTTTTTTACTTTTTTAAATATAGTTTTTTGCTTTGAATTTCTATTCTATTTCTATTTTGTATTCTTTTATAACTGCTGTCGGGTGTTTTTCACATAAGATTTTAAACCTTCTTGTGCTGCAGTCCTTTGAATGGCAGAATGTGTTGATGGTGAGCAGCCTTCACATTGCCGTGATGCGTAGGTTTAGTCATAGTGTATGGTGGAAAGTGCATTCACTTGAGTCACATGCATTTTAAAACGCAGACAAAATCACCCCCACAGCTTAAATCATTCTGCCTTCATGGGCTCAACTGCAAATCTATTGGCTGACGATTTAACGTCATGCGGTGCCCGTCGGGTCAAAGTTGAAGATAATTGCGCCTTTCGAAGCGAGTCCCCTTGGCCCCTCCCCTCCCTGAAAATTGCTGCACCGAGGAAAAACAATGGAGAGGGCTCGTGCGCGGTCTAACGTGTCTCGAGTGAGCGCACCTTAATGGAAAAGAGATTGCTGCCATTGCGAGGATTTTCTTCTGTGACACATTCTCACCAACACCATTTTGTCATGGAGGTAGCCACATGTTGCTAGGTTCCTGATTCCATTCAGAGATTTGGTCCAATGCTACTTATGCCGTTCTCTCTCTCCCTTTCCTGTCATCACTGTCCATAAAGGCAAACAAATCCTATTATAAGTAAAGGATGCTGTAGCATTGCACATGGTAATTGCTTATTTTGTGTTATATGTTACTGTCTGTGTGTGTGTGTGTGTTAATAGTGTAGTACCTACCTATAGCTGCAATCTTTGCAGCACTACAATTCATTCTCATTTGTGTTAAAATATCTCCAACAGCAATGGCATAATTGAGATTCATTTATTCCATCGCTGGCCCAAAAAAAAATGGAAAAAAAAAATCGGGGAACAAATATAACAAAAACGGCCACCAAACAATCTCAAGAGGTACACATAAGATCACACAGACCCGGGTGCACCCAGAAGACGGCGTCCTGTTCTAGCTCAGCATCAGAGGAACACAGGGGCCTTGGCTGCTGTGCAGGCGGGAGCTGAGAAGTCAGGTTAATGGGAGCTTTGCCACCATGAAAGAACAAACTCGCTCATCGCTAATGACTGAGCTTTCCACCGGGCGATCGCAGCGAGAAGATGATGTTGCATCGTCATGGAGTCACACACACACACACGCACACACATACACACATATACATACACACACACATTGTTGTGCCTTGCTTAGGTGTGTGTTTTGTAACATGTTGCATATAGTCTAACAATCGTGTTTTTTTTTTTTTTTTCTTCACTTTTTTCTTTAATCTTTTAGTTTGTATGTGTGTTTCAGGGTAACTAATAAACCATCTATCAACTCACTATTAGTACAGTGGGCGTGACAGGGCTTGACTGGCACAAGCCCTGTCCATCAGAGTGACATCGTCGAGTGATGTGTTGTCATGCAAGAGGTCACTGAATTTATTGTCATTTTGTCCATTGGCAATGTGTTTTATCTTTTATCATATATTTATCGTGAGTTACGGTACTTTCACAAGGATGCCAACAGGTAGTATTCAGACAATGGGTATCGAACCCAGAACGTTTCGACTGGGAGTCATCAAGACAACAGCCAGTAAATTCTGCCCCCCAATCTAATGCCTACTTAATGTTGAGCACATGCAGGCCTTTTAGCCAGATTTGTATTTTTATCCACACATTTGGTCATCAGAGCAGCTTGGTGTCTTTGGAGACGTGGATCCATACACATACACACACACATGCACACATGCGCACAAACACACACACACTTGCTTACTCCCCGGCACACACTGGTATATTTATTCGCACTTGGTCATGTGATGTGATTCAATCGCCCTACAGGCCCGGGAGACTGTTGTTATGGACTGGTAACCATGACAACAGGTCAAGGACGGTGATTGCATGTCGAAGATTCGCAACCGCTTGCTGCCTGTGTGGAAGGGAAGGCTGGCTTTTTGACTGTTTGACAGGCTTGGCTATAGTGAACTGCGCACTTAGCGATTGTTTGATACCGTAGGTAATATTCAGGAGAGGACAAGTACAGTACATGTGCCATTTTATAATGTGCTTTCCTTTACGTTCAATCAATCAATCAATCAATCACGTCGTGCCATTCCACATTCACACCCAATATACGCATCAACATGTTTATGATAAATGTCATTTAAATGTGTAAGGCTAGCAAAAACACAGCCTGTATTGTAAAGACTGATGCATATGAATAGAATATAATTATTTATCCTGAAGGAAATTCTTGTGCCAGGTTACATAGCGATACAGTACAAACAGAATGATACAAAAATTAAAAATACGGATTTACAGTTAAAATATACAGTACAAGTATGAAGGCATGGTAAGATACGATATTCGACGGCGAAAACAATTTGGCATGACATTAAGAATATTGCACATGATGATGAGAGGTAGTGTTTATAGATAGTATTTATAAATAGCGAGAAGTCGAAGAATGTGACTCTCACAACGCTGCCTGCCTCCTCCAGGTGAGAATAAGCCCTGTGCAGCAGGTAGATGATGGCATCTTCCACTCCAATACGGGGCAGGTAGGCGAACTGCAGAGGGTCCAGTGATGGTTCGACTAGTGCATGGATGTGCTTCAGGACTTGCCTCTCCAGCGACTTCATCACATGTGAGGTCAAGGCCACAGGTCTGTAGTCACTGTGGCTGCTTGCGTGTCTCTTCTTGGGGACAGGTTACAGGAACCAGGCATGATGTTTTCCACAGGACAGGGATGATCGTCGTGCTCAGGCTCAGGTTGAAGATGTGCTGGAAGACGCCGCTCAGCTGAGTTGCACACACCTTGAGCACTCTGGGGCTGAGGCCGTCAGGCCCCGCAGCCTTGCCTAGGCGTAGTCTGCCGAGTTCACATCTCACATCCTCTGCTGTGAAGGTGCCCTGGAGAGAGAAGAGAGAGGAGAGGAGGGGGGGGGGGAGCAAGGGGGAGAGAAGGGGGGAGGGGGGAGAGATAGGGGGAGGGAGAGGGAGAGGGTCACAGGAGGAGCTCGGGGGAGGGTGGAGAGGAACCATATGGTTTCCCTCCCTCCCCTGGGTGGTCTTTGCTCCATGGCCAGTGATGGTTCTCATGCCACTCCACACCTCCCTGAGGTTCTTCTGTTGGAGCTTCCCCTCAAGCTCTCTTCTGTAGCTCTCCTTGCCCTCTGCAATCTTTTCCCTCAGTTCTCTCTGCACCTTCTTCATCTCCTCCTTGTCTCCACTCCTGAAGGCCGCCTTCTTCCTGTTCAGTGACGCCTTGATGTCTTTAGTCACCCAGGGTTTGTTGTTGGGGAAGCAGTGCACAGTCTTAGTCGGGATCACACAGTCCGTGCAGAAATGTACATAGTCCGTTATGCAGCCTGTGAGTCCGTCTATGTCCTGCCCATGTCCATCACAGAGAACATCCCAGTCTGCCAGCTCAAAACAGCCCTGAAGAGTCTCCTCTGCATCCTGAGACCACCCCCGTACGGTTCTGGTGACCACTGGTTGCCTCTGGACCACAGGTTTATAGAGGGGCCTCAGGTAGACCAGGTTGTGATCTGATCTGCCCAGAGGGGGGGAGAGCTGTGGAGCTGTATGCCTCCTTAACATTGGCATACAGCAGGTCCAGTGTTTTATTTTCCCTGGTTTTGCAGTCCACAAACTGAATGTGTGCAGGGTTGATGTCAGAGTGACATGGTTCAAATCACCCGATATCGATATGAACGTGCTTGGGTGCAGTGTCTGTAGACGCGCGGATGGAGTCATGGAGTTGATGACATCAGAAGCCCGTGACGCGTTAGCCGCAGGAGGAATGTAAACAAAACTAACAATGGCCTGGGTGAACTCTCTGGGTAGGTAGTATGGACGGAGACTCACTGCCAGCAGTTCGATGTCCGGGCTGCACACACGTTCCTTCACTGTAATGTGTCCAGGGTTGCGTCATCTGTTGTTCACGTAAACAGCGGCTCCCCCTCCTTTCTTCTTGCCGCTTTCTTGGCAACTCCTGTCCGCCCGCACCAGCTGAAAGCCGGCTAAGTCCACTACAGAGTCCGTAACATTGTCATGCAGCCATGTCTCCGTGAAGCACATAACTGAGCCCTCCCGAAACACACTCTTGCTCCTTGTGAGTGATGTTAACTCGTCCATCTTGTTCACCAGAGATCGTACGGTCCCCATGACGATGGATGGGAGATACGGTCGATATCTCCTCTTCTCCTCATATGTTTTACATCATACTAGATGCTGACACTGTTGTGTTACACGTCACGCCTATGAATCTAGAACTGCGACATGCCTTGTAAAAACACACACCGTTCACATTGCTTTGGTTCTGTGTCAGAAGGCAAAGCCAGCACAATGACATATCATCGTTAGGGCAATAAAGCCTCGCCTTCTATGTATGTTGCATGGATATTGCATGGAGGTAGTGCTTTTCCAAGGGCGGATGTTGTCTTCCGAACTATTGCATCCGTGTAAGAAAATGTAGGGCTATGGTGAAACTTGTTGCACACTGTGTGTATGCAGTGATTAGAATCTCAAATTAGTCCGGTGTCACCAGGGATAATCGGGAGGAAAATGCACTTGGGGGGAGAGAGAGACTACCTGTGGTTTGCCTCGTTAAAATGCAACAGATGTCACACCAACCGTTGCATTGTTTGCTTTGATTGCGTGCGGTTTTGTGGGAGAAATATGCTGTATGAGCGTGCATAGAAATGACGCGTGTCTCTCTTAATCATAAGCAATCGTGGTTTGCTTATGATCACAGACAACCACCAACATCAACTTACACTGGTCTCCTCTGTGGGGGTCCTTGCTGTGTGATCACTCACAATAGCTGTATTTGTGTAAACCCCTTTCTTCTGTAATGAAGTCACCGGGAGTAGCATTTTCACAGCTTGCTATGATCTGTTATTCTGTTGGATCCAGGTGTCGCTCTGGATGGGAATGTGGCACAGGAGGCATTGTGGGTGTATACCTTGTTATGTGTCTAGGATTGGATTGTAGCAAGTATTTTGTATGTATGAAACCTCCGATATCAGCCACTGATTGCTACATCTGGCAATATTTTTTGTACGATTAAAAAACAACATATTTGTCCCATGTCCCAATATAAGTGTCAATATGCAAAAATGACTACTGTTGATGATGAAGATCAATTAATATTGGTATCGACCTATCGTAGCTTATGATAAGTATCCATGTCACCCATTCATATGCTCATACCTGTGGTAGAGTCCATCAACGTGCTTTCAGGCAGGAAAAGCAATTACTCGTAGTGACCTTGTCGTGTTTCTTTGCGCTCTGACCTTCCTAGTATAGTAGGGGTCTTTATCAATGTATTTACTGGAAACACGGACACGCCTCCTGAAAGTGCACCTTCAAAATGGTGGACTATTCCTACTCCATGCGTTTGCTCATTTCTGCATTTTGTTTGGTGTTGGTTGTCAGTTCTGTGCTGTTGCTACCGCGTCCTTCCTCCACCCATCAGCGTTAAGATGAGGTACGTTTGAACAGGTTTATACGCGGGTTGCCACGCTTGGCAGTGAAGAGAGAGGGAGAGACGAGAGAGGGGGACAGACAGCAGTGGTGATGAGAAAAGAGTCAGAGTGACAGGCTGAGTAAGGCTACACACACGCACAGAAACGCACACACACACACACACACACACACACACACTTGTCTAGACACGAGAGATCGAGACTTAATGAGGTGGACAGAACAGGAAGTCGCAATTAAAAAAGGCCAAGTTGTGTGTGTGCGCAGTTATATCTATTTTTATAAGGTGTGTGTGTGTGTACACACGTGTGTACACGTGTGTACATGCGCTCTCCCGGTCTAGCTCTTTCTGTGTTGCAGATCAAACATGGTTTGTATAATCCTTTTCATCCACAGTTTGACAGGAATTCAAATGGATACTAATTAAGATTCCCAGGAGGCCTGTCTCCTTGGACGTTCTCAAGTAGTTCACTGTGACATGGGGGGTCGTCAGATGACAGGTTGGCGTGTGGTTTCCTTTGGGTTTGTGCTGTATAGCTTTGGCCCATTCAGCTTGGTTCTATGTTTGGTTTTATGTTGTGCTTTGTTTTTACGCCATACATCATCATCCCAACACAGCACACGTTCCACTCATCCATGCGCTCTTCCGCTCATCGCCGACTACACATACTTGATGTTGGGCTACTTTATCCTTTCACCATTGTGTGCGTTCCTATCTTTGTTATACCAGCCATAATATTGCCCTCGGCCTTCCTATTCCCACAGAGCTCACTGCTGCATCTGCTTTAATCAGGGAATCTGCTAGAATCTCACTTGGGGAATCTACCTTTTGGGATGTTTTAGTGTGTGCCCCAATGAATTATGGGTGAACTAAGGGAGGGGGGGATAAGTCGATTAGAGGCAGCAACGAAAGATTAATTAAGGGTTCTTTTTTTTGGTAAATCATTTAGTTTATGATGTGTTGTATAGTGTGGCGCACAAATTGAGCTCCTTATGTGCTTTGGCTGACAAGCAGAAAAGCGAGTGATGGAAAGTATTTAGTTTGAAGCTGGAACAGCGAAATTACTGCACATTTGAAGTCCTAGGCAGCGAACGATTGGTATTTTGTGTGATGACAAATGACTAATGATTCATGGACTAATCTTTTGAGCGCACGCAGTAAATCGTCCCTGCTTCTTCTACATGGCTTTGAAGTCCACTTTTAACCGAAGCCACTGGGGATCATACTCAGGTCTGCTGCAACGTTCACACACCGCATTGCAAAAGTCGATCAGGATTTGCCTCGTGCTTTCCGTCAAGTCTCCAAATGTTTCCATCCATCTCCTAGTTGTTCTCAATTGTTGAATTGCTGAATGCTCCGCACGGCTGAATCGACCGCCGAAACCTGTCTGTGAACGAGGATACATCAGTATGTCTGTCATTATCTAATAAGCCCAGAAAGCCATGGAGCTTTATGAAGCAGCGCACATGTTTACATATTCTTATATTAGATCATCATGCTGCTTTATGGAAAAGGGAGGCAAGTGTAAGGGAAAGTAATTATACTTGCATTAGTACAGTGCAAAATGCAATGCTGCAATAAGTTGGAAAGCATGTGGAATTTTCAGTCTCCCTGTGCATAAACATTGGCTGTAATTTAAATACTAGTGTATTTTGTCACATATGTATTGGCCACAGATGACAAACGTGATTTGCTACAAAAGTCTGATGATTGGGATTGGTCAGTTCATCAACAATCAACAGTGGTCATCAAGAATCAACAGTCGACGGCGTCGCCTTGAGCGATGCTGAAGCGACTCAGCTGTCATCATTCCCAGTTCCACCTCGTCCACATTATTCCAGATTACGTTTATCACACTACTGCTGGTGCTCCAAGCTCATGGGATCAAGAAAGAATGAATCCAGCCTGAGATCCACAGCCAGAGATTCATCGCCGCCTCTCCCAGGCATCATCAATCAACCCGCGATAACAACGTCCACGATCAGTAGTAGTAGTGAGCCGAACAACCAGCATTTTACCACTGCATTTACATCCATATTCTTAACCAATGTGAAGCTTTTGCTACGTGAATCCACTCCAGCGACCCCCGGCAACACCCACATCCACCCACCACCACCATCCCACAGTCGGCACACACACGCCTACACACCTACACTTTTGAAGAGCACAGATATGGTCTGCCTGGACTCTCTCTTTGTTCACACTCCACCCTCCTCACCGAACACACAAGAGTGCACTTGTTGCCAAATGCCGCTCACTAAAAACAGCTCTTGGAGATTCAGTTCTGAATTTATAATAATTTATCATCCTTTTTTCTTTTTTTGGTGGGGGGGGTTTCTGTTGCATGCTGTAAAATTGCAGGAAATATAAGAAAATGTATTTGACGCATATCAAATGTTCAATTAAAGAGTCAAAAGTTATTTTACACTGGTTGTTAGACAGCAATATATTACACTCAGGGCATTTGGACAGAAGTTTTGAGTAGGCTTTGTTTTATGTTTGGGTGCTTTTTGGATTTTAGGCGTTTTATGATTAGGTTTATATATTTGCGGTATGGTGTGTACAAACCTCATATTTTGACTTCATCTGTAACATTAGATATCTTGGCTTCGCAGTATTTTGTTTTCCATTTTATTGCAAGGCATGCAAGTCCCTGGCAGGGAGCATCCATTAAGCACCCGAATATCTTCAGTCTGTCGTCTTTGTCCCTTCCTCCCTGGATCGCAGATATAGAGCTGAGTTGTTGTCCATCTCGCTAGGCATAGGCCTAAACTATGCGAGATGGACTTTACACCACTCTCACATTTACTGATCACGGTTCCCACCGTACAGTTGCAAGAGTGCCAGCGGCGAGGCTTAGTGAAGGACCGTGTGGCCTCAAATGCAGGCGGTATCGTGCGCTGTTGAAACGCTGTCATCATCTTTTTGTTTTGAGCAGAGGAACCATTTACTGTACTTACTTAGGCATCGGGCCGGGGTGGGGGGGGGGGTTAGGAGCGTGTGGTGTGTGGTGTGTGGTGTGTGTGTGTGTGTGTGTGTGTGTGTGTGTGGTGTGTGTGTGTGTGTGTGTGTGTGTGTGTGTGTGTGTGTGTGTGTGTGTGTGTGTGTGTGTGTGTGTGCACCCCCATGCATGCTAAATATATTAAATGTATGCTTCTCCTGTTTTTAATGTGAGATACAATGTGTTTGTACCTCTACATAATAGAGATATGTGATTATATACCATTCAATATGAATGGTTGCTTGAATGCAACTACAACACTCTGAATGAGACGTAATGGGACATATACTGAACCGCAGAATATCCTCAGATAGAATCTATAGGATGTGTGTGTGTGGTGTGTGTGTGTGTGCTGATGTACTGTATATATGGTCCAAATTAAAATCAACACACGGCCGCTCCCATGTGGTCATGACAGAGGGAGAAATAGAGATGGATAGATGGATAGTGTTGTCAGAACCCTAAAAATATACATATATACAGTGGGATGTTATACACTTAGTCAGATAAATTAAACACAGCGCACAGCGAAAGCGGCCATTTTTTAAGTGTCCTTCTGAAACGTCTGATATACAAACAGCCACTCATATATATATATATATTATATATAATCACGCAGACTGGCTCTGGCAGAGGACAGTGGAGACCTTGACGGTCCACTGGGGCAGTCCCTGGCTACCCTTGTTGGAACAATTTGCTTTATTTTGCACGTTTATTTAGAGTGGGCAATCATGGCCTTGTTTATGGACTAAAAGAAGACGTTTTAAGTTGCCTTCTGTTCCCCTCCCTTTTCCCTACATCGTTTGTAATTCAATTCCTAAGTTTGTTACGCCACAACCCTGGTTTCTGTCTGTTAATTTCAATTGGTCCACCCACTACACTGTCTGGCAAGGCCGGGCTGCCACAATACATGTGAAATGGGCTTAGCTGTTCGCGTACATTTAAACTAGTGTTTGACGTAAGGTATTTATAAAGGTTAAGACCAGATTGTGATTTAAGTGGGCATGCCAGGCCTTGCCACGCTCAGTCGCTCTCCAGGATTGAACTCCTCAAGAGGGGAAAAGATGGAGAGATAGAGAGCGAGGTGAGCTTGGGCTGGAATGGAAAGGGTGAGAGAGGGAGAGCGAGAGAGAGAATCAGTCATCTGCAGAACGGCGACATCCCGTTCCCTCAGTCGCCTGCCTGGAAGCTCTCACTTATATAAGTCAGCCGGACAGACACAGAGAGAGAGACAGAGACAGTCTGACATAGAAATACAGAGAGACAGTCCTGACAGACAGGCAGGCAGGCACTTTGAAGTTATGTGGTCACAGACACGAAGAAGTGAACGCCATTGGGGGGAGGGGGCGGGGCAAAGAATATAAAGAGGAGATCAAGAGGAAGACTTGATGAAGGCAGAGGGATATATATTGAGAGAGAGATGGAGCAAAGACAAGCAAGAGGGAGAGCAGAGTGGACCCCCTCATGAGTTACGAGTGCCAAAGACCGGAGCAACAAGGCCAACAAGATTTTAAACTATGATGGACAGCTGGGGCAATGCGGAAATCTCCCGGGCTTGAGAGTGCAGAACGGCGACGGAGCTTGGGAGAAACCACAGGAGGATGGAGGAGGAGGAGGGGAGGAGGGATGCGTTTGAAGAAGAAAAAAAGGACAACTGAGGGCATGGGGGTCGATGGAGACCGTACAGTGTGCAATGGGTTGAGAGGGAGAGAGAGAGACTGAGAGAGAGGGATTTGTACAGGGAAACAAAGGCAGGATTAGCTCGTCTTATTACCAGATGCATGGTCTGTGGATGCTCCGTGCCTGAGCTGCTGGGGTCGACATAATGGGCTGAGAGACAGAGAGAGAGAGCGAGAGAGAGGCGATTTGTGTACAAAGAAAAGTGTCCAAATGTTTTAAACTCTTGAAACAAGAGCAGTTGGCCTGGATGACCGTCTGCAGGTCCATATTCCATCCCAAGGGCCACATGCCTGTCCATCCATTGTGTGAGACGCTCGCTTGCAGGAGTTGTTGGTCGCTGGCATATTGAAGCAGCGCTGTGATCGTCATACAGGGGAATCTTATTCATCAGCCTTGTTGCCGTGACAACCAAATTGTTAGGTTGAGAAAGAAGATTAATATGTCCAAAAAATTATGAAATGTTTTTTTTTTTCCCCTTCTTACGACTCTCTTGTAGCCACACATTTGAACATTTGAAGCGAAGCACCGACCATTGACACAGCGTGATGACCTTACATGCCCAGTGTGTGTAGTAATAGTAAGTCATAATAACACTATTGTTGCCTTTTGCTGTTGACTTTGCTTCTTTATCAGGAAACGTCCATTTCCTCCCGATTGTTAAAGCTAACATGGCTGTGCGTGCGTCCGTGTCCGTGTGTGTCGGGGTGGCCCCGGTCATTCGTGACGGCATATATTTCTGTGTGTGCCTTGCATCCAAGCGTGTTTCTGTGCATGTGTGCATGTGTGTGTGTGTGTGTGTGTGTGTGTGTGGTGCGCGCGTGGTGGGGCAGCGTCAGACAAGGTGACCAACCGGGTCGGCACACAGGAGGGCGGGAGAACTTGTCCAAATTATGTGGCAAAATCCCTGCGCTCCGCCTTGGAAGGCAACTCTTTCCATCAGATTTCCCAGCATTGTTTTCCCAATGTCCATGGCGGACAATCATAATTACTTTCGTGACATTTTGACTGGCTCTTTTTTTATCATAACAAGAAGAAAATGTCTGCTCTGATCACTGCCAGAGGAGCCTGTTCCCCTCACAGTCCTTCTCAGCCTTATTTTTAATACCTGCTGGCAAGATGTGACCCAGAATAGCCCCCCAAAATTAATGGGGGGAACTAGGGCAGGGAATATCTTGATATTATATGGTTATGGTGTCTAGATATTATAGCCTTAGATTTTGGGTGTCGTAATATCGTGGTATGGCATAAGTGTTGTCTTAACGGCTGCATGACAGAAAAGTGATGTACTCACTGTTCTAGCTGTTTTATTATTTGAGAGCGTTTTCATTTGTCAAGTATCTAATTCACACAGGAGTATACAAAAGCAGGCTTTACCATGAGTTCTTTTATATCAACTATTTACTCATTGAACTACCAGAAAACATGCTATATTGTGATATACAGTATATACAGTAGATCAGAATTGAGATATTAACCCTACATGTAACTGAAATGGATATGCTTCTGTCGAAAGTCTCTCTCTCTCTTTCTCCTTTCTCTCTCCTCCCCCCACATAATGCTCATTTGGAGCATCCGGTACCAGGCGTTCCCTGGTGAGATGGGAATGCCTGGGGTGAGGTTACCTGCTGCAGGTAGGTAGACTGTGGACATTGGGAACCCACAACCTTCGATGATGATCACATTCAAATTAGGATTGATAATGATTAAATTAAAATATTTAATCGGTATCTCTGGTTAAATTCTGAGAACTTGTAGTTCTTCATCTAAATAAAAACAAAAACCCGTTTTGGTTTGAGTTTGACAGGAAAGTGCTGAACAAAGCAGATGGGTAATGAGCCGGTGAGGAGTGGACCCACAGAGCCCTGGTGCTTATGCAACCAGAGGAGGAGGAGGAGGGAGGGAGAGGGAGGAGGAGCAGGAGGAAGCGGGAGGGAGGAAGAGTGGGGAAGAAGAGGAGGAGGCCAGAGAACGTGAGGATCTGTGTTTTAATGCTGAGGATGGGAGTGAATATGGCTGTGGGTCAGGCTGACCCATGACTGGGTTATGATGATTATGATGAGAGAGAGAGAGAGAGAGAGAGAGAGAGAGAGTCAAGGGACAAGAGTGAGATAGAGGGATGGAGAGGGTGATGGGACAAACAAGAGTGAGTGATAGAGGAGTGGAAAAAGTGAGAGAGAGAGGTGGACAAAGTGAGAGAGCTAGAGGGATGGAAGAGAGAGAGAGGTGGAGAAGAGTGTTGGAACAAATGAGAGAGGGACATACAGCGAGAGAGAGAGAGGGGGAGACGTGTGTTTGTTTACTTTTGGAAAAAAGTTGAACATATTTCTTTGTGGCCAGGAAAACCAGCACTCAGCAGAGGTGAAGTAAAGGTAGAGTAAACACTTACGTTTTTGTTTTTGCCAGCCCCAGATTTCAACCCCCAGTAATGGCTGACAGACACATTTCTTCCCAAAAACCTGCTCAGTTTATTGTTGATGCTTTGCTTGCTTTAGCCTTCATCATCCCTTCTGCGAGCCGACGCAACAAAAGGCGCTGGAGTTCGTTAGCTGATGTAATTATGTCTCTCCAGGCAAGCAGTAATTAGTCAGCCTTATTTTAATATGTATAGCGAATGCCTCTCTTAATAATCAACTCTGTGTCTGTGTGTTTGTGTGTGTGCATGTGTGTGTGTGCGCATGTGTGTGCAAGTGCTTCTGCGTGCGTGTGTGTTACTGGGAGAAATAGCCTGGGAAGAGAATTGAGCTGTCAGTTAATGTACACAAAATACAGTATGTCTATTATCGGCTAAAAGTTGTTTATCTACTCAAATGCAAATATGGCTTGGAGGTGATTTTCTACTCCTAATTCCTACTATAAGTCACTTATGTGCTTCCAGAGTTTTCCAGCCACGTAACTTCTTGGTACAAGTTCACAGCGGCCATTTCCCTGTTTCACTGTAGTGTCAATACAATCTCTATGTTCTGGGATAAGATCTTATAGGATACACTTTCTCAATACCAGATGGGAAATAAAGGCGTCGCAAGCATGAAGTACTGTAATAAGAATACAAAAAAATAAATATAAATACAACAAGTCAAAGTAACTGTTTGTTACTGTGTAAAACCTGAGCCGGGATTCAATATTCTTTTATATGAATCTCGAGCAGAGCCGTTTACAACGTGTCTCTGTCTTGGAAGATGGAGACAGAAGGGAATCCAGGGGGTGGACATCTAGCGGTCAGAGACGAAAGGTCCTGAGTTCAATCCCCACCGGTGTCCACGGCCTAATCTGTGTGCGTCCTTGAACAAGAGCTCTAAGCCAATAAAGATGATGAATATCTGATATAATCCCAATAAGACAAACACAACAAATACAATACTTGTCAAGTTCTGCACAGTTCAATACTTTTCAAGTTCAGTCTGACGAGGCAAAAATGAATCATTCTCTACACAGCAAAACACACATCATCATCATCACAGCATGAATGCATATTAAGTTCCATCCTCCCGTGACCCGAGGAAGAAGTGATCTTTGTATTTTTTGGCTTTTTTTGTCATCTGTAACCTGTAGTTTTCCATAGTCTCTCTCGCAATCATTCTCTTGTTCTCTCTCGCGCGGTCGCTCGCTCTCGCTCTCTCTCAATTCAATTTAAAGAGCTTTATTGGCATGGGAAACGTACATTTACATTGCCAAAGCGAGTGGTAAATAAAAAGTATATTTATAAAGAACTAAATATATACAGTAAAAGTAAAAAAAATATAAAAAATACAAAAATAAGATGCAATAAAAAAGATTTTAAAAAAAAATTAGAATAAATATAAATGTTTTTACAAAAAAATGAAGAAAAAAAAAATATATATATAATAAATGTAAAAATACAAATTAAAATAATGATGATAATAATAAAGTGGCATTGACCGGTGATTGACAATCTTTATGGAGGTTGTATTCCGTTGGATGTCCTTTTCCTATCGCCTCTCTCTCGCCATTTGTCCTGTCGCCATTTTTAGCTTTTCCTATCGATGGAGAAGAAGAGGGAGGAAGAGGGGAATAAAGAGAGAGTGAATGGGGGAGTCAGAGAGCGTGAGATTAGCCATTCAGGAGTAATTCATGGGGGTGTGATGGCACACTACTAGGTAAAGCCATTTTCAGTCAATAGTAGTACATGTATCCAAGTTCAGATCATCATATTACGTGTTTTCAAGGCATCTTAGAACAATAAAATACTAAATAAAAGGCAGGTACAGCATATCACACAATAATATTTGTCACTGATATTAGATCATGTATATATACAGTATATATATATATATGCCGTTTACCACACTTTTTTTTTTAATCCAAAATATAATTCAGCCTTGTCATGGGCTACCAGTTAAGATAGACAGGACCCCTTAGATCAGTGATTATCTATGTAACTCAGGTGGCTCCCAGAGCTTATGCCAAGGCTTAATCTTTAGTTTGAAGCCCATGAATTAACTAATGTTTCAATGATAATTCATACTATTTCATTGAGTTTAGCCATAATTGCAGCTTTTTGTTCGCTCAAAGTTTTTAACAGTACATGATGGCATCGTTGATTACTGCAATGTTTGGTAAATATACATTTTTAATTTTTGAATTTTGACTTAATGACTGACATGCGGGTCGTGACCGATATGACTCTTTGTGAAGGGCAATGGAATTAGATAAACCTATTCCGTGAAGGCAGAGAGCCACTACCATACATTCATATAGTATGTACTTTAATATAGCATATGCTCAGAAACCCACTTGAGGCTATGCAATATTCAGCTGGTGTGGTCACATATGTCATTTACACCTCATGCATAATGCATGCCATCGACCGCGCTTATTGCTGTCATACAAAGCTAATAGTTGTAATCCGTTAATATTTACGCGTGTAATGTGTTCCTCCGAGGCGCTCCCCGTGGGAACACGCGTTATTATAGCTGCAGGTAGTAATATTCTGCATGTAGTACTGTAGCCCATTACCGGTGGCATGGTGAGCCAGAGAGAGAGAGAAGCAGAAGTGTTGTGTGTGAATTGAACTCATGTATGACTAAAAGCGCAGCAGAGAAGCCTATAGGGAGGACAGCGGCGTGACACAACCTGCTATCTGCCAGGTGTCACATGCTCTCTGCCTGCCTGTCAAGTGAGGTTTGACAGGTGTAGTGACGGACAGGTGGACAGGTGGGTCTCTGCTGTCCCACGGCAACCAAGCCCAGGTTGCCGTGGGAACCTGGGTACAGGTCAGTCACCATAGTAACTAGAGTCAGGGATTTTGTAATAAGATGATTTATAATAATCATAAAATAAGATAATGCAGATTTTTGGGTGTTGGGATTGGTCAGTGTGTGTCAGTATTTTATGAATAAGAATATTTGTATATAGTTGCGTAATGCACACACTCATAATATTGTGAATATGACTTGGATATTGCACCAAATAGCTTTTAGTGGATGCACTTTAAACATGTGTACTGTATGTCATTATTGTATGTTTTAATGTTATATAAAAAAAAAAAACTGTTACATTATTCTGATAATTGGCATCACAAGTAACACAGCAACAATTCAATGTTGAGCAATTCAAATATGTATGGTATATAGATACCGGATAGATAGATAGATATGTATCTACAGAGAAGCGTTTAAGCAAACACATTAGCCTCCCAAATGCAGCTTGGCTCTCCCTTCAGTGGAGAGATGTGCACACAGTCCAGCGGCTCACCTTCCCAGAACCAGGCGCCCCCTAAACTCGTCTCTGAGGCGGAGTCTCAGCTCTTAAATCTCGGAACAAGGTGTCACATTCACGCAAAGTCATCAAACGGGCCCGACGTTAAACTACTCCTCGTCGAACGTAA
This sequence comes from Coryphaenoides rupestris, assembly GCA_002895965.2. Taxonomy (NCBI): domain Eukaryota; kingdom Metazoa; phylum Chordata; class Actinopteri; order Gadiformes; family Macrouridae; genus Coryphaenoides; species Coryphaenoides rupestris. The sequence continues at coordinate 126,543 of PIJE02000584.1, read as the reverse complement.
TGTCTTGGAGGAGGAGGAGCCTGGCCAAGGCCATCTAGGTCAATTGATGCATCACTGCCAAAGAGAGTTTCCGGAAAGTTTTGCCAAATTTCAGGTGGGACTTTTTGTTCCCCAGGCACTTCATACATATTTATAGAAGGGGGGCCAGTCTGGACCGGCCTGTGATTGACAGATGGCTCTGAGCTGCCTCCTATTGCCGTGGCTGAATATTAATAGATGTTCATAACGGCTCCCAGCTGGGGTGTGTATGTGTGTACGTATGTGTTTGTGTGTGTTTGTTATGGTATCCGTGTAATATATGTGGCCGTATGTGTGTGTGTCGGTGTGTGTATACAGTATGTGTGTCGGTGTGTGTGTGAGTATCCGTGCCGGTGTGTAGTGTATGTGTGGGTGGGTGTATTGGTGTATGTGTGTGGGTGGGTGGCTGTCTGTGTGGGTGTCTGTATATTGAGATCTTTACTTAATATTCGCTTCAAGCTACTCATTTGTATTTTATTGAATGCATATATGAGCATATCATTTGCGTAATTCCTGTCAAAAGTGGTTTTCTCTGCCCCCGGCAACTGTCACTGCGTATGTGTGTGTGTGCACTCTGTATCAGCCCATCATAGTATAGTCACTATACGCTATATCACACTGTGGTCTCCATATCCTTCATAAAGTCCTTGATAAGAAGAGGCTAACTATCCGCTAGGTGGCTACAGTTGTACTTCCTGCCCGGAGCTAGCGGGTGCAGTTCCCCAGTGTCCATGGCTAACCTGTAGGCGTCCTCGGAGCAAGGGGCCCCAACTCCCATACCTCATTAACTGCATGGATTTCACCGAATGTCACCAAATCTCAAGTCGAAGTGTCTGCTAAACCACAGCAAATTGAATAGTAATGATGATGGGCGGAGGCAGGCAGGCAGGCAGGTGTAGAACTGCATTAGAGAGGAATGTGGCGCGAGGCGGCGCACATACTGGAGGGAGGTTTCGGGTTGGGGGCGTTGGAAAGCGTTCAGCACAGCAGTCAGACACCAACTGAACAAAGAACCACAGAGCGAGACGGAGATAAAGGGAGAGAGAGAGAGACCGAGATTAAGTGGGGAGAGAGACAGACATAGATAAGGAGAACGACAGAGATAAAGAGAGACAGAGAGAGACAGAATGAAAAAGAGAGAGAGACTTTGAGAGTTAGAAAGCCTATAAAGAACAACACACTGGCGGGGCCTGCTAAAACAGATGTCCTCACAAAGCCCACAACAGGAGAAGATACAAGAGAAAGACTAACTATGAAAGACAGATGGAGGAGGAGAGCAAACAGACAGATGGCTGACGAGAGAGAGAGAGATAGAGAGAGAGAGAGAGAGAGAGAGAGGAGAGAGGAGGAGGAGAGAGACGAGAGAGAGAAGAGAGATGAGGAGAGAGAGGAGAGAGAGACTGAAGAGAGAGAGGAGAGAGAGAGAGAGAGAGAGAGAGAGAGAGAGAGAGCGAGAGAGAGAGAGAGAGAGAGACAGAGAGAGAGAGAGAGGTGTTGGGGGTCCTGATAAGCGCGGGGGGTTCTGATGAGGAGTCAGCTAGATTCAATTCAAAATGAGTGCCAGAGGAGTCGGCCCTTACCTCTCCCTCCTCCGGGAATGATCCCTGAATGCAGAGATACACTCGCTGTTGAAATAAGATTCTGTGTGTGTTTAGGAGTATGTGTGTGTGTTTAGGAGTGTTTAGGTGTGTGTGTTGCTATGAGGAGATAGCATTGGACTTTGAGGCTACTGAAAATGATTCGCACTGACAGTTGTGCAGCTTTGCCTGGATGCTGAATGTTCATTTTTGTGTTGTGTGTGTGTGCGCGTGTGTGTGTGTTTTCGATTACTACAATAAGAACTGGTTTATGTGTTCATGTCTCACTCAGCCATGAAGACTCAGGGCTCCAGACAGTTGGATTGGTACAGTTGGTTCTATCATTAATCTATCTGTTATTTTATTGATTAGTCTAAATTATATTTTTGTCCCAGAACGCATAGAATTAATTCAGGTGGCTTTGCCTTTGACTTTTGGCAAGAGATAAAGAAAGGAGAAAAACCAATGTCATTATTATTTAACATTTAATACTTAATGTAACTTAACTTTCATTTAAAATCTTTAATAATAACAATCACAATTATGCAAACCTTACATATGATGTGGCATTCCTTACACACAGATATGCTTAACAGAACAGCAGAAATAAAACATTTAGATGTTGTATACATGATACTAAGCCCAACGTACATACACCTTGAATCATAAGCCCAGATTCTAGTCTAGAATTAAATGAATTAAATTGAATGATTTGTGGAAAAAAACCATCTACATATATTGACATGTATGCATCATTGTAGCCCCACTCGATTTGGACTACGAGGCATTTTTACATTTTGGAATGGAAATGCAACTAAACAGCAATTTCAAAAGGTGTGTCTTTGCATGAAACAGAATTAAGGAGACATGTAAAGGGAGAATTATTTAGTTGAAGACTAATTTTTATGCTGCTTTGAACCATGTAGACACTGAGAAATTACACAGCACAAGGTTGGCAGCTGCTAACAAATCGTTAGCTACAGGCAAAATATATCTACAGATTCTTAGTTCAAACATGGTCTCAAGGGAGAATCTGCATTCTTGTATTACAGCTGTTAAACTTAGAAGTCTCTCATTTTTGGTGATCATGTAGATATTGACAGCTAATTTTCAAAGCCAATACTAAGGCCATCTGCAAGAAGGTGCAGCAACAACTGTATTTATTACACCAGTTGAGCGGATTCACTGTAATTAAATGTAATGAAATACATTTTTTTGATGGTTTTAATTGATTGAATCTGTGATGACCTTTTGTATGGTGGCCTATTGTGGATACGACCAGAATAAGAACCAGGATAAGAGTCCAGAATAAGAATGAACCTGACAGCTTTGTGAAAGATAGCCAGCTAGATCATTGGGGTGCACCGCCAGGCACCGGTGAATGAAGTCTTCCCCTGGCATGTGGGGACTCGGGAGGAAGGCCAGTGTCATCCTCCCAACTGGCCGGAGCAACTCTTTCATGTGCTCCTACATCCCTTTGGCCATGCAATTGCTAATTTTGCTAAGCCGCTGACACATGTTTGTGGTCTTTAAAGATGTTGTTGTAACTTGCTCCCTTTCTGGACTGTCTTGTTAACTGATTGTGGGTGGGTTACTGTTGTGTGTTGCTGTGCTGCTGCTGCAGAAAAACTTTCCCTTAAACTGTAACGTGAAAATGATCAAAACCATGTATTGACGACGAGGTACATATCCAACACTGACCTGACACTAACCTGTTCAATGTCTACAGTTCATCAATAGTTGTTACTAGGGCTGCCCCCAACCAAAGATGTTCCTAGTCAAATAGTTGAATGATTTACATATATATATATTTGCGGTATCAGAAATGGTTTTGAGTTCCATCGCTGAGAAAGTTATAAGTAACAGTTCTTAGAATGTGTTACATTGCAGAGAAATACTAAACCGTAATAACAAGCCTTTAAAATTTACATTTTGCGTGTGCATGCACAAGGTGAGACACCTGTTAACGACACCGGCAAAATCGGTAATGATTCTGAAATGTGTCAATGATACTGACATGCAATCAGCGAGGTCATTTATCTTCCCCCAGTCCCCATACTTGGACAAGTCTAATAGTGCATATTTATTGAGGCTATCTAACATTCATATGGCCATGTTAAGTGGCTAATGTTAGGCTAACATTGCAGGTCACGCTTCTCATGGGGTCTTCTCTTTACATCTCAGGGAGTCATAAACCGCAACGTAATCGCTCTAACCTGTGACCCTTGCGACCGCACGCCACTGATCCTGTGTCCGTTGGTTGTCTTTCAATAATAAATGCCCCTCCCTAGCACGAGGTACCGGTGGTAGGCCTATAATTTTTGACCTAATTTCTGCAACCGTATGACCAATGAAAACTTGGTTGACTTTAGACTCTTATCAATTGACTAAAGCTTTAGCCAACTTTTAGGGGCTAGTTGCTACCCTGTCACAGTACAGAATAACGCTAACTTTACCAGCCGACACTTTTTTTAAATCTTTCGTGTTGTAATCGCAGGTAAGCCACGCTCCATTGATCACAGCCAGTAAAATGATTTCCCCATGTGTCCAGACGAGTGGACTATGGATGATCAAACTTCTGCTAAAAAACACTCCAAGAGTTAACGTTGAATAGTTCAGGCAACTTTTTTTCCCCCATTTGTATCTGGAGTGGTGCTAAACCAAGGCTATTGGAGCACATTTGCTGCCCATCATGGCCCCTCGTGAGAATCCAGTTGCAAACAAATTTTAAGGTCGAAGGAACCGCGTTGGCAGGCAAGGTGGTCAGCAGGAGATTCAGGCTTCTGGTGAATACCAGTATCTTCTTCAACCACATCTTCTTCCAGATGTTTTCCTTCCATTTATTTATACAATTTTTAGGGGGACCCTGTCCATCATTTTGACTTTTTAAGGGCTAGGCGGTTAGCATCTTGCTCAAGGATATACGTACAGTTGTGGTCAAAAGTTGACATACACTTGTAAAGAACATGTATGTCATGGCAGTCCAGAGTTTCTAATAATTTCTACAACACTTATTTTTCTGTGATAGTGATTGGAGCACATACTTCTTTGTCACAAAAAACATTCATGAAGTTTGGTTCTTTTATGAATTTGTTATGGGTCTACTGAAAATGTGACCAAATCTGCTGGGTCAAAAATATACATACAGCAATGCTAATATTTGATTCCATGTCCCTTGGCCATTTTTTTGGTAGCCATCCACAAGCTTCTGGCAAGCTTCTGGTTGAATCTTTGACCACTCCTCTTGACAGAATCGATGCAGTTCAGCAAATTTGTTGGCTTTCTGACATGGACTTGTTTCTTCAGCACTGTCCACATGTACTCTTGATTGGGTTTTAACGTCAGGACTCATTGGACAGGCATTCTAAAACACTTGAATTCTAGCCTTATTTAGCCATTCCTTTACCACTTTTGATATGTGTTTGGGGTCACTGCCAGAGTGGTAAACGATCTCCTCCTTAGCATGGACAGCAATGCAAGCTCCCTGATGGTGTTGCTTGAGCTGTTTTTGACACAATTGACCACTAATCCTCCTTGAGCGTGTCGAACCTTATGTCGGCATTAAAGGCACTGCTCTTCACTGGTTTAGATCCTACCTCTCAGACAGAACACAATTTCTTGTCTGTAAATATTCAAAATCGAAGCATTGCAACCTATAGCTTTATATGTTCCCCCCCAAGGGTCGGCTCCTCTGGTCAGTGCTCTTCATCTTATTGCTTCCCCTTGGCGATATTAGTTCGCAGCTTTGGCATGAGCTTTCACTGCTACCTGAACCCAATCTACACTTCCATTGGATCAAAAGACTCCCCCCCAGATCCAACAGATCAAAAGTGAAATCCTGCTCGTGCAATTAAAAGATGGATGTCTCCAAAATATACTTCAAGCTAAATACGCCGGGAACTGAGATGATTTTCCATTGGCCGAAGCATAAGCATCACAATGATGATGTCGTACCTGACGGTACGACAGGGGCTGGCCTTCTATCAATTCCAAAAGTGAATAAAAAATCAGCAGGAAACAGGGCGTTCTCTTATCGAGCACCCTATCTGTGGAACAGTCTGCCACCTGTAATCAGGGCGGCTGACTCTGCTGATATATTTAAGGCTAGACTAAAAACCCACCTATTTACCCTCGCCTTTGGCTGCTAGGAGTGCCCCTCAGCTCTAATTACAGCTAAATCAATACTGTTAGCACTAGCCTACCCTAGCTGCCGATGGGTACTAAGTTCCTCCTCGAGTGGGAGTCGTTTCTTGCCCTTAAGGGGGCTAGGGCTAGGGGGGTGTCATAAATCACTTTTGGCCCATAATAATCTGGCCTGTAAAGCCCTTTGAGACTGTTTTGTGATTATGGGCTATACAAATAAAATTTAATTGAAATTGAATTGAACTGCGCCCAAGACCCAACCTTCTGGCTGATGATTTTAGGTTCTCCTGAAGAATTTGGAGGTAATCCTCCTCCTTCATTATTCCATTTACTTTCTGTAAAGCACCAGTTCCATTGGCAGCAAAACAGGCCCAGAGCATAATACTACCACCACCATGCTTGACGGTAGGCATGGTGTTCTTGGGGTTAAAGGCCTCACCTTCTCTCCTCCAAACATATTTCTTGACGGTCATTGTGGCCAAAGAACTCCATTTTTCTTTCCTCCAGAAGGCCTTTTCTTTGTCCATGTGATCAGCAGCAAACTTCAGTCGAGCCTTAAGGTGCTGCTTCTGGAGCAAGCGCTTCCTTCTTGCATGGCAGCCTCTCAGCCCATGGCGATGTAAAACACGCTTGACTGTGGACACTGACACCTGTGTTCCAGCAGCTTCTAATTCATTGCAGACCTGCTTTTTGGTGGTTCTCTGTTGACTCTTGACCATCCTGACCAATTTTCTCTCAGCAGCAGGTGATGGCTTGCGTTTTCTTCCTGATCGTGGCAGTGACACAACTGTGCCATGCACTTTATACTCACGAACAATTGTTTGCACAGTTGATCTCGGGACCTGTAGCTGCTTTGAAATTGCTCCAAGTGACTTTCCTGACTTGTTCAAGTCAATGATCTGCTTTTTCAGATCCGTGCTGAGCTCCTTTGACTTTCCCATTGTAGTGTTTGTGTCTGAGTCTAATGATTGTGTCAAATGAGCCCTATTTAATTGGACTCAGAGAAGTCACCAGCTGTAGTCAATCATAATCACTCACAAGAAGTTAAGAGGCCACAAAGCTAATTTGATTGACACAACTTTCTACGTCACATAAATTGATCATTCATGTTGCTGTATGTACAGTATATTTTTGACCCAGCAGATTTGGTCACATTTTCAGTAAACCCATAATAAATTCATAAAAGAACCAAACTTCATGAATATTTTTTGTGACAAAGAAGTATGTGCTCCAATCACTCGATCACAGAAAAATAAGTGTTGTAGAAATTATTGGAAACTCTGGACTGCCATGACATACATGTTCTTTACAAGTGTATGTAAACTTTTGACCCCAACTGTACATGCATACTGCACTGCAGAGTCTGTGGTTCCAACCAACCCAGAACCTTTTAAATTGGGAGTCAAACACACAGACCACAACACACTGGTACACTAAACCCAAGCTAGCTTCATGGACACCTGTGGGCTTTGAAATCCTTGAATGTAATACTGTGTACTAAATACAGCTGGGTGGGTGGATTTCCGGGCTTACTCCAGCGTGTATTCCTGCGCGTATGCAGCAGTAATGTCCTGGGGCCCAAGTGCCAGCAGATGAGGTGCAGCAGGAAGGCTGGTATTATGTGTTCCTCGGGAAACATCCCAGCATGCAATATGGATGGACTGCATCCGGAATGAGGAAGGGCTCATTATGGAAATGAAATGGGCCTACTCAATTCTCAAGGGTTCCTAAAGACCACTCTGTGTGTGTGTGTGTGTGTGTGTGTGTGTGTGTGTGTGTGTGTGTGTGTGTGGTGTGTGTGTGTGTGTGTGTGTGTGTGTGTGTGTGTGTGTGTGTGTGTGTGTGTGTGTGTGTGTGTGTGTGTGTGTGTGTGTGTGTGTGTGACGACTAGAGAGGGTAAAAGAGAGTTTAGGATTAGGTAGTAGTGTGCATGAGCAGGTAACGCATACTCGCACCAACGTGGTGGATGTGTGAACTTATTTTTATGCGGATGAAACCATTGCCTCAGCCTTCAACTCTGCTACATTTCCTTTCTCTGGCAAACAGGGTCCAATTCATTTTCATCTTTAAAATGCTTATTTCACAGCTTTTTCCCCTCCCTACCCACACACCTGGCAACCTGCCTGAACTTCCCCCCATCCACCACCACCCCCTATCGCGCTCAGAGTCAACCCACCCGAGGTCATTTATTGTGTTGTGTCTGAGAGGCAGGTAACAAGACCATGAAGGATTTTTTTAAAAGTACCTTTTCATCCACCGCTGTAAAAGCAATCATCACCTCAATCTCTACAGTTCAGAAACCCCGCAGAAAGTCACACACACACAACCTTCGAGCGTACTGGCGACTTATCGGCCTATCAACGCAAACAGGCCTAAGACCAACTTTTCTGTGATCTGTCGCCTTTTGAGTTCCGGACTCCAGTCATCAATTTTATCAGTGTCTGTTTGCTGTCATTATTAAATGAGGGAAATCTGCAGGATGTCTTCAGAAAGCAATTTAGTAGGAGCCATCTCATATCTTTGATGCCTCTTTTCTTAATTGTATATTTAAGTACAATTTTAAATTACTTTTCTCGGTGGCCCAAGCTAACTCACATGTCCTCCACCCAAGCTAACTCACATGTCCTCCACCCAAGCTACTCTCACCCACCCAAGCTAACTCACATGTCCACCACCCAAGCTAACTCACATGTCCTCCACCAAGCTAACTCACATGTCCTCCACCCAAGCTAACTCACATGTTACTCCACATCTTCATCGCAGCTTTGCCCTGCTTACATTTCCATGATATTTTGTCAGTTTTGAGTTCTTGTCTATCTGTCTCTGTCTCTGTCTCTCTCTCTCTCGCTGGAGAGAAATTGAAGTGATTTAATACATTTGCAGACCATAACAAGTCTCCTAAACGCCCACACCCCATGTGCATGCCGGTTTACCATTTTTACACACCGTTGACATCGATCCGGTTTAGTGACAACCGATGCCGGAAAAATGGCGGAACGAAAATAACCCTCCCCTCTCCCTTTCTCTTTTTCTCTTTCTCCGTCTGAGATTGAAGATTCAAACGGCTTTACTGGCATAAAATAAGATACAGCTACTCCTTCCTTCTTAGTTTGAAAGGGAGTCCTTGAGGAAAAAAAAGGGGAGGTCAACAGTCTGATGTCACTTCCTCCTAATCTCTCAAGTCTCTATGCTTGGCATCCTGTGTCCCCATGCAAAGTTAATGGAAAACCACACTTACAGATAGTGTGTGTGTGTGTGTGTGTGTGGCGCGTGAATAGGAACAGTTGCACTTGTCCTATGAAGTGCTTGATGTACAGCTGATGCAACTCTCAACTCAACTTTGAAATAATACCCATTGTGTGTTTACCTCTAGGGTGTGTATTGTATGCACTGACGACATCATCGTAAGCGTATAAGAGAAAACTCTCAGCCCTCTGGTGCTGGTCAACTGCTGACCTCATAGATTAAAAAAAAAAGTCTTATGTAAAAATACAATCCAATAGAAATTAAAACTGTACGCACCACATAGAGAGCACAGAGCGATGATATTTCAAGAACCGCACTATGGGAACATTCAAGTGACTTATATCATCAAGCAAACCAAAATATTCGCTTTATGCTAATGCTATGATTCAAGGTCTGTTCATCATTCACGGTGGAGGGTCAGATAAACTCAGGTAATTTCTCTTTGCGCTCCGACCTCATCTTTCTCGTCGACCGCTGTTAACTTATGTTTTTTTTTTTTTTTTTTTTTCAGAATAAAGTCATGACGATTGACACACTCAAGGTCAAGCTCCAGGTAAGAGGAAAAACACAAACACAAATACATCCCTCTTGAAACGTCAATAACTGCATAAAATGTCTTGTGTGCTCAAGCCGTTAGAACATGCCACTGACTCTAGCCATGGGTTAGGGGTTCGATCCCCACAGGGGGTTATCGCATGTAAGAATCAGTGCATTCTGAGCTTCGTGGGTTGAGACAATAACAATCAGAAACTAATATTAGTTCTAATCATCATTAAACCTTGTACACATTTAAAAAAGCTATGAAATATATATTTTTTTAATTATCCGCGCTTACATCTCACTTCGTTCCTTTTTTCCGCAAAATCCGACCCGAATCATATATAAGAGAAATCAGCCCAAAAGCTGTTCTACCAACAGAGAAAATCGGGGAAGCTACAACCTGCTATAACTAACATTACTTTCTGATTTTTATTGTCTCAACCCACGGAGCTCACAATGCACCGATTCTTACTGATGGTACCTTTAAATATAAGTGTATGCACTTATGGCAAGTATGGCTTACCTGTTCTCACCTGTTCCTCATGTCCTATTCCCAATATAGTGAACACTATTACTACTATTACACTAGTACACAACATATTATAGCAGAAGGTACAAGTATAGGGGGAAATCGGACAGTAATTGTGAGCTGGACATCTATTGGCAGGCATGGCGTGTATTGGTTGCATAAAGAAGCCAGCATGTGTTGAGGCTGCTCTCTCCTCACAACTGTTAAAGTCGGGGCTGAATCAGTACACACAAACTACACCACTGGTCTTGATGATCGTCTTGCTTTGCCGTCGGTTCAGTGGTCCTCACGAGGCGATGGAGAAAATATGGGTACTATACACATGAAGACTATCCCATATGACCCTGGGATAGCTAATTTGCATAGCGCGTTTATCCAAGGCACTTTACAGTTCCCTGACATTCACCCATTCATTCACCAACGGCAGTGCCAACCATGCAAGGTAACAACCGCCAGGAGCAGTTAAGGGAGGGGGTGGTGTCTTGCTCAGGGACACCTCGACACTTAGCTAGGCGGAGCCCGGGGATCGAACCAGCAACCTTCCTGTTGCCAGACAACCGCTCTTACCTCCTGAGCTACTGCCGCCCATAACCTGCGTGCACCGGCCATCTCTATTGGAGGAATCCGATGACAATGCATCATGGGATACAGTGCGGAAATAAGGGTTGTACACATCCGTTGTACGCTTCCTTTTACAGTGCATTATGGGTATAAAGTAGAGGACAATAAGGGGGAGCCAGATTTGTACACCCAAAATAGTGCACGATAACAGTGCACATATGGACCGATCCGAGCACGGAGAAGAAAAGTGCAGGGGATTGTGGGAAGATCCACTGTTTCCCCAGTGGCGTGGATCTCTCCCTAAGTCTTTATCAGTGGCTGATGGGAAGGTGGACTTGACATGAACTTAATGAGACCTTTCTTGCTTAATCTCCATCACTCAATTAGCCCAGTGCTGTTCGGCCTGCGCCCCAAGGCCCCCCCCCCCCCCCACACACACACACCTCCTCATCAAACCCCACCCCCCTACCCGTAGGAAATAAAATACTTCTCATCCTCTCACCACTAGACTATTGTTATGACAGAGACATGGATAGTGGGGGAGGGAGGGGTGGGGAGAGGAAGATGAAGAGGCAGAGAGAGAGGGGGGGGGGGGGGAGGTAGGATGAGAGGGAGGGAGGGGAGGGAAGGGAGAGGGGGGGGGGTAGGAAGAGAGGATGAGAGGGAGGGAGGGGGAGAGAGAGAGAGAGAGAGAGAGAGGTGAATCTTTATCTTCGTCATTATGGCTTTCTCACTTGATGCCAACTGTTACGGCCTGCTAGGCGGGGCCTTGTATTTTGTTTCCCTTCTGGGTGTGTTTTCTGTTTCTTTGTTTCCTGCAGGAGTGGACCGGCTTAATTGCTTGCACAGATGTATGCTATGAAGCAATTAAGCCGGTCCTCAGCTATAAGAGTGCAGACCTGTGGCAGACCTGTGACATCAGTCGTGTTTGGAACCGCTGGCCGAGTGACGTGTGGCTTGACAGAGGGCATGTCATATTCGTTGTTGGAACAGTTGTTGGATTTGTTGTTGGGCCATTGGAATTAATGGAATAAATACGTTGTACCTTTTGACTCCTCCGTTTCCCCCCCTTATTTCGTTTACATGCAGCTCAAAGGCGTAACATAACTCTCTCGCTCTCCCCCTCTCTCCCTCACACACACACACACACACACACACACACACACACACGAATGCTGTGGTATGCATCATTATGTGGTTCTGGTTAATCTCCTGTTCGCAGGCTGCGAGGCGCTCTCTGTTGTTCTGGTGCATCAGTTGGCCTTTCATGGGATCTCCGGGCGGCCGCTCACCATCACTCTTTTCTTGTGCTCTCTTATTGTCTTTAACGATGAATGCTCCTCTAATACACCTGTGGGTGTTTCTGACATGCCGCCACAAAAGTGATTATTTCTCTCTCTCTCTCTCCCCCCCCTCCCTCCCTCCCTCCCTCCCTCTGCGGTCTTTATCTCCTCTGCGTGGGACTATCTGCTCTATTCTCTTACGTGTTGTTTCTGCTCAAATGGTTCTAATATTAATATTATCAAAACAAGGATAGTCACCAGATGAATATAATAAATCATTATCTCATCTCTCTCTCTCTCTCTCTGTGCTGCCTGACATTAAATTGTCAATCTTGCATAGAAAATGTAGATCCCGACCCGGTGATCTGGGATCTTCATTATGACCATGTGCGACAGTGTGCTGACGGCCTGTGTTGGGGGTCAGATGTGCCCCCCCCCACACACACACACACACACACACACACACACACACACACACACACACACACACACACACACAGTGTGCTGCCTTGTATTGTTCAAACAGCACAGCAGCTTGACAGTTGGTCGGCGCCCAAAATGCACGTTCATTTTGGCTGACAAAAAGTCGGACAGCAAAAAAAAACTAAGAACTTTTTTTGAAAGAGACATGAGACGCCTAATACACACACACACACACACACATGCACAAGGCTTATTGAATTACAGACATACATACACACATACATACAGTATACTACCATTATGGTTAGATAATGAACTTGGTCAAGTAAATAAACTGTCAATGTGTCAGCTTCTCTTTCAAATCTTAAAATAATGATGACGATAATCATGATGATGATTATATCTTCCTCAGATTTGGGACACAGCTGGACAGGAGCGATTCCGCAGTGTCACACACGCTTACTACCGAGATGCCCACGGTAAGATGCCTCTGAGCCACACACACACACACACACACACCTCATAGTGGCGGTAATGGCAGCTGTGTTAGTGGCAGACTGGATGTACTGTGCTGGCTTGTGTGTGTGTGTGGCTCTTGTATTCTCGTCTCTCGTGCCCCCCCCCCCCCCCCCCGTGTAGCACAGCTGATGGAAGCTACGCTACACTAACGCAGTGACACCGTGTGGAATGCATTCCAGCCTTAATATCACTTTTTTGTATTTTTTGAAATGACCATCACCCACAGAAACACATTACCTGGTTTCTGCATCGTCTCTCTCTCTCTCACCGCGCCGCAGCAGCAGCCGTTGCTATTTGCCGATTTAAATGCATGAGTATGGTCTGATGGTTTCAATGCGGTCCAACCAAGGAGAAGAGGCTTGGGCTCGGCTCTCTGCTGCAGTCCACCTCGCGGTGATTTAAATGGCACAATACGCAGCGTTAAGCATTTTCAGGACATCTCTCACAATGTCCGGTTTGGCTCTGGCAGTGCCGTTCGGGACACCCCTCTTCTCCAGGGCATTGTAATCAACACACTGCAGCAGCAGCAGCAGCCGCACATTGACCTGTACTGGAGGGGAGGATAACAAAGTGGTCTGGGGGCTTGACTCCCACCCCCAATGGGTCTGGATTCCAACCGCAGCCTCACCTGTGTGTGTGTATGTGCGTGTGTGTGTGTGTGGATGTCCCTTGTTTGTGTGTGTGTATGTGTGTGCGTGTGCGTGCGTGCATTGTCGTGGATTTACCAATGCTCTGACATTCGTAAGAGGGAGATCAGGAAGACCAAAGTTTGAAAGTTAAAGACTTTATTTGTCACAGCCAATAGTGACACAAAGCCTGAGTCAAATCTGCAGAGAAGACTGACTTCACCCTTCTCAGCCTCTGTCTTTTATACACTGTCACATGGTCATGCTATACATTCCAAAACCCCTTTATGGATACCACAACAAAGTACTATACATAGATTCTCTCTCTCCCGTACCTGGCCCAAGATAACACCTTGTTCAGTTTGGCTCATGTCCATCTCTAGACACTCAATCTGCGCTTCTGGAGTCCATACCGCATACCTCGTCATTCTATGTATGTTTAGACGCAAAGAGCCTTCAACGTAACCATATTGGGAACCTCAATATAGACATGGGTGGACGTGTGTCTCTAGTTGTTCTCTGTATTTCTCCACACTTAATTCACACACAGCATATTGGCAAGATATTCTTAAGAATGTACTGGAAAATATCTCCCATATTCCCCCCTTTGGGGCTTACTTAGCCCCGACTTTTATGATTACATTCAGACCCTTTGTGCCAGTCTCTGTAATACAATCATCTCATTCCATAGTGATATAGTGATTTAGGCTTCAAATACTCCGACCACCAATGTGGCTCTAATCAGAGAGCTAGGCCCTCATCACGAGGTACATCGAGATAAACATCTTCCTCTCTGTTCTAATGCCCAATTACAGGAAGGAAGTAAAGATCACCATGTACCTCCACAGTCCTCTGGAGTAAACCTATCTTTGTAGGGAAACCTCCTTTTAGCGGGACTGCCTCTTGTTACATCACATGGGGGCTGAACTCATCATTCAATAATCAATGGTTATACAGTAAAAAGGGTTATAATGAGATAAACAAATCAATTTGATAAAAATCAAAAGAATATATCGTAATTGTCATAGTGATAAATGTTATGTAAGCGGCAGCATGTAACTTAATCAGAGCCTTGCATCTTTTGTTTCCTCTATAAGTTGTAACATTATGCCTGATCTAATTCTTTCTCAAACCCCTAACTTTTTCATACTTTCACCATTTCTCAACAGTAACAGTATACAATCTTCATCCCAATTATCATTTCACATCATGTGACAGTTTTTCTGGAACTCTTTTTACATGTCTCCTTCATACCATATTATCATTGTCCAATGAGAATATTGTTCATTCTTTCATTCAATGATCTTCATGTATTGGTGTGCTGTATGCATATGCTGGGTTTTGGGCAGTATTGTAGTTATTTCTTCAGGTAGACCTGATCACCGGGCTCCACCCCCCTTGGTGGATCGTCTTCTGGCTCTGGAACTCTGCTTTTTTCTTGTTGTAATATAAGCTTATGTACAGCAGTAAGTTGTTGCTCCAACGGAGGTCCCTTATGTGGTCCTCTAATGGTAGGTGCAGGCATGGGTCGACCCGTAAGCATTTCATGTGGAGTTAGATGCATCATTCTGTTAGCCTGCATGCGATAACTCATTAGTGCTAGTGGCAGTGCATCTATCCAATTCAATTTAGCACATATTTTGTTTATTTTTGTCCAAAAATGTGACCAAAAACCTTGTTTTCGAATTTTCCTCATTATTTCCCCCCTTGCGCAATGGTCAAAACCATGCGCATTAGTGATAAGCAAACCTAACAACGTCATTGGTGCCAACAACATCCCATCATGGGTTCTCCATAACCCTGTGGGGGTACGTACAGCACCCCTCTTTAGCCACATGTTTTGCTCATAAACTCCAGCTTTTTCCTGCATACGAACAACATCTTCTTCAGTAGGCGCAGCTTCAGGCATGATCAATACTGCCTGGACTGCCCTGCTGCTGTTTGAGGCCACCTTGGCAGCCTCATCTGCAGCATTGTTACTAGGGATGCACCGATACCGCTACCAGTATTCGGTATCGATCCGATACTGTGCTCATGAGATGCAACCGAGTTGTCGTTTATGGATGTTTAATAGCAACTGCGCATGGTACAGAGCATGGGCGTAGAATTTAGTGGGGACGCTGGGGACATGTCCCCACCAATTAACGGAGCACCCCCCCCCCCCCCCATCAGAACCGCGAAATTAACGGAGCACCCCCCCCCCACCCCCCATCAGAACCGCAAATTAACGGAGTACCCCCCCCCCCATCAGAACCGTGAATTAATGGAGCACCCCCCCCCCCCTTTATCAGAACCGCAAATTAACGGAAGCACCCCCCCCATCAGAACCCGCAAAATTAACGGAGCACCCCCCCCCCATCAGAACCCGCAAATTAACGGAGCACCCCCCCCCCAATCAGAACCGCAAATTAACGGAGCACCCCCCCCCATCAGAACCGCAAATTAACGGAGCACCCCCCTCCGCATCAGAACCGCAAATTAACGCAGCACCCCCCCCCCCCCCCCATCAGAACCGCAAATTAACGGAGCCCCCCCCCCAAGACAAAAAATAACATGTTTTCAAAGTCATCCTCTTCGGTATCGGCAAGTACCCAATTGTAAGTACTTGTACTTGTACTCAGTCTGAAAAAAAGTGGTATCGGTGCATCCCTAATTGTTACCTTTTATGACATAATCATGTCCTTTCTTATGCGCTTGACATTTGATTATTGCCACTTGTTTGGGCAGTAACAGTGCCGACATTAATTCCACAATCTGATCACAATGCAATATGGGGGACCCATCTGTTTTCTTAAATTACCTCATTTTCCATAATGACATACACCATGTGCATACGCAGAATCTGTATATATATTTACCGTTTTACCTGCTCCCTCTTGGCAGGCAGCTGTAAGAGGTCTCAACTCAGCTAACTGTGCTGAACTGTTTACAATGACAACTTTGAATAACAGAAAACGTTTTGTCTGGGTTCTGTCTCACCACTGCAAACCCCACCTGGTTTCCCAAATGATCCTTGAAACACGATCCATCCACAAACAGCTCTTCCTCTGCCCCAATTATAGGCGTTGATAATAAATCCGGCCGTAGTTTGGTATAAGTCAAAGAATCAGCTACACAATCATGTGGTGTTCCTTCAAAATCATGCGGAATTCTTTCTGCTGGATTTACTGTAGAACACCTTTGTATGGTAACATCTGGAAATGTTAGTAATGCCAAATATTCCATCAACCTTGAGTTTGTTAATACAAACTTTCCTTTTTCAATTAATTCTGTGACTTTGTGATGCGTAAAATTTGTTACTGGGTAACCCATTGTAATGGTCGAGGCCTTGTCATAAGCATACTGTACCGCAGCTAATCCCTGGTAACAAGGCGGATAGCCTTGTGCAACTGCGTCTAACTTTGAGCTGTAGTAAGCTATGGGTTGTTTTCGCCTCCCACTACATGATTCTTGCATTAACACCGCTGACGCGTATCCCTGACTCCTATTTGCGACATACAATAGGAATGGTTTTGTATAATCTGGGTTTGCTAACGCACTTGCTCCCTGCATTTCTTGTTTGATGCCTTCACGTTACTGGAGCTGCCATAGGTATTAACTGCGTTTGTCCCGAGAATCCTACAGTTCTGACAAATCTTTCTGCTATAGGGAGGTGAAAGGCATATTTTGAACCTACACATGTGTAAGTTGCTCCAGTATCAGCCATCATTGGTGTGCCTCTATCATTTATTAGAACCTGCAGAATTGCTTCCTCATCAGCCTGTTTTGTGATTGCTACATGCTGACCCTCCCCCTGTGGATTCTCTGGGCACCCCTAATATCCTTGACCCATCCAGGGTCCTGCTCTATTCTGATTATAATTTCCCTGTCTTTGCTGTCCCTGTTCTCTCTGTTGCTGTTGCTGACCTGGGGGGTAAAAGAGTTTTGGACAATCTCTCCTAAAATGATCTTCTTGACCACATTCCCAACAAGCTTTGGGCCGGTTGGGTGGCCATATCCAGGCTGACCCTGTGGTCCTCTGTACTGATTATTCTGCCTCTGCCTGTACCTATTATTTGCACCTTGCTCTCTGTTCTGAGTATATACATTAACAATGGGTGGGGCAGGTGACCCTTGGCTTTGAGGCTGTTGTACCAGGTGAGGGGGCGCCTGTGGTGGAACCTGCGAAAAGTTCATCTGAGGCGGGACCTGCTGGACCATGGGCGTCATTGTGCCTGGCTCTGCAACAACCGCCTGTTTTTTCTTGTCTTTGTCTTTTCTTGT
This sequence comes from Coryphaenoides rupestris, assembly GCA_002895965.2. Classification (NCBI taxonomy): domain Eukaryota; kingdom Metazoa; phylum Chordata; class Actinopteri; order Gadiformes; family Macrouridae; genus Coryphaenoides; species Coryphaenoides rupestris. Next base: position 108,815 of record PIJE02000584.1, on the reverse strand, counting down.
CATCTCTTCCAACTGGAGCTGAGATAACTTTCTCTGTACCTCTCCACTTTGTTCTTTCATTTTTTGTTCATTTTGACGGTATCTGTCCACTGCATGGACCAGATGATCACTGAACTCTTTATGAGACTTTGATGAAGTCAGTCCCACCACATCTTCTAGCTTGTTCTGGATTGAGCTAGGCATTGTCTCTATTATGGAAATTCTGAACAAGACAGAGACCAACGGATCTCGCTCTGGGTCTCTATCTGTTTCCATTCTCCATCTCATGACTTGCTTCTGCAGGAAGGATGCAGGATTCTCTGTCACTGATTGTGGGGCCCCTCAGGCTCTTGTGATCCACATGGGTTGGGTACTCGCTTCTAAGTGCGGCCCATGTATTTGATCGATAGGTGTCAAAACGTTGTTCCATCAAGACCTCCATCCAGCAGGTGCCTCAAACCCCCATTTTGCAGTATGCCCTCCATCTTTGAGAGACCTAGAACTCTTGCCAACAAAGCCTTTAGGTCTCCCACCGCCATTCATTTTCCCACTGTAAATTCCTCAAACATCCTAATCCACTTCGAGGCTCCAATGTTTATATTAGGGAGTCTAGATATTATTCCCTCCAAGTCCTGCGATCCCCATGGGACATAGTGGGCTTGCTGTCCTTTAACCAGAATAGGAAATTCTCCTTGGTAACTTTTTGGTGCCTTTTTCTTCCTGTGAGACTTCCTAATGTCTTTCTCCGGTTTTCCCATTAGGAGGCTTCTATCACCTTCGGGCAGGACTCCCTCCTTTGTCCATTTAGTTCCTGCTTTCCCTGTTCTTTTCTCCCATTTTTCTGAGATCTTCATTATCTCATCTTTATTTAATGGATTCTTTGTACACAATATTTATACCGCTGATAATGGCATGGTTACTTTTTATATGAAAGAGCTTTCTATTTCTTAATTGTGTGCCTCCAAATGAACCGCTACAGAAATTATTTCTCTCTATTTACCAGTTCTATAACGTGGAACTGGTTCAATTACGGATCTTACCTATAGTATCCTAATCAAACAAGGAAGCCTCACTTTAAATCAACTAAAATCCATTAATTAATGAAAATCAATCCAATCAATCAATTAAAATAAATCAATCCAATAAATCCATCAACTCAATCATCTATTATTATCTAAAATACGCCTGTTACTTTCTCATAAATACTCAGGTTTTCTCTACACTTTTATAAAGTCCAAATAGTTTGAAAATACACACTATGATTAAGTATACTAATATAAGATTAACTCGAATGTCTTTTGTCTAACCTTAAGTTTTTATCTCAACACAACGCATTAGCATTAGCTCTTTTGTATAAACTAGAATTATTTGCAAACTGGACACTAGGGGCACTGTTTCCTTTATCTGTTTCTTTAGCTGTTCTCATCAAGGAAGAAGAAAACTCAAACTCTGACAACTTCCTGGACTACAACATGCAGTGCAGGCTTCCAACACTTGGGGTGCTCCTCCTCTTACTCGACTTTAATCACTTAATTAAATGCAAGAACAAAACATGCAAGAAATGCTTTTTGACAGAGAAATAACTAAATTAATAATATTATTTACTACTTATATCAATGGCTGAATTCTTCCAATTAATCTACTCTTCTTTGTAGATAAAACGCCATGATAAGAGAAAGAGAGCAATAACTTATTTTAGTTTTATTTTACCTCTTCCACCTCTTTTACCTTTATCCATACAGTCCACCCCTTTCTCACAGGGACACGCCCCTCCTATAGTCTCCTGGCGTGGGTCTCAAACGAAACCCACCACCAGTGGTCTTCTGAACCACCGAGCCGACACAAACCTAGCGGTGTCCTGCACCGACAAGACACACAACAACTTAAACATATAACCATAAAAACAAGCACGAGACTTTTCAAACAAACAAGTAAGGACCTTTACAAGCTAGCTATTTAACAATTGGTATATTTAATGCACTTTCATTCATTTAACACTGGAATCCAAATCAAATCCATTTGGATTGACACTCAATCCAAATGAAAATGCCATCTATCTCTATATTCTTTTCAAAAATTCAAGAGAATGTTTTTTTTGAACACACACAACTTATCATTGCACAAAACCGGACCACACGGTGTTTTTACTCTTAACACCCTTTCCCTTCTATATGTCGTCAATTTAAATCATAGCTTAAGTAAACTTCTAAGGCACTGACTTATTTTCAATTTATTTTTTATCGTACCTCGCCTACCGTAGTTTTACTGTACTTCGCTGTACTTCGCCTACGTAGTTTTACTGTACGTCGCCCACCGTAGTTTTACTGTACTTTACCGTACTTCGCCTACATAGTTTTACTGTACGTCGCCTATCGTAGTTTTACTGTACTTTACCGTATCAATACTCTGACATTCGTAAGAGGGAGATCAGGAAGACCAAAGTTTGAAAGTTAAAGACTTTATTTGTCACAGCCAATAGTGACACAAAGCCTGAGTCAAATCTGCAGAGAAGACTGACACACCCTCCTCAGACTCTGTCTTATATACACTGTCACATGGTCATGCTATACATTCCAAAACCCCTTTATGGATACCGCAACAAAGTACTATACATAGATTCTCTCTCTCCCGTACCTGGCCCAAGATAACACCTTGTTCAGTTTGGCTCATGTCCATCTCTAGACACTCAATCTGCGCTTCTGGAGTCCATACCGCATACCTCGTCATTCTATGTATGTTTAGACGCAAAGAGCCTTCAACGTAACCATATTGGGAACCTCAATATAGACATGGGTGGACGTGTGTCTCTAGTTGTTCTCTGTATTCCCCCTGTGGATTCTCTGGGCACCCCTAATATCCTTGACCCATCCAGGGTCTGCTCTATTCTGATTATAATTTCCCTGTCTTGCTGTCCCTGTTCTCTCTGTTGCTGTTGCTGACCTGGGGGGTAAAAGAGTTTTGGACAATCTCTCCTAAAATGATCTTCTTGACCACATTCCCAACAAGCTTTGGGCCGGTTGGGTGGCCATATCCAGGCTGACCCTGTGGTCCTCTGTACTGATTATTCTGCCTCTGCCTGTACCTATTATTTGCACCTTGCTCTCTGTTCTGAGTATATACATTAACAATGGGTGGGGCAGGTGACCCTTGGCTCTGAGGCTGTTGTACCAGGTGAGGGGGCGCCTGTGGTGGAACCTGCGAAAAGTTTCATCTGAGGCGGGACCCTGCTGGACCATGGGCGTCATTGTGCCTGGCTCTGCAACAACCGCCTGTTTTTTCTTGTCTTTGTCTTTTCTTGTCATCTCTTCCAACTGGAGCTGAGATAACTTTCTCTGTACCTCTCCACTTTGTTCTTTCATTTTTTGTTCATTTTGACGGTATCTGTCCACTGCATGGACCAGATGATCACTGAACTCTTTATGAGACTTTGATGAAGTCAGTCCCACCACATCTTCTAGCTTGTTCTGGATTGAGCTAGGCATTGTCTCTATTATGGAAATTCTGAACAAGACAGAGACCAACGGATCTCGCTCTGGGTCTCTATCTGTTTCCATTCTCCATCTCATGACTTGCTTCTGCAGGAAGGATGCAGGATTCTCTGTCACTGATTGTGGGGCCCCTCAGGCTCTTGTGATCCACATGGGTTGGGTACTCGCTTCTAAGTGCGCCCATGTATTTGATCGATAGGTGTCAAACGTTGTTCCATCAAGACCTTCATCCAGCAGGTGCCTCAAACCCCCATTTTGCAGTATGCCCTCCATCTTTGCGAGACCTAGAACTCTTGCCAACAAGCCTTTAGGTCTCCCACCGCCATTCATTTTCCCACTGTAAATTCCTCAACATCCTAATCCACTTCGAGGCTCCAATGTTTATATTAGGGAGTCTAGATATTATTCCCTCCAAGTCCTTGCGATCCCCATGGGACATAGTGGGCTTGCTGTCCTTTAACCAGAATAGGAAATTCTCCTTTGGTAACTTTTTGGTGCCTTTTTCTTCCTGTGAGACTTCCTAATGTCTTTCTCCGGTTTTCCTATTAGGAGGCTTCTATCACCTTCGGGCAGGACTCCCTCCTTTGTCCATTTAGTTCCTGTTTCCCTGTTCTTTTCTCCCATTTTTCTGAGATCTTCATTATCTCATCTTTATTTAATGGATTCTTTGTACACAATATTATACCGCTGATAATGGCATGGTTACTTTTTATATGAAAGAGGCTTTCTATTTCTTAATTGTGTGCCTCCAAATTGAACCGCTACAGAAATTATTTCTCTCTATTTACCAGTTCTATAACGTGGAACTGGTTCAATTACGGATCTTACCTATAGTATCCTTAATCAAACAAGGAAGCCTCACTTTAAATCAACTAAATCCATTAATTAATGAAAATCAATCCAATCAATCAATTAAAATAAATCAATCCAATAAATCCATCAACTCAATCATCTATTATTATCTAAAATACGCCTGTTACTTTCTCATAAATACTCAGGTTTTCTCTACACTTTTATAAAGTCCAAATAGTTTGAAAATACACACTATGATTAAGTATACTAATATAAGATTAACTCGAATGTCTTTTGTCTAACCTTAAGTTTTTATCTCAACACAACGCATTAGCATTAGCTCTTTTGTATAAACTAGAATTATTTGCAAACTGGACACTAGGGGCACTGTTTCCTTTATCTGTTTCTTTAGCTGTTCTCATCAAGGAAGAAGAAAACTCAAACTCTGACAACTTCCTGGACTACAACATGCAGTGCAGGCTTCCAACACTTGGGGTGCTCCTCTCTTTACTCGACTTTAATACTTAATTAAATGCAAGAACAGAACATGCAAGAAATGCTTTTGACAGAGAAATAACTAAATTAATATATTATTTACTACTTATATCAATGCTTGAATTCTTCAATTAATCTACTCTTCTTTGTAGATAAACACCCATATAAGAGAAAGAGAGCAATAACTTATTTTAGTTTTATTTTTACCTCTTCCACCTCTTTTACCTTTATCATACAGTCCACCCCTTTCTCACAGGGACACGCCCTCCTATAGTCCTGGCTTGTCTCAACGAAACCCCCACCAGTCTCTCTGAACCACCGAGCCGACACAACCTAGCGGTGTCCTGCACCGACAACACACACAACAACTAACATATAACATAAAACAAGCACAGACTTTCAAACAAACAAGTAAGGACCTTTACAAGCTAGCTATTTAACAATTGGTATATTTAATGCACTTTCATTCATTTAACACTGGAATCCAAATCAATCCATTTGGATTGACACTCAATCCAAATGAAAATGCCATCTATCTCTATATTCTTTTCAAAAATTCAAAGAATGTTTTTTTGAACACTCACACAACTTATCATTGCACAAAACCGACCACACGGTGTTTTTACTCTTAACACCCTTTCCCTTCTATATTCGTCAATTTAAATCATAGCTTAAGTAAACTTCTAAGCACTGACTTATTTTCAATTTATTTTTTATCGTACCTCGCCTACCGTAGTTTTACTGTACTTCGCTGTACTTCGCCTACGTAGTTTTACTGTACGTCGCCCACCGTAGTTTTACTGTACTTTACCGTACTTCGCCTACATAGTTTTACTGTACGTCGCCTATCGTAGTTTTACTGTACTTTACCGTACCTCGCCCACGTAGTTTTACTGTACGTCGCCTATCGTAGTTTTACTGTACTTTACCGTACCTCGCCTACGTAGTTTTACTGTACGTCGCCTATCGTAGTTTTACTGTACTTTACCGTACCTCGCCCACGTAGTTTTACTGTACGTCGCCCACCGTAGTTTTACTGTACTTTACTGTACGTCGCCTATCGTAGTTTTACTGTACTTTACCGTACCTCGCCTACGTAGTTTTACTGTACGTCGCCTATCGTAGTTTTACTGTACTTTACCGTACCTCGCCTACGTAGTTTTACTGTACGTCGCCTATCGTAGTTTTACTGTACTTTACCGTACCTCGCCCACGTAGTTTTACTGTACGTCGCCTATCGTAGTTTTACTGTACTTTACCGTACCTCGCCTACGTAGTTTTACTGTACTTGGTATTACTGCTTTACCGTTTTACCATAGTCACAAACGTAACCTATGATCGAATGGACAGCTCCCCTCCCACCTTTTTTAATTCCTCTCTCTCTCTCTCTCTCTCTCTCCACCTCTCTCTCTCTCTCCCTGTCCATATCTAGGGACCAGTCCATTCAGTGCATAGTACCTTTCTAATTGTACTATCACACCGGTAACCACAGGGTTTTCAAAAACAACAATTTAGTATTCATCCCAGGTCTCCCCTTTCCCCCCTCTTACATGGGTTATACTATGGTTCGTAAATTTGGAGAGACACTTTTACTTACCGCTTTGGCGTTAGGATGGGTCAGGCACAGGACACACAATTTTTTCTATAACTAATAAGTAAGAACGTCACTTACCCTTTTTTAGTTGAGTGGCCACTCTTTTGTGTGACCTGCGCCGGAACGCCACCCCACGACGAAGTAGTGGTCCCTTTCCAATCTTGTTCGTGACGCCAAATATGTCGTGGATTTATCAATGCTCTGACATTCGTAAGAGGGAGATCAGGAAGACCAAAGTTCGAAAGTTAAAGACTTTATTTGTCACAGCCAATAGTGACACAAAGCCTGAGTCAAATCTGCAGAGAAGACTGACTTCACCCTCAGCCTCTGTCTTTTATACACTGTCACATGGTCATGCTATACATTCCAAAACCCCTTTATGGATACCGCAACAAAGTACTATACATAGATTCTCTCTCTCCCGTACCTGGCCCAAGATAACACCTTGTTCAGTTTGGCTCATGTCCATCTCTAGACACTCAATCTGCGCTTCTGGAGTCCATACCGCATACCTCGTCATTCTATGTATGTTTAGACGCAAAGAGCCTTCAACGTAACCATATTGGGAACCTCAATATAGACATGGGTGGACGTGTCTCTAGTTGTTCTCTGTATTTCTCCACACTTAATTCACACACAGCATATTGGCAAGATATTCTTAAGAATGTACTGGAAAATATCTCCCATAGCATACGAGCGTGCATGCGTGAGGATGTCGTTTGTTTGTGTGTGTGTTTCTGTATGCGTGTGTGTGTGTGTGTGTGTGTGTGTGTTCATGTGAATCTGTTGTCTGTTATTGGGTCTGTGTGTGCGTCAGTGTGAATGCTATTTGTCTGGGTGGTCCTGTTTGTGTGTGCAGGTGCGTGTGTACGTCCCGGTGCGTCCACGTGACTTTCCATTGTCTGTGTGATTGGGTGTGTGTGTGTGTGTTTGTGTGCGTGCGTGTGTATGTGCGTGCACATGTGGCACGCTAACCCGACAGCAGACCAGCCAGGCCATCCTCTGATCAGCCGGCGTAACAGTTTGCCCCACCGCTCCTTAACAAGCAGCCGGGGGAGTCTCCGCCCACGGTCCACTCCATCGGCCACGGGGGGCTTTTAAATAAAGCTTGTTCAAACTGACAGGCGGCAATGCGCTCCTGTCAAACAGGCTGTCCGTGCGGGCCCACAGGACTGTGTTTCACACAGTCAGCGCAGTGCCGGTACACAGAGTGTCAATTTGTCTTAACCGCCATGTTGGGCTGTTGTTAAATATGGTGGTGTGTTGGTGGCTTAGTACTGAGCGGTTTGGCTGGAATCTACTGCTTGCGCTGAGAGGAAATCGCTTTTTTTGTTTGTTTGTTGTTGTTGGTGTTGTTCAGTTAAAACTGAACACGTACGCCTGGGATAGTTACTCTCTCCTTCCGTTAGAGCAGACTAAGGACAGCCTGGTCTTTGGTGTTCCGATGTGGTGCATGGGTAATGTAGAGTGGTGTCTCTCTATCGGTAATGTAGAGCGGTGTCTCTCTATCGGTAATGTAGAGCGGTGTCTATCGGTAATGTAGAGCGGTGTCTCTATCGGTAATGTAGAGCGGTGTCTCTATCGGGGGCACGTGTACCACTAGGGGGTTCTTTGAAGAATTGCCAGCGGGTAACTTGGAACATTTCTACAAAGCAAGGAGAAAGAAGGAGTCTGCTAAAAAAAGATCCAGCCAAGACAGAAGTACCAAAATGGTATCTGTTGTTATGTCATGTCTGCAAGCCATACAGATTCCCTTTTCAAAGACTTTTCAACTTCCATGACTAAAAATAGTTTGAGAACCACTGATATTGAGGTTAGGGTAGCCAAAAGTTACTGTGTTCGATCCCCTAGATACACATAGCCCATCTTCCCTACATAACCTGTAGGCAAGATGCCCTATTATAACCCCTGTCCTGCCTGCTCCTTAACAACATACTGTATATATATAGGTTAACCCCCAGCAAGGGGTTAACCTAGCAGTTATGAGTGCTTGAAACGTATTCTATTGACCAAGCAATTATAAAATGCTTGAAACTTGTTCTATTCATATCTTACTGTACTGTCAGGGATATATTGTTGTTTTACTCTCTTTGGACAAATGTACTTATTGTAAGTCACTTTGGACAAAAGCATCTGCCAAATGCCCTCAATGTAAATGTGATATCCATTTCATGCTTGATTTTGTGTGTGTGTGTGTGTGTGTGTGTGTGTGTGTGTGTGTGTGTGTGTGTGTGTGTGTGTGTGTGTGTGTGTGTGTGTGTGTGTGTGTGTGTGTGTGTGTGTGTGTGTGTGTGTGTGTGTGTGTGTGTGTGTGTGTGTGTGTGTGTGTGACTGTACTGCCAGTACGGTGTACAGCTATGAATGAGGAGTTTAGACTCACTGAATGGATGATGAATCACGGCACATCTGTGGTATTCCTTAAGTAGTACTTGTATCTGTCCTTGTATCTATCTCGTTCGTCGTCATCGCCTTGGCTACCTGTCATGATGAGGCAGAAAGAATGCGTCTTCAGAGTAGCATCTCCCCCACCCCTCTGTGTGTCACAACAATAGATTCCTCTTTACCTCCACCTCGTGTAGAGTGGGCCTTGACCCTGGGCTGATTCATCGAACATGCGGTTGTGTCGTGTGACGCAAGTAAACAGTAAACAAAAAAAAAGTAAACTGTAAACTAAAGTAAACTGTGTGTGTGTGTGTGTGTGTGTGTGTGTGTGTGTGTGTGGTCAGTGCATGGTGCAGTCTGGGATCCATCTGGACCACTGCTGAGGGGAAGGCTGTCAGGGCCAACCCCCCAACTGTCAGACTAAACCCTCTGCTGTCCTCCACTCTATGGGCACAAAAGTGGCGGGGGGAGAGAGAGAAGAATTGAAAGAAAGTTGATGAAAGAATTCAGTACTCAACTCAAATTTAGCTTTATTTATATAGCACTTTTCTTAACATTGTTACAAAGTGAGGCGCAACATGTTTCCCAGAGCAGGGTTCAAACAGCACAGACAAAAAGTCAAACACAGAAAAAAATAATTAAACAATAGGTTGAATTTAGCTAGACATACATCAAAAATCACAACAATAAAACAATAAAATGTTAAAAACATAATTACAATATGGGATAAAAACGGGGACAAATGGCGTAAAAACCAAGGCAAGAGATGTCGAGGCACCTTAAGTAAAAGCCAGGCTAAGTAGATCTTGAGGTTTCTTTGGAGTGTGTGTGGTTGGTGGCTGGTTTAAGCATCCTCACCTGGCCCAAGTCAGGCTGATTAGAGTCTGGGGCTGGGTGAGCATGCACACCTGTGGTGCATTGCCTAATCAAGGCCCACGGGTTAAACCAGCCGTCACCACACACACACACTCAGGACAGTGCTAGCATGCTTGCTGTTTACCGCCTGGTGTCTTGCTCGGCGACACCTTGACACTTAAGGCTGATACATACTCCGCAAGAACAGAGAAATTTGTTCTCTCTCCCAGGGCTGGAAGAAAAGAATGACGTAATTTTGTTCTTGCAGCCCTGGTTCAGGAGTTCTCACAGCTTGTTCTCGACACATCATCCAGGCAGAAATTTTTTCTTGTGTCGTGTCCGAGAACTATTGTGTGATTGGTCAATTTGAAGTGGGCGTGGTTAATGCGCTTTAACTCGCATGACGTGTGCTGCTGTGGGCTGGGCCCTTGAGGACTTCCCAGGAGTTCTGCACTTGAGTTTCTCGTGAAGTATGAAATGCCCTGGCCAGACTGAACTTTGTTCTTGTTCTTGCCACCTCGAGAAAACAAACACATTTCTTTGTTCTTGCAGAGTATGTATCAGCTTTTATGCTCCTTTCGATTTGTACTCGGAAGTTGGAATTTCCGAATTCCCAGTTGGAAATTGAAACTGGAACTCCCCCTGAAATCGGCTATCCGGCTCGGAAAGTCGGAAGAATCTCACAACCCCGAATTGCTAGCAAAACCCTGTATGTGCTAACAATGGCTAACCTGGCTAGAGCAAACCCAAGTACAACGAAAGTTTTCCTGGAGGTGTCCGTCTTGGTTTTCCGACTTGTTGTAACTGGAACACGGTCAACTCGGGTGTGACATCATTCCCAGCTCCGATTTGCAACTTCCAAAGTAAATACTAAGGGTAATAAATACATAAATAAGGGATATAAATATTTGGTTAAAAGGGTATTTTACAGATGTTATTTACAGTTGGAGTATTACTATTTACAGTATTTACAGTTAGTGTTTACAGTACAGATAACACGTCATGATAAACCTGGTAATTGTAATTAACCAATGTTGACAGTCGCAGACCTATTTGTGATGAAGTGCTTTACTTCTCTGCTTTTGTTTTGACATTCAACATAACGGGAGCTAACAGGAAGTAGCTGAAGTAGCTTATGTTCTGTTCACATCTAGTTGCTTCAGTGACTGTGCTCGTGTGTGTGTTAGACTGGGGCTTGAAGCCCACCGTTGTAAAATGCGACATTAGTAATTCAATGTTCATTTTGTAAAATACCCGGTCTTGGTCATTAAGAAGATGAAGCTTCCAACACCAACGTATAATACTACCTCCTGAGCCACTGCTGCGTACTTTTACAAAAAAGTGTTTACAAAAAAACATATCTGAAATATGAAATATCATTTGAAAAATAGCTAGCTAAAGTCTACAGATGGAGAAGAAAAAGAGCTTTAGCATTTCAGTTAAAATAACAAGCGAGCGGCAAGGTTAGGATCCATGGTATTTTGTGCGGAACAAGTGGTGCACTTGCACAGCACAATAGGCCGTCTAATTCTATTGAGTGGAGTGATTACATGAGACTCATGGCGCACTCAAAGCAGCAAGTAAGGAATTCACGTGGACCTGAAATTTCAATAGAGCAGGATTTGGAAAGAGAAATGCAAAATGTCTATGAAACCACTTGCATATCAATACCGTCACACGCATTCAACAGGTGTCTGTACCACCTTAGTCAAACAAAGGCACTGAGCTCTGATCACTGTTACGGAATAGTTGGACTGATAATGATTGTTTTAAGGGTTTCAGCAGATGCCAGACGGCCACCTAGGAGGTTCTAGTAGCTAGGGCAGTTTTTTTAATCAGTTTTTGATTAATTAGCAGTTTTACTGGTCAGATGGCCATTAAAATTAGGAATTCATGAAATATGTGAATAAGACAAAATTGTGTTGTGAGTAATGTCTGGGTAGCAACTACATTGTTTACCCTAAGATTCTTTTCCAGCAGCAGGTGCAGAGGTGTGTGTGAGGTGAGCGCACACCTCAGCGCCTAAAAGCGTCTGCCAAATGCCCTAAATGTAAATAGTGTTGGCATGCACAAGCACAGTGTTGACGTGCACAGTGTTGGCATGCACAAGCACAGTGTTGATATGTACATAGAGATGGAACCATATGAGAAGTTCATATCACGATTATCGTGACCAGAATTATCACGTTATCAGTATGATCGCGGTATTGTTCAAATGTGCTGAAATTGCGATATCAATGGCATATATTTAATGCCATTTTGACTAAATAACAACACCGACAATATTTTAGTTGTTATTCATATTTGTCTAGGCTAACTAAAACTTAAACTGTGGGGGGGTGCCGGGCCTGGCTTGCCTTCTCTCTCATACGTGTAACGTTTGCGTGTTGTCTCTAAAGCTGCAGTAGAGGCCAATTAATTAATTTGCCATCACTGGACAACCACTGTTGTGTTGAATTTGCCAGTCATTTGATTAAGTTAAGAAACTCTGTTGCACACATGTTGTTGGATGGTACACGCTATGATGTCAATAGTGTTCAATTAACTTTTACTGAGCACACTAGTAGTTCACTGTAACACGCATGCATACAGAACTTCTTTCCCCATATATCTTTCCCCACATCATGATAAAAGCTAAAAGTTAATTTGCCTTTGCTGTAAACTAACGGGTTGTGGTCACGAAGATGACTCGATAGATCGCAATGATGCGTGTTCTGCAGAAAGAGTAGCCATCTTTAATCAACCAGTCAATCCATCAGTACTTTACTAGCTTGAAAATAAAATGAGAAAATACAGGCTTTAAATAATTGCACCAAAATTAATGAGATAAATTATGACATTATATTCGAATTAGTGGTGAGACTCAATTAAGAAAATTAATCTAATTAATTAGAGGGTTTGTAATTAATTAATCGCATTTTAATCGCATATCAATATTTGACACGAGAAGCAACATTTTTCAATTCAAATGGATTTTGGTATACGAGTGAGTCAATGAATAAACATATACATATGTTTAAGCAGCTAAATCCTGTTTATTTTAGCTACACAGACCAACAGTTTAACATAAAGTGCCATCTCTACCATCTAAAATAGTAACAAAACAAAAAAACTGTCAAACGCGGTCTCTTCCGGTCCGTCCATATTTGAGCCTACAATTCGTCCACTGAGAAACGTTCCGTGGTGTTTGGAGTGCAAAAATAAAGTGTGATTAAAATGCGTTAATTAGTTTTAACACGTTATTTTTTCTGTAATTAATTAATCATAATTAACGTGTTAAAGTCCCGGCCCTAATTCAAATATAACATACAATCTGTTTTCAAATCCAACTTTATTTGTGTCGTCGTGCGGCCCGAGAAGTGCATATCGCCGCTGCCTTGGAGAAGTCGCATGCTTTCAAGTTCCCGCATCAAACGAGTCACCAGTCCCTCTCTGAGGTTTGATCCTGCTCTGAGGAGAGGCTACCCGGGCTTCAGTGGATGGCACACTGGGTACGGCCACGGTACGCGCGACCAATGCGCGAGTTTGCCTGAATTCTTGCATCAAGTATCTTGCACACGCTGTGGGACCTCAGACCCCGCGAGAGTTCTTCCTCTTCACATCCCTCCGTCCCTCACTGTCTCCTCTTCATCGTTAATACTAGTAGTAGTTCGGGTTGGGAACCGAAACTCTGTTCCAAATTAGAAACCGAATCCAAAACGTGTAGTACCGAGTACCTGAAAAAAACATTGAATTTCTGTTCTGCTTAACGGTTCCTAAAGGCGATATAAATCTTTATTATTGCAAACGAGGCTATATGTCTGCAATGATGTGGCGGCTACCTGCCTGCCAGAAAATGAATATATATATATATATATATATATATCTGCCAGGACCTGTCTACGACACGCATCAACGCAACATGTCCATTTGTTTTGAGCTTGCGGTTAGCATGCATGTATAACTTATACATGCTAGTGTCAGCAGTGTGAAAGATGAACCGCGGTAAACGGTCAAAAGTGTGGCTTCACTTTGTAAAAGAAAGCGACGACAAGGGCTAAGTGCAGTAAATGTGGGAAATGTATTAGCTGCAAGGCAGCTTGCACCTAAAATCTGGCCAAACGTTTAAAGGCCGCCACACACCGGGCCGAAAATTGGGCGTCGGAGAGTCTTGCGAGGTCGGTGACATGAGTCTCTTTGGTGTGTTCGGTGAGGTCGGCCGTCGTTAATGTCGTCGGCATTCTTTTCAGCCGATTCAACATGTGTAATCGGCCACTACCAGTCGTTCAGTCTGACCAATCTGATTGGTGGAGCCCTTGACTAGCGAATCAGTGAAGCCCGGAAGTGAGGATGGTAAACATACCAGATAAATATGTTGTATCCACGACTTCACCCACTTATTACGTTTTCTCCTTATTTTTCGCTTGCGACATCTTTCTTCTTCCAAAAGAAGAAGCCCGAGAGCTGACAACACCAGTATCTTCGTATCACGATCCATCGTTTTAATTAGATTTTTCCGTTCAGTGAGTAATTACAACTACAATCCTTCTTGACTACTCACTCTCTGCTGACAACAATGACTGATGACAGCGTGCTGTGTGTTTTGGTCTCGAGAGAGGTTCTGGTATTTCCGGTTTTCGTTTTTGTTTTACCACAATACAGATTAGCGCCGCCTGCTGTTTTGGAGACATTACATCTCGTCGTCTAGGTGTGTCCCTCATACTTTTTTGACCGAGTCGGGGAGATTAATCGCCAGACTCCATTTTCTGGCGACGATCGGGCAGTCGTCTTGACTGTGGGCGCACTTAAGGCAGCACGGCATCAGCTGTGTTTGATGTCTTGCGGTCAAGACATGTCAGCCAGCACGAGCACCTCGCAAGCACCTGGAGTACCACTGCTGGAGACACTATTTGCCCAAAAAGGTCACGCGAAAAGGCTGATATGGTGAATCTTTCTGTTAATTGCATACATCTTACAAGCAACAAAGCAGCTCAAAATGTTATCCACAAATGGTTCCACTGTTACTGCTTTCCACTGTGTTGTTGTTGGGTGGAATATATGAGAGATTAGAAACATTTTCTATTACTGATTATCCACAAATATGACAGTGTTGTTTTGGACAAAAAGTTTCAACGTTGCCCTCTATCTCAGGTAACTACTAAGTCATTGAGGCATGTCTGATAAGGCTCTGAGAGGAGTTGTGAGAGTGGGTTTCCTTTTGTCCACATTAATGCAAATTCACTGCGGTCATTGTAATAACATTCTCGTATTACAATGTTGTGTTTATTTATGTAATGGCCTAATGGTAATAATAATAATAATAATAATAAAAACATTTTAATACATATATATTTGACTGGCCAAGATGACCACCATGATTTATATTCAATGGCCAATTGGAATTCTCATCGCTCTATGGCCAGCGTACACCGGCTAGCAGAAACCCTGCTTGCATGAATAAATAGCAAACCTATAAATAGAGCATCTCCCGAGTTAGCACAACACCTCACATCCAGAGAGGAGCACATGTGTGTGTGTGTGCACATGTCGACTGCCACTTTCCACTCCCTGTGTGCACTGGGGGCACTGGATCTGACAAGCACCAGTTTCTTAATGTCCCTCACACACCCTCATTAATCCACCAATCCACCTCTGTCTCTGTCACTCTCTCGCCTTTCTCTCTCTCTCTCCCTCCCTCCCTCCATCTCTGCGTCTTTGTGTCCACATCCATCCATCATCCCTCATCTCCCTCCTGACTCCTCTCATTTTCTTAATTGATGAATGTGGATTTCTAGAGAGAGAGAGAGAGAGAGAGAGAGAGAGAGAGACGAGAGACAGAGAGAGAGAGAGGAGAGAGAGAGAGAGAGAGAGAGAGAGAGAGGAGAGAAGAGAGAGAGGAGGAGAGAACGAGAGAGAGAGAGGAGAGAGAGAAGAGAACAGAGATAGAGGAGAGAACAGAGAAAAGAGAGAACAGAGAGAGAGAGAGAAGAGAAAGAGAGAGAGAGGGAGACCAGAGTAGGAGGAGAGGTCAGAGAAACCCACCTAAACGCTGCCTCGAATGTATTCACAATTACGTTGTAAAAAAGAGTGACCGTCTAAAAATCATTAATTTCCTTAATTATTTATAGATTTAATGCCGAAATGATGATTAGTCAATTCGTAGTCAGGACAATCAGACAACAATGACATTGAGAGCTGAGCTTTTACTTGGGATTAGTGTTGAGGTCATAATTAGCCAATCCCCCCGGGGGTGCTATGGTGTAACTGGGAGTTTAAAAGAGGACATTCAAACTTAACAAACTGACCTCGAGCTGACTAAGGGGTGTGTTCACACTGTCCTGCTTAAAAATAAAAGCGGAAGTGGTTTCTAGATACTTGCCTCGCTTGGTCATGGTTAAATTCATATTATTATGTTTTTCTAGTACATAAGAAACACCTCTTGGGCACCCACACCTCGCCCCCAAAAAGGTCAGCGCGGCGAGC